>JAZKJV010000931.1:0-453384 GCA_037367405.1 Ottelia alismoides
TTCGGTTGATAACCGAGGACACAATCAAGATGATTGCCTTCTCCATTCTCTTTGGTTGATAGAGCCGCATATTGGCTCAAGCATCTTGGGCAGTTCGTCGACACTTGGACAGATCTCCGGACCGCATTCTTGAAGAAGTACTATCCTCTCGGCCGGACCAACGCAGCTCGAGCCATGATCAGCAACTTCGTCATGATCCCCAATGAACAGTTCCATGAAGCCTGGGATCGATTCAGAGAGCTCATCGACCGGTGTCCCCACCATGATATCTCCAAGCCCAATCTCGTTCAGAGTTTCTTTTGCGGGCTGACACCGGAGCTGCAGGGGCTTGTAAACGCCTCTTGCGGTGGATCCTATTTCTCCAAGGGAGAAGACGACGTCTGGGCCATATACGAAGGCATGGCAGAGAACTCCACAGTGATGACCCAGGCTCGTGTCTATACACAGCAGAAGCCCCCGCAAGGAACGGGATCATTTCAGAGGATCGCCCGCATCGATGCAGGTCCTAGCACAACGTCGGTAGCCGCAGCCCAAGCCGAATCAGCAGCAGCCGACATGGGCATTATCAGTGAAAAGCTGGACCGCATGGAGATCCTTGAGAAGAAACAGAACCAAGGTCTAGCCCAGATGGACCTTCTCACCAAGACAATGAGTGACCTGAAAACTCAGATTCTCTGTATTCAGGGAGGCACATGCCCATTCCCAACAGCCTCCCAGGTCACAGGTTGCTTCCAGCAGCAACAATCCCAACCAGGCCTCCACCTCATACCGCCAGGTGAACCATATCCAGGCGGAGCCGGTTCCATTGTTGCAGTACCATCCAGAGCAACCGCCATCTCAGGAGACTCAGATGGTGGTTTATCAGCCAGAGCAGCCACTGGCAGTTCTTCCTCCACCCTCCTTCGAGCAGGAACCGTTGATGGAAGTCAACGGGATTTGGTATGACCGATACCCTCAGCCCGCAATTCGTAGGATCACCCCGGATTCCGTTGGGGTAATGGTGCTTCCTCATCCCAACAGCACCCTCCTGCTCAAGGACAGCAGAGCAGCCGGCCACAACAACAACACCAGCAGCCCCAGTATGCCCAACCGCAGCAATATCATAGTAGTCCTCGTCCCAACTATCAGGGACAGCAGTGGAGGCAGCGCCAGCCGCCTCAGCATTTCAGAACCAGGCTCCTCCCCAGTACCAGCAGCAGCAGCCTCATTTCCAGCAGGGACAATCATCCGGTTCTCATGGCCCATCTTTTGAGAACCCCGCTCTAGATAGTCTTGCCCGCTTGCTTTCCGAACAGCAAGCCTCTTTTAGGCAAGAAATGGATGAGTTCCGGCAGGAGATGCGGGAGATCATCAAAGGCAAGGCCGCCATACCCGCTCAGATCGAACCCAATCCTAATAACCTAAAAAGAAAATCTGAGCAGGTAGAGTTCACAGAGTACACCTCTCCTAGTGATGATCTGAATGACATATCTTATTCCTATTATGATGCTGATTTTGTTACTACTAGGAGCGGTAGGATGCCAGTCGGCGGCGCCTCTTCTGAGCGACAGCCAGACGCAGAACCAGGAGCGCCAGAAGAGCAGAGGAGCGGTACTGAGGCCGCTAATGATGATGTTGAAGACGGTGGTGCTGATGCCACCAATGATGGAGCCCATTATGACGGTGCTGATGCCGTCGTGATACCAGATGCAGACGGTGGTGCTGATGCCACCATTTTGGGAGATGAACCAGAGCGCGGTGCTGATGCCGCAAAGACCGGTGCTAGTGGTGGTGCTGAGGCCACCACATCTACTTTTGTTGAGCCGACTTATGTGACTTCACCACATTTTGTATCTAGAGATTGTGGGAAGAGAAACAAAAACAACAAAAATATAAATAAAGGAAAGGTTTCTGTTCAAATTGCGGATCCATATGTGTTGAATGATGATTGTTGTATGGATTCTCCATCTTCACAGGCACAGGAACCGATTCCTAGTCCTCCATCTGAGGAGGCCCCTACCATCCCCCTTCCCTGAGGCACTCCGCCGAGCGAAGGGTAATAGAAAAGAAAATCCCAAAAAGAACCAACAGGTAGAGTTCGGCAACGAGATGATTCACAGATTTCATATTCAGCTGACTCTACGAGAAGCGTTTGAGCATATTCCCTTCTTCAAGAAGAATCTGAAAGAAACAACTACTGTCCGAAGAAGGAAGAGGCACAGAGATCAAATCCATATGCTCACGCATAACACTTGCTGCGCCATTCAGAACACATTGCCAGCCAAGCGACCAGACGCAGGAGCTCCTTATGTCAGATGCGAGATTCAAGAGCAGCAGTTTGATCGTACTCTATTAGACAGCGGCTCTTCGATTAACCTCCTTCCGGCAGCCTTACTCAAGCAGTTTGAGTTTGGCCCTCTTCTTCGAAGCAGAACCGTCCTTCAGTTTGCTGATAGGTCGATTAAGAGGCCGAAGGGGTTATTGAAAGACGTGGTCGTTACCATTCAGGGCCTGAAATTCCCCGTGGACTTCGTTGTGTTGGACATGGAGATCCCTGAAGCGGTAACTGATGCCCCCATCATTCTCGGACGTCCATTCTTGGCCACAGCCAAGGCGGTGACCGACCATGATAGTGGGAAGGTATGCTTTCGCGTAGAGGGCGAAACCATACAAATAGAGACGATCGAAGAGATCAGAGCCAGAGAAGCAGAATGCTCAGAACAGTCCAGCGAAGCAGAGCAGATGACAGAGGAGGAGCTAGACATCTACCAGGTCTGTGACTTTGAGTTGACTGATGATGAATCCAATTGGAAAGATCCTGTAGCATCGACCCTCGCCTTGCCTACAGATTCACTGTATGTCAAGCTCATGGCAGTCGAGAGCCGGGAGAGCACATCCCTGGAGGAGGATACATCTGAAGCTGACAGTGTTGTGATGAGTGGTGCAGATGAGTTTCATTCTTGCTCATCTTCTTCTGATCCCTCGGATTCAGACATTGACTGGGATGACTTTGATGATTATTTGCCTTGTCTGATTCCTTCTGAACCAGCAGCCATGACGGATTGCGAGCCCGTGCAGTTTGTTGATGATCCATCAGGCCGCCCTTCGTCAGCAATTCATGCAACGCGAGAGTTCTCCCACGCAGACCTGGTAGCATTTACACAGACTTATCAGAAGCCAGATCTGCCGCCTCCCAGCTGTCCTGAACTGAAACCTCTTCCGCAGTCAATGAAGTATAGATTCCTTGCGGGTGAGCCAGAAATGCACCCAGTCATCATCTCGGTAGATTTGACTGGAGAACAAGAATCTCGCCTGATGGAGGTTCTTGAAAGAAACCGCAAGGCAATCGGTTGGAATATAGCTGATCTCAAGGGGCTGAGCCCGAAGCTGTGCTCCCACCACATCTATCTCGAGGATGACGCTAAGCCATCGCGTGAGTTCCAGCGACGGCTGAACCCGAACCTTCGAGAGGTCGTCATGAAAGAAATTTCGAAGTGGTGGAGCGCTGATTTCATCTATCCCATCTCCGACTCTAAATGGGTAAGTCCTTTACATGTGGTACCCAAGAAGACGGGTATCACTACAGTTGTCAATGAGTCTGGAGAGGAGATCGCTCCCAGAGTACCAACTTCTTGGAGGGTTCTGTGTGGACTACAGACGATTGAATGAGGCCACCAAGAAGGATCACTTCCCGCTACCATTTATTGATCAGATTATCGAGCGGTTAGCTGGGAAGAGCCATTACTGTTTTCTTGATGGGTACTCTGGATACAATCAAGTGGCCATTGCGCCCGAAGACCAGGAGAAAACGACATTCACCTGTCCGTTTGGGACGTATGCTTTCAGACGGATGCCCTTTGGTCTATGTAATGCTCCGGCGACATTCCAAAGGTGCATGTTGTCCATCTTCTCGGACATGGTGGGTGACTGTTTAGAGGTCTTCATGGATGACTTCTCGGTCTATGGCGACGGGTTCGACGCTTGTCTTGAATGCCTAGACCGTGTGCTGAAGCGCTGCATAGAGGTCAATCTAGTCTTATCCTGGGAGAAGAGTCATTTCATGATGACTCAAGGGACGGTCCTTGGTCATATCGTCTCCAACAGGGGCATGGAGGTCGATCCGGCTAAGGTGGACATCATCAGAAAACTCAATCCGCCGTCCAATCTGCGTCAGTTACGGTCTTTTTCTGGGGCATGTCGGTTTCTACCGACGGTTTATTCAGGACTTCAGTCGAATTGCCCGACCGTTAACTGACTTGCTAACCAAAGACACCGAGTTTATTGTCAATGATAAGTGTCTTGAATCATTTGAGACTCTCAAAAATATGGTTGTTTCAGCTCCTGTCCTTCAGCCACCCGATTGGTCTCTCCCATTCGAGATCATGACGGATGCTTCAGATTTTGCCGTTGGGGCTGTGCTTGGACAGAGGAGGGATGGATTACCGTTTGCCATTCACTACGCCAGCCGAACCTTAGATGCCGCTCAAAGGAATTACACTGTGACTGAGAAAGAGATGCTGGCCGTAGTCTTCGCTCTTGATAAGTATCGATCTTACATTCTCGGATCTAGAGTGACCATATACACCGACCATACCGCCATCAGGTACTTAATGGCTAAGAAGGATGCCAAAGCACGTCTGACCAGATGGATCCTTCTACTCCAGGAATTTGATATTGAAATTAAGGACAAGCCTGGAGTCAAGAATGTGGTGGCGGATCATCTCTCCAGGTTGGAGAATCTTGAGGAATCTGAGCCCAGCGCACCTATCTCAGAGACATTTCCAGATGAGGCGATCTTAGCTGTCACCTCACTCCCATGGTATGCCGACTTTGTAAACTATCTTGTTGCCAAGACAGTCCCTCAGGGTTGGCCCAGGCAGAAACTTGAGACCTTCCTAGCTAAGGCCAAGTTTTACCATTGGGAGGATCCTGTCCTTTATCATGAAGGAGGGGATAGTATCTGGAGGAGGTGCATTCCTCAAGAAGAGCAGCATAGCGTCCTCACATACTGCCACAAGCTTGAGGCAGGAGGACATCATTCTGGAAAAAGGACAGCACAAAAGGTACTTCAATCCGGCCTATGGTGGCCTACTCTCTTCAAGGATTCTGATGAGTTCGTGAAGGGATGTACTGACTGTCAGAAAATGGGAACCTGCGGACAGAGAGACATGATGCCCATGCAACCCATTCACTTCTGTGAGGTTTTTGATGCATGGGGGATTGATTTCATGGGCCCATTTCCTAAGAGTCATGGATTCGAGCATATTTTGCTCGCTGTAGATTATGTCAGTCGATGGGTTGAGGCCATCCCCGCCCGAGCCGCAGATGCAAAAACCGTGTGTAAATTCTTGAGGAAAAATATCATTTCACGGTTCGGGGTACCTAGAGTTTTGATTTCTGACGGGGGGTCTCATTTCATCAATGACAAGGTTAGGGCCCTTGCTGACGAGTTCGGTATTGACCATCGGGTTGCCACTCCTTATCACCCTCAGACTAATGGTCTTGCTGAAGTATTGAATCGGGAGATAAAGACTATCTTGCAGAAAGTTGTCCGCCCAGACCGAAAGGATTGGTCACAGCTTTTGGACTCGGTCTTGTGGGCCTATCGGACATCTTTCAAAAATCCATTTGGAACATCTCCCTTTCGTCTCGTCTATGGCAAGCCGTGCCATTTGCCAGTGGAAATCAAGCACAAATCTTTTTGGGCAGTCACTGAGTTACTTTTAGATCCCGAGAGTATAGGAGACCAGAGAAGAGCAGAATTGGCAGCCCTGGAGGAATTGAGAGACTCAGCCTTCTCCAACAGCCTACAGTACAAAGAGAAAGTGAAGACATGGCATGATTCGCATATCAGCCATAAACAGTTTGAGCCAGAACAGAGAGTATGGTTGTTTGATTCCAGGCTAAAATTGTTTCCAGGGAAATTACAGAGCAAGTGGAAAGGACCGTATGTGGTCAGGAAGGTACATGACAATGGCAGCATCGACATATCCGAACCGTCATCTTCGTCCACCTTCCGCGTCAATGGTCAACGCCTAAAGCTGTATCGAGATCATGATCCGCCGACCATGGACGTTGCCCCCATTCTTCTGGTATGAGATGTGCCCTTTGATTCTCATCATCTACATCTCATACATGGTGATCAATTCTATCTTCCGCTGTACAGATCCATCTGTTCATATCACTCTGTTTCCGTTGATTTATTGTCTTCTTTTCTTCTTTTCTTCTTTTCCTTTTCTATTTTCTTTATCTATCAAAAAGGTGCCGCCCTTGTAGACAGTTTTCCATACTTAGGACGTACTTTGTCCTAAGTATAGGGGGGTGTGCACCCCGAGTTTTTCTATTCTTTTCGATCCTCTCCATTGTCTCCTCTTTTGTCTATACTTAGGGATATCTTACCCTAAGTATAGGGGGAGACAATCTGAGTACGATCTGTGCATTCCCGCCCTTGACCCTCCCTGCGTTGTGTACAGTCTGCTATGCTTAGGATTATTTAATCCTAAGTATAGGGGGGACGGTCAACTTCTCATTCGTTGATTCCTTCATTCATTTCTTTATTCTTTAGACTTGTCTATACTTAGTACGAGTTATGTCTTATCTTTTCTCTCCGATCTATGAGGACATAGCTCAAGCTAAGTATAGGGGGGTCGTATATACTACGTATATACCTTAGCCATAACTCGTACTTTCGTATTTTCCTAATAATATGGCTACTAATTCTTTAAAATTCATTAAAAACCTTTAATAAAAAGATATTTTTGAATGCAATGTGATTTTTTATGAATTTTCAAATGCAAATAGAATGAATTTCAATATTTAATTATAATAAATACTAAACCTACTTATTTTTGAGGAACAAAATTATCTAATTTATCACTAGGTGATTGATCTCAGAAAAATCCTAAACTTCAAAAATGTGAGATCTAATACCTATTAAAAATCAAACATTGAAATGTGCAAAATGAATTTTATAGGGCAAATTATGCATGCAAATGAAAATCTTTTTGGGCACAATGTCAAGCACAATTAATTCTACAATATGTGATTTTTGGGGAATTTTTAGAGCAAAGGTTAATCAATTATGAATTTCAGAGCAAGAAATGCGCAAAATATGCAAATTTCCACCAAATAATTATTTATTAATTAACCATCAGTCACAAAAAATGTCTACAACATGTCAAAATGTACAAAATTGTTTACGAAACATCGTTCTATTTTTGAATTAATAGAATAGTGTAAAGAAGAGGGTCAAAATCACAAGGGAACACAGCGATATAACTGCAATAACTATAAATAAAATAAAAAGGCAAACGGGGACCTAAATGCAATTACCAGTAATCAGAGAGGCAATGTTGCAAATTTCCAAGGGGCACGTGTTGCGCACGTGCCCTTGGCTGACAGGGGTTGAAATGTGATATGGGAGACCTCGGAGGGTGTCTCTGCAATTTGCCCAACGAGTCACGTGCGGAGCACGTGACCCCTGGGCTGAATGCTGATGACGCTCCCCCCGTCCTCACGTGCCGCACACGTGGCGGGGGTCTCGGCCTCTGTGCCGGTGGCTGAGGAAGCGGGCGCGGTGGAGTGAGGGGCGGAGGCTGGTGGAGTAGCAGATATGGCTGGCGGACCTCCGGTGGCGCGCTGGAGTCGTCGGCGAAGTAGCTGACTCAAGGCGGAGGAGAACGACGAGGCGTTGGCTCTTGTCGAAGTCGGGGATGAACTGCGGCAGGGGCGGCGATGATGGACAGAGAGAGAAAAGATATATATATATATATATAGAGAGAGAGAGAGAGATAACCTGAGGAGATAGGGGCTCGACGGCGATGTGGATCGGAGCGGTGCAGCGGCGACGGCGGTGGAGCTGCGACGAGGCTTTGGGGCCCCGGATCACGTCGGCGAGGGGGTTCGCTCACGGGCTGTCACCACCGGAGAAGAGGAACTCGACGAGGATCGGCGGATGAAGGTCTCAGGAGGGTGACATGGTTTTTATAGGGTTTGGAGGCTGCCGACGATGGAAGGAGATCGAGGGTGATTTGGGTGGTGATAGGTGATGAATCCACATTTCATCATCTTTATTCTATCATTTTGGCACCTAAAACCCTAGCAAATGCCTGTAAATAGCCTTAAATCAAGCATCTTAGCATTCATGCATGTGCATCTCAACAGTGTGTAAATTACTGTAATTAAGGCCAAAATTATAGAATAAATAAAGAAAAGAAAAAGAATAAAATATTGTAAATATTTTATGACCCAAAACCCCCGAGACCTAGGCATCTTGATGAATAGGTCGACAAGGAATAAAGTAGGGGGAGATAAGGTCAGAAATACAGTGTAAATACCTATACAATCTATTCATTCTTTATTCATTTTGGGACCTATTTTTGGTTCCACTTTTTGTACATCAAATAAAGAAACTTTGTACATGAAAGTTGTAGATAATTTTATAAAGAAAAATACAAAATTGATTTCACAGAAAAATAATGTACAGATAAAAAGATATGGTCTGAATAAGAATCCAAAATCCCAACTTCCCAGACCCGTATCTCACCAATAAAAACTCCAAATGCAGCCTACTCACCTTTAATTGTATATAGAATAAAATAATCTATCCAATGGTGGTGGTTTCGCATTTGGCGGAGCTACGGTCTGAAAGTTGAGTTTTGGACCCACATTGTACCTTGTACAGATTAAAATATTCAACTTATTCTTTATTCATTATTTATTCATTTTTATAATTTTATATTGTTGTAAATATTACTTATAATATAAATGTACATTAAAATCAGAATAAAAATGCAAAGAAATCACAAAATAAAAATACTTGTATAAAAGGTACATAGGTATACTACCTATACATATACCTATACAAAACATACTTGTATTTTATTAAATATATAAAATATATCAGAAAATTAAAATAAAAATATATTTGTGTATATATAAGTATTTCGTAATTTCATAAAATGATAAACAAAAATAATAAAAATAAAATACACAAAACAAAAATAAAATACTAAAATATGTAGATAATATACCTATATAAGGCTAAAAAGTAAACTTGTAAAAATATATATCATAAAATTAATTAAAAATCATGATAAAATACTACATAAAATTTTAAGCATTTTTTATTTAATAACCAAAAATAAATTCGATTGTTTTCTATTTTTTATCGAATTAATAAAATAATTTTCCAATCTTTTCCCTGGTTGGTCCACGTGGACCAACCAGGAACCTCCGACTGTTGACCGGCGGGTCAACATCTTGTCCTTGACCCCCTTGAGCTCCGCGCGCCTCGTTTTTCCCCCTCTTTCACCCTTTTTTCGAGGCTGCGCCGCTCGTCCTCTCCAGCCGCTTCCTTCTTGGAAGTTGATCACTGTAGATCCATCTCCATCGCCGACTCCTCAGATCGACCCATATCTCCTTCTACCACCCGTGATCTCGTCTCGAACTCATGCGATTTTCACCCTTCAAATACAACCCCCCTTCTTCCTTTCTCGGGTTGAACCGCGAATCACCAGTGAACCACCCCCCTTGGTCCAGCCATCGACGCCCGAAGGTGACAGCTTCGAGCTCAGCGCATCCAAGCGGCGGGAGAGGGTCTATAGCGCCGCGTGTTCCAACCTCCGGCGACCGCCGTCGAGGTACCTTCCCTCGCCTGATCTGGGCTCGAGGTCGTGTGTTACTCCTTAGTTTTTCTCCGTAGTTGCATCCCTTGTGTTTCCAGCTCCATTATCCCCCGATCATCCACTTCATTATCGCATCGATTCGCTAAATCGATTGCTCGCCGGAGACACCTCCGACCACCATCTCCATCACGCATCTATCGCGCACCCCCACGCCTCCGCGAGGCCCAGGAAATTTGCCCTGGGCCTTCTCACCACTTTTTGCAGGTCCTAGCGCCAGAAAGACCCCATCTGGGGGGTCGATTTTGAGGAACCGTGCTACCTGGAGCCCCCTTTCGTCCTCAAGCTCGCGGCGGCGCATCAGAGCTTCCCCGCCCATTTTGGCCCTGCCGCGACTTCGAGGGACCTTCCAGGAATCTCTGGCGTGCTTCTGAGGCGAAGGAGGAGGCTGGAGGAGCATCTATTTGTCGATCGAAGCTCGGGCCACCGCCTGTTCGTCCCTGTTCTTGGAGAGGGACCCTACACCGTCGGATCTCGAGCCCGCTCCAGACGAAGCAGCCACCGTAGGATCAACACTGCCCCGAGCCGTTGATGGATTCCCGATGATCTAATCTCGGCCGCACAAGCCCAAGCGTCATCGGCGCGCGAGAGCAGGACACGTGTTCAAGTGAAGCGATATCAGCCGTCCGCTCCCGCTTTGGCGTGGGTATTTTGCTACCAACCCCCGCCCATTTTTTGTAATATTTTAATAGTACTAAAACTTTCCTCGGCAGTTTAAATAGTTTTGTAATATTTACCTTAAGGCCCCCGAACTTTTACGTATTTACAAAAAGGTCCTCGGCCACGTCATCTCACGTGCCCGTGCGCGTGAGGTGCGCGGCCATTTTGCAGACAGACCCTCGGCCTTTGGGGTATTTCGGTTTAGTCCCAGAACTTTTGTATTAAGTGTTAAACATTTGGGATATTTGCATACAAGCCCCTGATAGTTTTGGTTATTGCCTTTAGGTCCCTGCCAGGCGCGTGTTTCGCACGTGTTCGGCTTGGGCATTTTGCGCTAAGGCCCCTCCGGGTTTTGTCATTTATATTTAGTCCAGTAAATGCGAGTTTTAGTGTAATATTTTGTGGATATTTGCATGTAGCCCCCTGGATGTTTTGAATATTGCACATATACCCCTGCCAGGCCTGTTAATTACTTGGATGCTTGTTGGATTGATTTAAAATATCATCTTAAGCCCAAAAATTCCACAAAAATAGACTTAAGCTACTGGATGCATATACTTTAACGCCATCTAGTTAGTTTTTGATTTTATTTTATTTTCTTATTTATTAAAAATCAAAAACTTCCTTTTTGTGCTCTGTCTAACTTAGAAAATACCAAAAAAATATCAAAACACCTCAAAAAAATTTCCAAAAAATCACCTAGTGTCTATTTTATCATCTTTTAGTGTCAGTCCAAAAATCATTAAAAATTTCAAAAGAAAAACACTAAAAATATAAAAACACTCAAAAACTTCAAAAAAATATAAAAAATAGTAGAAAAACCCAAAAATTGCAAACTCAGCTTCTGTTTCTTCCTTCTTTTGTTACTTTTATTAGAAAAATAGTGTGAAATATTTTTGCTACTGGTTGCTATTTTTAACTTGCATTTTTGTCACAGCCAGCCCTTATTTCCACCGTTTGCCTTATTTCAGACTTTAAAAATACCAAAAACATCTTGAAAAATCCCCAAAAATCATAAAAACAGTAAAAAACCTTAAAAATACCAAAAACATTTATTTTCTGAATTTTGGAGCATTTTTGTGCATTTTTATAAATATTTCACTTTGCCTTATCTTATATTGCCTTTACTTTCCAACATTGAAAAAGAAAATAAAAAAAATATAAAATATAAAATATAAAAATCAGAAAATCAAAAATCAAATACAAAATTAAAAATCAAATAAAAAAATTAAAAATTAAAAACCCACAAAAAAATTGATTGACTTGCTTGCTTAGTGTATACACATCACACACTCACACACTTGTGCATTCATTTGCTTGAGCTACACTGTTTGCTCCCTGTGTTCGAACTCTCTGCATACTTGCCCTTTACATCATTTGTGCAGAGTTAAAAATAAATTTTAACTCCACATTGTTTCTAATTTATTGATCTTAGTGTGGGTTAATTGTTGATCAATTTCGGGATTCGTGTGGTCAAACACCGACTGTTGACTCGCCTTGTGAGTCGACATAACCGCATCGATTTCCGAGATAATCAAATGGCGCCGTTGCCGGGGAGCAACAGCTTGTAGTTCACTTCTTTGATTGATTGTGTGATTGTTTACCATAGCTATATTTTCCATCTCTCACATTTTTGATATATCTTGATTGTGTTATCTAATCATCTTTTCTTTGTCTTCTTGCGAGGGACCGCAGAGCGAGGCGGATCGCCTAGGCGACCGACGCAACCTAGGGACGTGGAGCCGGCTTTTCTTTAGCCAAGCCGGCAGGAGAGAGCAAGGAGTGAGAGAGAGAGAGGGATTAGTTAGCTTTTCTTTAATTTTGTGAGAGAGTGATTCATTTAAATTGTAATAATACAGGTACCTTGGACACTTGAACATTCGGGCCTAATTTCCGGGTGTTTGTTCACCCGGGGGCTCACCGCGGTTTTATCGTGTTTTGACCGCTTGTCATTTTCCGGTTTTGTGTTTATTTTTCATTTTCTTTTGTGGATTGAGCTCCTAGATCTAGGTCCTGCTTAACTCGAGTAGAATAGGTCCAAACACCTAATAATCTTTGCATGTTCCTATAGATACGTTTTGGACTTAGACTAATTAAACAGTTGGTTATCCACTTTTGATCCACGCGCCGTGAGCGAGCCCCATTAAGCGCTACTCCTGAACTCGAGTGTGTCGAGAAGAGGAGGGGTGAGCCAAGACCGGACACTCGGATTGGGAGGTGATAATCAACTTGTGGTTCTTCACGCTAGCAGTTGCCTAATCTAGGACGCTTTCCGTGTGCATACCGGCATGTAGTTTAGGTTTATAAATTTCTGCTTTGCATCCCGCATGGAGAGAGCTGGGATTCACTGTAAGTCTTCTTACTTTGCACGCATCATTTAGGCACAAAGGTGAGATCTCCATCTTTGTGTCAACTTGCACGGCTTTTCCGACTCTTTTCTCCCTCTGTTTTTGGAACAAAGTAGGATAAAGAAAATACAAAAAAACGTTAGGCGCTTGTTTGAATCTACTCAAAAGAAGCGATAACACCAAAAAAATTAAAAAAGGGACTGCTAAAAAAACTTGACCAAAAATAAAAACGGTAATTGGATTCATTGCTTGGGGAGAGTAATACCTTCACTTGTATTCAGGTTGCATGGGAAGGTCTCCTTCCAAGTGAGGTGAGCGCTTCGTAAGGATTAGAGCCAAAAACCCAGCTTGTGGCTGCCTTGTGTATCGCCTGGATTACCGAAGTATTGGCGCTTCTATCGTACGTAGTCGAGTAGGGCTTGGTCACCATTGGTGACTCACTATTGTGTGAGCATCGACCTAGTCCGAAGTATCGAGCATAGGCCACGCCTTCACGGGGGTGTCTGTCTCACCGGCTGCGTCCGAGTAGGTTCTTGCACGCTCACGGGTGATTCCGTTGCGAGCGAGATCCGAAGTATCGGTTTCGCCTATTGGCTTCCTCTCTTATTCTTTGGCTGAGTAGGGATCCAGGAAGGGTTACAAGGACCTCAACTGCACAAGCTACAGGTTACACAGGAGGAGGACAAGTACGGGATACTTTTCCGGCAGTACTCTCTCTCCTATAGGCGTAGCGTTCTAAGGACTCGTTAAAAGATAAATTCCTGAATCAAGCTAAAACTGAAAAGATAAAAGCCGAACCTTCACGGCTTCATGTGTTGAGTTGGTGAACTTACCCTTACTTTGTGTTTGATTGCTAGATTTATCTAGGTCAAGATCAAAAACACCGCACAATCGTGCGCAATTTTGTTGCATCTCATTTCATCCCTCTTCTCTTGCCTTTCCTCTACTCTTCTTAATAATCAAGATGATGGGACGGAGATCTCTTAGGCCGACCTTGTCGGCACCGCTATCCCGCACTCCTCCTTATTCTTCTAGGAATACCTCGGAGAGTCCGCTCTCCGAGCCTGAGTTTACATCCACCCTGTTCCCCCTCGACCACCTTTCTTATTCTCCTTCCATCAGTCCAAGAGTGTCAGAATTCAGTGCATCACAGAGTTCGACCCATTCTACAGCACCTGAAATGGCCTCTTTTGCTTTTACAGAAGATCCAGTCATGTCGGACAGAGGCGAGCATGAAGATGATCATGAGCACCCTCCATTCGTATTTGATCAGGCAACCATCAACAATTCGTTGTTAACATCCCTCGAAACCATGCAGAGACAGATCCGAGACCATGGACATTTATGGGTGATCTGATGCGTGAGATAGCGCAGATGAGAGAAGACCGTGCTGGTGGAGGAGGAGGAGGACCCGATGCAGGAGGAGACAATCCAGGCGGCGAGAGACCGCCACAGACCATCATGAGGGAATTGCATAAACCCAGCTTCATCCCTCACTCACCGATGGATTCGACTCCCACCTATCCATGGGGACTTCGAGCTTCGGCACAACACAATTCAGATGCTACCCAAGTTCCATGGGTTGCCGACCGAAGAGCCGCACCTCCATCTCCAAGAGTTTGAAATGATATGCAGCACCATCCATGATCGGTTGATAACCGAGGACACAATCAAGGATGATTGCCTTTCCATTCTCTTTGGTTGATAGAGCCGCATATTGGCTCAAGCATCTTTGGCAGTTCGTCGACACTTGGACAGATCTCCGGACCGCATTCTTGAAGAAGTACTATCCTCTCGGCCGGACCAACGCAGCTCGAGCCATGATCAGCAACTTCGTCATGATCCCCAATGAACAGTTCCATGAAGCCTGGGATCGATTCAGAGAGCTCATCGACCGGTGTCCCCACCATGATATCTCCAAGCCCAATCTCGTTCAGAGTTTCTTTTGCGGGCTGACACCGGAGCTGCAGGGCTTGTAAACGCCTCTTGCGGTGGATCCTATTTCTCCAAGGGAGAAGACGACGTCTGGGCCATATACGAAGGCATGGCAGAGAACTCCACAGTGATGACCCAGGCTCGTGTCTATACACAGCAGAAGCCCCCCGCAAGGAATGGGATCATTTCAGAGGATCGCCCGCATCGATGCAGGGTCCTAGCACAACGTCGGTAGCCGCAGCCCAAGCCGAATCAGCAGCAGCCGACATGGGCATTATCAGTGAAAAGCTGGACCGCATGGAGATCCTTGAGAAGAAACAGAACCAAGGTCTAGCCCAGATGGACCTTCTCACCAAGACAATGAGTGACCTGAAAACTCAGATTCTCTGTATTCAGGAGGCACAGGCCCATTCCCAACAGCCTCCCAGGTCACAGGTTGCTTCCAGCAGCAACAATCCCAACCAGGCCTCCACCTCATACCGCCAGGTGAACCATATCCAGGCGGAGCCGGTTCCATTGTTGCAGTACCATCCAGAGCAACCGCCATCTCAGGAGACTCAGATGGTGGTTTATCAGCCAGAGCAGCCACTGGCAGTTCTTCCTCCACCCTCCTTCGAGCAGGAACCGTTGATGGAAGTCAACGGGATTTGGTATGACCGATACCCTCAGCCCGCAATTCGTAGGGATCACCCCGGATTCCGTTGGGGTAATGGTGCTTCCTCATCCCAACAGCACCCTCCTGCTCAAGGACAGCAGAGCAGCCAGCCACAACAACAACACCAGCAGCCCCAGTATGCCCAACCGCAGCAATATCATAGTAGTCCTCGTCCCAACTATCAGGGACAGCAGTGGAGGCAGCGCCAGCCGCCTCAGCATTTTCAGAACCAGCCTCCTCCACAGTACCAGCAGCAGCAGCCTCATTTCCAGCAGGGACAATCATCCGGTTCTCATGGCCCATCTTTTGAGAACCCCGCTCTAGATAGTCTTGCCCGCTTGCTTTCCGAACAGCAAGCCTCTTTTAGGCAAGAAATGGATGAGTTCCGGCAGGAGATGCGGGAGATCATCAAAGGAAAGGCCGCCATACCCGCTCAGATCGAACCCAATCCTAATAACCTAAAAAGAAAATCTGAGCAGGTAGAGTTCACAGAGTACACCTCTCCTAGTGATGATCTGAATGACATATCTTAATTCCTATTATTGATGCTGATTTTGTTACTACTAGGAGCGGTAGGATGCCAGTCGGCGGCGCCTCTTCTGAGCGACAGCCAGACGCAGAACCAGGAGCGCCAGAAGAGCAGAGGAGCGGTACTGAGGCCGCTAATGATGATGTTGAAGACGGTGGTGCTGATGCCACCAATGATGGAGCCCATTATGACGGTGCTGATGCCGTCGTGATACCAGATGCAGACGGTGGTGCTGATGCCACCATTTTGGGAGATGAACCAGAGCGCGGTGCTGATGCCGCAAAGACCGGTGCTAGTGGTGGTGCTGAGGCCACCACATCTACTTTTGTTGAGCCGACTTATGTGACTTCACCACATTTTGTATCTAGAGATTGTGGGAAGAGAAACAAAAACAACAAAAATATAAATAAAAGGAAAGGTTTCTGTTCAAATTGCGGATCCATATGTGTTGAATGATGATTGTTGTATGGATTCTCCATCTTCACAGGCACAGGAACCGATTCCTAGTCCTCCATCTGAGGAGGCCCCTACCATCCCCTTCCCTGAGGCACTCCGCCGAGCGAAGGGTAATAGAAAAGAAAATCCCAAAAAGAACCAACAGGTAGAGTTCGGCAACGAGATGATTGACAGATTTCATATTCAGCTGACTCTACGAGAAGCGTTTGAGCATATTCCCTTCTTCAAGAAGAATCTGAAAGAAACAACTACTGTCCGAAGAAGGAAGAGGCACAGAGATCAAATCCATATGCTCACGCATAACATTTGCTGCGCCATTCAGAACACATTGCCAGCCAAGCGACCAGACGCAGGAGCTCCTTATGTCAGATGCGAGATTCAAGAGCAGCAGTTTGATCGTACTCTATTAGACAGCGGCTCTTCGATTAACCTCCTTCCGGCAGCCTTACTCAAGCAGTTTGAGTTTGGCCCTCTTCTTCGAAGCAGAACCGTCCTTCAGTTTGCTGATAGGTCGATTAAGAGGCCGAAAGGGTTATTGAAAGACGTGGTCGTTTACCATTCAGGGCCTGAAATTCCCGTGGACTTCGTTGTGTTGGACATGGAGATCCCTGAAGCGGTAACTGATGCCCCCATCATTCTCGGACGTCCATTCTTGGCCACAGCCAAGGCGGTGACCGACCATGATAGTGGGAAGATATGCTTTCGCGTAGAGGGCGAAACCATACAAATAGAGACGATCGAAGAGATCAGAGCCAGAGAAGCAGAATGCTCAGAACAGTCCAGCGAAGCAGAGCAGATGACAGAGGAGGAGCTAGACATCTACCAGGTCTGTGACTTTGAGTTGACTGATGATGAATCCAATTGGAAAGATCCTGTAGCATCGACCCTCGCCTTGCCTACAGATTCACTGTATGTCAAGCTCATGGCAGTCGAGAGCCGGGAGAGCACATCCCTGGAGGAGGATACATCTGAAGCTGACAGTGTTGTGATGAGTGGTGCAGATGAGTTTCATTCTTGCTCATCTTCTTCTGATCCCTCGGATTCAGACATTGACTGGGATGACTTTGATGATTATTTGCCTTATCTGATTCCTTCTGAACCAGCAGCCATGACGGATTGCGAGCCCGTGCAGTTTGTTGATGATCCATCAGGCCGCCCTTCGTCAGCAATTCATGAAACGCGAGAGTTCTCCCACGCAGACCTGGTAGCATTTACACAGACTTATCAGAAGCCAGATCTGCCGCCTCTCAGCTGTCCTGAACTGAAACCTCTTCCGCAGTCAATGAAGTATAGATTCCTTGCGGGTGAGCCAGAAATGCACCCAGTCATCATCTCGGTAGATTTGACTGGAGAACAAGAATCTCGCCTGATGGAGGTTCTTGAAAGAAACCGCAAGCAATCGGTTGGAATATAGCTGATCTCAAGGGGCTGAGCCCGAAGCTGTGCTCCCACCACATCTATCTCGAGGATGACGCTAAGCCATCGCGTGAGTTCCAGCGACGGCTGAACCCGAACCTTCGAGAGGTCGTCATGAAAGAAAATTTCGAAGTGGTGGAGCGCTGATTTCATCTATCCCATCTCCGACTCTAAATGGGTAAGTCCTTTACATGTGGTACCCAAGAAGACGGGTATCACTACAGTTGTCAATGAGTCTGGAGAGGAGATCGCTCCCAGAGTACCAACTTCTTGGAGGGTCTGTGTGGACTATAGACGATTGAATGAGGCCACCAAGAAGGATCACTTCCCGCTACCATTTATTGATCAGATTATCGAGCGGTTAGCTGGGAAGAGCCATTACTGTTTTCTTGATGGGTACTCTGGATACAATCAAGTGGCCATTGCGCCCGAAGACCAGGAGAAAACGACATTCACCTGTCCGTTTGGGACGTATGCTTTCAGACGGATGCCCTTTGGTCTATGTAATGCTCCGGCGACATTCCAAAGGTGCATGTTGTCCATCTTCTCGGACATGGTGGGTGACTGTTTAGAGGTCTTCATGGATGACTTCTCGGTCTATGGCGACGGGTTCGACGCTTGTCTTGAATGCCTAGACCGTGTGCTGAAGCGCTGCATAGAGGTCAATCTAGTCTTATCCTGGGAGAAGAGTCATTTCATGATGACTCAAGGGACGGTCCTTGGTCATATCGTCTCCAACAGGGGCATGGAGGTCGATCCGGCTAAGGTGGACATCATCAGAAAACTCAATCCGCCGTCCAATCTGCGTCAGTTACGGTCTTTTCTGGGGCATGTCGGTTTCTACCGACGGTTTATTCAGGACTTCAGTCGAATTGCCCGACCGTTAACTGACTTGCTAACCAAAGACACCGAGTTTATTGTCAATGATAAGTTTCTTGAATCATTTGAGACTCTCAAAAATATGGTTGTTTCAGCTCCTGTCCTTCAGCCACCCGATTGGTCTCTCCCATTCGAGATCATGACGGATGCTTCAGATTTTGCCGTTGGGGCTGTGCTTGGACAGAGGAGGGATGGATTACCGTTTGCCATTCACTACGCCAGCCGAACCTTAGATGCCGCTCAAAGGAATTACACTGTGACTGAGAAAGAGATGCTGGCCGTAGTCTTCGCTCTTGATAAGTATCGATCTTACATTCTCGGATCTAGAGTGACCATATACACCGACCATACCGCCATCAGGTACTTAATGGCTAAGAAGGATGCCAAAGCACGTCTCACCAGATGGATCCTTCTACTCCAGGAATTTGATATTGAAATTAAGGACAAGCCTGGAGTCAAGAATGTGGTGGCGGATCATCTCTCCAGGTTGGAGAATCTTGAGGAATCTGAGCCCAGCGCACCTATCTCAGAGACATTTCCAGATGAGGCGATCTTAGCTGTCACCTCACTCCCATGGTATGCCGACTTTGTAAACTATCTTGTTGCCAAGACAGTCCCTCAGGGTTGGCCCAGGCAGAAACTTGAGACCTTCCTAGCTAAGGCCAAGTTTTACCATTGGGAGGATCCTGTCCTTTATCATGAAGGAGGGGATAGTATCTGGAGGAGGTGCATTCCTCAAGAAGAGCAGCATAGCGTCCTCACATACTGCCACAAGCTTGAGGCAGGAGGACATCATTCTGGAAAAAGGACAGCACAAAAGGTACTTCAATCCGGCCTATGGTGGCCTACTCTCTTCAAGGATTCTGATGAGTTCGTGAAGGGATGTACTGACTGTCAGAAAATGGGAACCTGCGGACAGAGAGACATGATGCCCATGCAACCCATTCACTTCTGTGAGGTTTTTGATGCATGGGGGATTGATTTCATGGGCCCATTTCCTAAGAGTCATGGATTCGAGCATATTTTGCTCGCTGTAGATTATGTCAGTCGATGGGTTGAGGCCATCCCCGCCCGAGCCGCAGATGCAAAAACCGTGTGTAAATTCTTGAGGAAAAATATCATTTCACGGTTCGGGGTACCTAGAGTTTTGATTTCTGACGGGGGGTCTCATTTCATCAATGACAAGGTTAGGGCCCTTGCTGACGAGTTCGGTATTGACCATCGGGTTGCCACTCCTTATCACCCTCAGACTAATGGTCTTGCTGAAGTATTGAATCGGGAGATAAAGACTATCTTGCAGAAAGTTGTCCGCCCAGACCGAAAGGATTGGTCACAGCTTTTGGACTCGGTCTTGTGGGCCTATCGGACATCTTTCAAAAATCCATTTGGAACATCTCCCTTTCGTCTCGTCTATGGCAAGCCGTGCCATTTGCCAGTGGAAATCAAGCACAAATCTTTTTGGGCAGTCACTGAGTTACTTTTAGATCCCGAGAGTATAGGAGACCAGAGAAGAGCAGAATTGGCAGCCCTGGAGGAATTGAGAGACTCAGCCTTCTCCAACAGCCTACAGTACAAAGAGAAAGTGAAGACATGGCATGATTCGCATATCAGCCATAAACAGTTTGAGCCAGAACAGAGAGTATGGTTGTTTGATTCCAGGCTAAAATTGTTTCCAGGGAAATTACAGAGCAAGTGGAAAGGACCGTATGTGGTCAGGAAGGTACATGACAATGGCAGCATCGACATATCCGAACCGTCATCTTCGTCCACCTTCCGCGTCAATGGTCAACGCCTAAAGCTGTATCGAGATCATGATCCGCCGACCATGGACGTTGCCCCCATTCTTCTGGTATGAGATGTGCCCTTTGATTCTCATCATCTACATCTCATACATGGTGATCAATTCTATCTTCCGCTGTACAGATCCATCTGTTCATATCACTCTGTTTCCGTTGATTTATTGTCTTCTTTTCTTCTTTTCTTCTTTTCCTTTTCTATTTTCTTTATCTATCAAAAAGGTGCCGCCCTTGTAGACAGTTTTCCATACTTAGGACGTACTTTGTCCTAAGTATAGGGGGGTGTGCACCCCGAGTTTTTCTATTCTTTTCGATCCTCTCCATTGTCTCCTCTTTTGTCTATACTTAGGGATATCTTACCCTAAGTATAGGGGGAGACAATCTGAGTACGATCTGTGCATTCCCGCCCTTGACCCTCCCTGCGTTGTGTACAGTCTGCTATGCTTAGGATTATTTAATCCTAAGTATAGGGGGGACGGTCAACTTCTCATTCGTTGATTCCTTCATTCATTTCTTTATTCTTTAGACTTGTCTATACTTAGTACGAGTTATGTCTTATCTTTTCTCTCCGATCTATGAGGACATAGCTCAAGCTAAGTATAGGGGGGTCGTATATACTACGTATATACCTTAGCCATAACTCGTACTTTCGTATTTTCCTAATAATATGGCTACTAATTCTTTAAAATTCATTAAAAACCTTTAATAAAAAGATATTTTTGAATGCAATGTGATTTTTTATGAATTTTCAAATGCAAATAGAATGAATTTCAATATTTAATTATAATAAATACTAAACCTACTTATTTTTGAGGAACAAAATTATCTAATTTATCACTAGGTGATTGATCTCAGAAAAATCCTAAACTTCAAAAATGTGAGATCTAATACCTATTAAAAATCAAACATTGAAATGTGCAAAATGAATTTTATAGGGCAAATTATGCATGCAAATGAAAATCTTTTTGGGCACAATGTCAAGCACAATTAATTCTACAATATGTGATTTTTGGGGAATTTTTAGAGCAAAGGTTAATCAATTATGAATTTCAGAGCAAGAAATGCGCAAAATATGCAAATTTCCACCAAATAATTATTTATTAATTAACCATCAGTCACAAAAAATGTCTACAACATGTCAAAATGTACAAAATTGTTTACGAAACATCGTTCTATTTTTGAATTAATAGAATAGTGTAAAGAAGAGGGTCAAAATCACAAGGGAACACAGCGATATAACTGCAATAACTATAAATAAAATAAAAAGGCAAACGGGGACCTAAATGCAATTACCAGTAATCAGAGAGGCAATGTTGCAAAATTTCCAAGGGGCACGTGTTGCGCACGTGCCCTTGGCTGACAGGGGTTGAAATGTGATATGGGAGACCTCGGAGGGTGTCTCTGCAATTTGCCCAACGAGTCACGTGCGGAGCACGTGACCCCTGGGCTGAATGCTGATGACGCTCCCCCCGTCCTCACGTGCCGCACACGTGGCGGGGGTCTCGGCCTCTGTGCCGGTGGCTGAGGAAGCGGGCGCGGTGGAGTGAGGGGCGGAGGCTGGTGGAGTAGCAGATATGGCTGGCGGACCTCCGGTGGCGCGCTGGAGTCGTCGGCGAAGTAGCTGACTCAAGGCGGAGGAGAACGACGAGGCGTTGGCTCTTGTCGAAGTCGGGGATGAACTGCGGCAGGGGCGGCGATGATGGACAGAGAGAGAAAGATATATATATATATATAGAGAGAGAGAGAGAGAGAGAGAGATAACCTGAGGAGATAGGGGCTCGACGGCGATGTGGATCGGAGCGGTGCAGCGGCGACGGCGGTGGAGCTGCGACGAGGCTTTGGGGCCCCGGATCACGTCGGCGAGGGGGTTCGCTCACGGGTTGTCACCACCGGAGAAGAGGAACTCGACGAGGATCGGCGGATGAAGGTCTCAGGAGGGTGACATGGTTTTTATAGGGTTTGGAGGCTGCCGACGATGGAAGGAGATCGAGGGTGATTTGGGTGGTGATAGGTGATGAATCCACATTTCATCATCTTTATTCTATCATTTTGGCACCTAAAACCCTAGCAAATGCCTGTAAATAGCCTTAAATCAAGCATCTTAGCATTCATGCATGTGCATCTCAACAGTGTGTAAATTACTGTAATTAAGGCCAAAATTATAGAATAAATAAAGAAAAGAAAAAGAATAAAATATTGTAAATATTTTATGACCCAAAACCCCCGAGACCTAGGCATCTTGATGAATAGGTCGACAAGGAATAAAGTAGGGGGAGATAAGGTCAGAAATACAGTGTAAATACCTATACAATCTATTCATTCTTTATTCATTTTGGGACCTATTTTTGGTTCCACTTTTTGTACATCAAATAAAGAAACTTTGTACATGAAAGTTGTAGATAATTTTATAAAGAAAAATACAAAATTGATTTCACAGAAAAATAATGTACAGATAAAAAGATATGGTCTGAATAAGAATCCAAAATCCCAACTTCCCAGACCCGTATCTCACCAATAAAAACTCCAAATGCAGCCTACTCACCTTTAATTGTATATAGAATAAAATAATCTATCCAATGGTGGTGGTTTCGCATTTGGCGGAGCTACGGTCTGAAAGTTGAGTTTTGGACCCACATTGTACCTTGTACAGATTAAAATATTCAACTTATTCTTTATTCATTATTTATTCATTTTTATAATTTTATATTGTTGTAAATATTACTTATAATATAAATGTACATTAAAATCAGAATAAAAATGCAAAGAAATCACAAAATAAAAATACTTGTATAAAAGGTACATAGGTATACTACCTATACATATACCTATACAAAACATACTTGTATTTTATTAAATATATAAAATATATCAGAAAATTAAAATAAAAATATATTTGTGTATATATAAGTATTTCGTAATTTCATAAAATGATAAACAAAAATAATAAAAATAAAATACACAAAACAAAAATAAAATACTAAAATATGTAGATAATATACCTATATAAGGCTAAAAAGTAAACTTGTAAAAATATATATCATAAAATTAATTAAAAATCATGATAAAATACTACATAAAATTTTAAGCATTTTTTATTTAATAACCAAAAATAAATTCGATTGTTTTCTATTTTTTATCGAATTAATAAAATAATTTTCCAATCTTTTCCCTGGTTGGTCCACGTGGACCAACCAGGAACCTCCGACTGTTGACCGGCGGGTCAACAGCTTGTCCTTGACCCCCTTGAGCTCCGCGCGCCTCGTTTTTCCCCCTCTTTCACCCTTTTTTCGAGGCTGCGCCGCTCGTCCTCTCCAGCCGCTTCCTTCTTGGAAGTTGATCACTGTAGATCCATCTCCATCGCCGACTCCTCAGATCGACCCATATCTCCTTCTACCACCCGTGATCTCGTCTCGAACTCATGCGATTTTCACCCTTCAAATACAACCCCCCTTCTTCCTTTCTCGGGTTGAACCGCGAATCACCAGTGAACCACCCCCCTTGGTCCAGCCATCGACGCCCGAAGGTGACAGCTTCGAGCTCAGCGCATCCAAGCGGCGGGAGAGGGTCTATAGCGCCGCGTGTTCCAACCTCCGGCGACCGCCGTCGAGGTACCTTCCCTCGCCTGATCTGGGCTCGAGGTCGTGTGTTACTCCTTAGTTTTTCTCCGTAGTTGCATCCCTTGTGTTTCCAGCTCCATTATCCCCCGATCATCCACTTCATTATCGCATCGATTCGCTAAATCGATTGCTCGCCGGAGACACCTCCGACCACCATCTCCATCACGCATCTATCGCGCACCCCCACGCCTCCGCGAGGCCCAGGCAATTTGCCCTGGGCCTTCTCACCACTTTTTGCAGGTCCTAGCGCCAGAAAGACCCCATCTGGGGGGTCGATTTTGAGGAACCGTGCTACCTGGAGCCCCCTTTCGTCCTCAAGCTCGCGGCGGCGCATCAGAGCTTCCCCGCCCATTTTGGCCCTGCCGCGACTTCGAGGGACCTTCCAGGAATCTCTGGCGTGCTTCTGAGGCGAAGGAGGAGGCTGGAGGAGCATCTATTTGTCGATCGAAGCTCGGGCCACCGCCTGTTCGTCCCTGTTCTTGGAGAGGGACCCTACACCGTCGGATCTCGAGCCCGCTCCAGACGAAGCAGCCACCGTAGGATCAACACTGCCCCGAGCCGTTGATGGATTCCCGATGATCTAATCTCGGCCGCACAAGCCCAAGCGTCATCGGCGCGCGAGAGCAGGACACGTGTTCAAGTGAAGCGATATCAGCCGTCCGCTCCCGCTTTGGCGTGGGTATTTTGCTACCAACCCCCGCCCATTTTTTGTAATATTTTAATAGTACTAAAACTTTCCTCGGCAGTTTAAATAGTTTTGTAATATTTTACCTTAAGGCCCCCGAACTTTTACGTATTTACAAAAAGGTCCTCGGCCACGTCATCTCACGTGCCCGTGCGCGTGAGGTGCGCGGCCATTTTGCAGACAGACCCTCGGCCTTTGGGGTATTTCGGTTTAGTCCCAGAACTTTTGTATTAAGTGTTAAACATTTGGGATATTTGCATACAAGCCCCTGATAGTTTTGGTTATTGCCTTTAGGTCCCTGCCAGGCGCGTGTTTCGCACGTGTTCGGCTTGGGCATTTTGCGCTAAGGCCCCTCCGGGTTTTGTCATTTATATTTAGTCCAGTAAATGCGAGTTTTAGTGTAATATTTTGTGGATATTTGCATGTAGCCCCCTGGATGTTTTGAATATTGCACATATACCCCTGCCAGGCCTGTTAATTACTTGGATGCTTGTTGGATTGATTTAAAATATCATCTTAAGCCCAAAAATTCCACAAAAATAGACTTAAGCTACTGGATGCATATACTTTAACGCCATCTAGTTAGTTTTTGATTTTATTTTATTTTCTTATTTATTAAAAATCAAAAACTTCCTTTTTGTGCTCTGTCTAACTTAGAAAATACCAAAAAAATATCAAAACACCTCAAAAAAATTTCCAAAAAATCACCTAGTGTCTATTTTATCATCTTTTAGTGTCAGTCCAAAAATCATTAAAAATTTCAAAAGAAAAACACTAAAAATATAAAAACACTCAAAAACTTCAAAAAAATATAAAAAATAGTAGAAAAACCCAAAAATTGCAAACTCAGCTTCTGTTTCTTCCTTCTTTTGTTACTTTTATTAGAAAAATAGTGTGAAATATTTTTGCTACTGGTTGCTATTTTTAACTTGCATTTTTGTCACAGCCAGCCCTTATTTCCACCGTTTGCCTTATTTCAGACTTTAAAAATACCAAAAACATCTTGAAAAATCCCCAAAAATCATAAAAACAGTAAAAAACCTTAAAAATACCAAAAACATTTATTTTCTGAATTTTGGAGCATTTTTGTGCATTTTTATAAATATTTCACTTTGCCTTATCTTATATTGCCTTTACTTTCCAACATTGAAAAAGAAAATAAAAAAAATATAAAATATAAAATATAAAAATCAGAAAATCAAAAATCAAATACAAAATTAAAAATCAAATAAAAAAATTAAAAATTAAAAACCCACAAAAAAATTGATTGACTTGCTTGCTTAGTGTATACACATCACACACTCACACACTTGTGCATTCATTTGCTTGAGCTACACTGTTTGCTCCCTGTGTTCGAACTCTCTGCATACTTGCCCTTTACATCATTTGTGCAGAGTTAAAAATAAATTTTAACTCCACATTGTTTCTAATTTATTGATCTTAGTGTGGGTTAATTGTTGATCAATTTCGGGATTCGTGTGGTCAAACACCGACTGTTGACTCGCCTTGTGAGTCGACATAACCGCATCAATTTCCGAGATAATCAATAGGCGATGGAGGAATTTAGGGGATGAGATTTGGGGGATCGGCCGACATTTGCGGGAGCGGGCAGCGTAAGGTGATGGTGCATATCGTGATGAAGATACGGTGGATCGGAGATTAGCTTCAGCCGAGATCCATGGCGGAGAAATCGGGGGAGCGGGCGACGCTCGATTGGGAAGGAGGTGTGCTGGGGAAGAAACACAGCGGTCGTCCGATCGGCCGAGATCGGACGGCCGTGATTCCGACACGTGGCAGGGAGAGGAAGAGAAAGGGGGAACGTGAGGAGCACGTACCTGGGAGGCACGTGCGACGCACGTGCCAATGTATTTTTTATTAATTCTTTTATAAAAATGATATTAAAAATATCTCAAAAACGGTTGACACGTGGCGGCACCAGGTGCAGCCACGTGTCAGCACCAGAAAATTCAGAAAGTAAATCTTTTGAAAAATCAAAAATAAATAGCTAATGGCATCGGATCGAAAAAGTTTCTTCACGAAAATTGCCCGTCTTGATGAGATCTACAACTTTTACGAAGACATCAAAACCAAAATCGATCATTTGCACAAAGTGAATTTTTGGGGTATCCTATGTACGTTAAAATCAAAGATAAATAAAGACACCTTAATCTAATTTTTTTGGATATTTATTAATAGGTTAAATAAGTATATAAAATAATAGGTCAAAAACCGTTAAAATTCACAATATACAATAGAGGCCCAAAACCCAACTTTCACATATTTGCTCCGATTCACTTGAACTTTGTCTTGTTTTGAAGGTAGTTGGAAATACATTAGTTCAAAAGTGAGTAGGATTAAATCGGACATTGGATGAGGGAGATATGAGGTTTTTTTAGTCCGGAAATCCTGAAATTAGGGTTTGGGTTTTTGGTCCACTTATTTGGGTTAGTTATTTTTTGTATTTTTCCTTTATTCTTGTTAGTGATATGTACACAATGCAGGTGGTTTTGTGTCATTCGGAGTTAGCATGAATGAGTCAAAAATCGGGGAAGTTAGGCTAATTACAGGTCATTTTTGGCTTGGATTTTTGGCTTCTTATTTTGTGCAAATTTTTTTGCTAAAATGCAATTATTATGAAATCATGCGCTAATGCTAATTATGCAGAATAGATGCAAATATGCTATTGATTTTAAGGGATTTGAGCTTAATAAATGAGATTTAGAGTGATGAATACGAGATTCATCAGGACACTGCCCACGCTATCACACACCGTCCCATTCCTAGAAAGAAGAACACAGCTACTCCTTTCATCACTTGCACCATCTCTAACCATACATGTGATCACACTCTCCTAGATGGCGGTGCATCTATTAGCATATTACCCTTTTTGCTGGTACAGTCTCTTTACTTAGGGTCTCTAAAGAAAACCAGGATCATCGTTCAGTTTACTGATGGATCTATCAAGAGGCCGAAGGGTATCCTTGAAAACGCCATCATTTCTATTCAGGGTACGAGCTACCATGTTGATTTTGTCGTGTTGCCCATGGAGACCTCCACGGGGGAGCCGTCTCCAATCATCCTAGGACGACCAATCCTCACCTCTACGAGGGTCGTTATGGACTATGGATCAGGAGAGATTCGCTTCCGTCCTGTTGACAGGAGCGAAGTGTCGATCACTGCACCCACAGTTGACCAGAGACCTGCACCTGATGCACCTTCACCGATTCTAGCTGACTTCGAGGTCTGTGACCGATCTGATGCTACTAGAGATGTTTGCTTAGCGACCACTGATGAGACCCGACGAATCCCCCGAAAGGGGAGGAAATCGGAAATCATAGACCTCACAGTTCCTCCTCCTGGTGTGTGGCGATGTATTGATGAAATCTAAAGTATTTACGTGATTGATCCATTTAAGCGGAGGGCAGATACCAAGACTAGACAGGACGGGCCTGGTTTAACTACTTCCACTGATAAGTCCGTTCCTGGTCACTCACAAGTAAAGATGACTGAGGTCGGTTATGATGCTGCCCATTATTTTGAGAGACCTCATGATGAAACAGATGACCCAGGTGAGATTCTTGAGGACGAACAGAGTTCGTATACTTCCACTGATGATTTCGTCCCTTTTGATTTTGACCTGGACGATCCCTCGCAGGACGACTCCGATTACACTTCTTCCGAGGATGATGAGTTTGTCCCATTCCACTTTGATATCAGCAAGACCTCCAAGGCCAGACCTGACCACACTTCTTCCACTCGCCCGTCTGCGCCTTCACACCATAGGACCACCAAGGGCGAACCTAGCCAGACTACTTCCATTGACCCATTCGTCCCATTTCGATTTGATTCCACTGAGGGACTTCACCCTGTCGACCCTGATCGGCGTCTGTCCACTGTGGACCCCGATGTCGACCTGCACCACACTAGATCTATCCCTCAACGGTCTTGCAAGAAGGTTAGCTTTCAACCTTCTTGAATCATGTGTATATCCATCTCCGTGGTATATTTCCTTGTGTACCTTTGTTCTCTCTCCCGTATTGTTTGTCCACCCATTCTCGTGTTTGCCTTGCTTAGGACGTACTTGTGCTAAGTATAGGGGGTGGACGAGCCGAGTGTTCATCGTTCCGTTTCATCACTCCTGTTGTTGTCTATACTTAGGGCTTCTTTTACCCTAAGTATAGGGGAGGGGCGATGCGTGCATTCTTCTCTATCTTATTCCATCTGTTGATATCTTTTCTCCTTTTCTTCTTTTATTCTTTTCCTCTTTTATCCTCTGTAACTATCAAAAAGGTGTCACCCCTTCTAGACATTTTTCTATACTTAGGACGTACTTTGTCCTAATTATAGGGGGATGTGCACCCCAAGTGATTCTATTCTTTTCGATCCTCTCCATCGTCTCCTCTTCTTGTCTATACTTAGGGATATCTTACCCTAAGTATAGGGGGAGACAATCTGAGTACGATCTGTTCATTCCCACCCTTGACCCTCCCTGCTTTGTGTACAGTCTGCTATACTTATGATTATTTGATCCAAAGCATGGGGGGACGGTCAACTTCTCATTGGTTTATTCATTCATCTCTTATTCATTTATTCTTTCGACTTTTCTATACTTAGTACGGGTTATGTCTTCTCTTTTCTCTCCGATCTATGAGGACATAGCTCAAGCTAAGTATAGGGGGTCGTATATACTATATATATACTTTAGCCATAACTCGTACTTTCGTATTTTCTTAAATAATATGGCTAATAATTCATTAAAAACCATTAAAAACCTTAATAAAAAGATGTTACCATTCCTCAAATTCTTTGTGTATTTACTGATTAATAAATCAGGTGAAAATATTTTTTTACAAAATGTTTGAAAAATAGTTTGAAAATCCATGTGAAAAATCTTTTGAAAACTATTTTGAAAACGTTTTGTTACATATTTTCAACTTTTGTAAAAATATTTTGATTGTAAAGTTTATTTTCTTTGTGTGAAACAAAATGTTTGAAAAATGATTTGCAAATGGTTTGAAAAATGGTTGCAAAAATATTTGAAAAATCTATACATATTGTTTTGAAAACCTTTGCAAAATGATTTTCAAATGTATGTACATGTTTGTAAAATTGTTTGTAAAAATTATTTTGGACTATAGTTTTCAAAATTGTTTGAAAAGCTTATGTCAAATAAGTTTGAGGAATATATACATCACACCAAAATTCTTTATACATATTTATAAAATTGACCACTTACCCTTGTAAAATCTTAAAATCCACTTCTTGTATATATAAGAAGCACCCCCGTGTAAATATTTGTACCTAGTTTTTAGCCAAAATCTTTTTGTTTTCAAAAATCCCAAAAACATTTGCAAAATTAAAATCCAAAAACATTTGAAAAACTGTTTCAAAAATAAAAAAATGCATATGCATCATCTTTTCAAAAACCCATAAAAAGTTCAAAATCTTTGAAAATTGCATCACAAAAATATTTTCTGCATAGCATTTGCATGGCACTGGCATTTTTTCGGATTAAGTTTGATAGTTGACGAGTCTAAATAAAATCCGAAGATTGGAGCTTGATTGGACCTTAAAATCTACCTAAGTAATAGGAACCTTATAGGAATTGGGATTGAGGTACTTCAGGTCTAGTTAACTTAATTCTTTGAGGATCACGAGACTTGGTTCAATGGATTCTTGATTGTCTAAGTAGAGTATTTCGGAGCCCACGCACGCCTCTTATTGATAATGACCTAACTTGGACACTTGCACCTTTCACTTGGCTCAACTCAGTTGGAGTGATGAGGAGGTTGGATTTATCGGTATGAGACGCACACAGGTGGAAACATTTGTCCTCCTCCAGGGAGGGAAGTGCGCCCCAACCCATCCAGTAATGATGAGTTTCGAGGATAGGAGATCGTGGGTTGCAATAAAGCTTCAAAAGAGGGATAGTCTACTGGCTCAAGAGGAAAAACTCCCTATGTAAATGCTGTTGTATATAGTATTAAAAAAAAGCAAAAGCAAAAACTCCAAAAAAGTGGACAGGCCTGTACAAAAATAAAATTCCTGCCGGAATGTACATATGTTGTAAAGTCAAATAAGCAAGCTTGAGCTTCAAAGTCAAATCATGTGAGCCTGCAGCTGGATGACTTGACTACACCGGTCTTACATCCTAGGATAGGTAGCTACACTGGCTACCGCCCATTCTTCTCTTCACCCCCTCCTCTTGAGCTGGTTGTCACTTGAACTTAGAAGGGAATACCCTGCTCCTTGAGGGATGAGTTGTTGGATTGGGGAATCATTGGGTTGTCATATTGGAGAAGTCAGTCTCTTTGTCATTTCAGTTGGGGAGAGCCACTATCACTTACATTGTACGAGTCAGATTCAGAGTCGTAAGGGTTTGTGTATGAGTTGAACTATTTCTGACCTGGCTATTGAGGAGACTTGAGCAGAGTTTTGGGATTCTCATGGACTGTTGGATTTCAAACCCGGTTCTCATTAAGGTTCCGCCTGCACTAAAATTTCAAAGGTCTAACTTAAGCTCCAAACTTTGATTTTGTGAAGACAAGTTTGATAGTTAAATTTAATCCATCTTCTTCTTTTTCTTTTCTTTCTTTTTCTTTCTACACTTATTGCATAAGTGTTTGCTAGGGACTAGCAAAGGTAAAGTATAAGGGGATGATGAAGCCACATCTCATCACCTTTATTCTATCATTTTGGCATCAAAACCCCTAGCAAATGCGTGTAAATAGCATTAAATCCATCATCTTAGCATTCATGCTTGTGCATCCAAATAGTGTATAAAATACTGTAATTAAAGCCAAAATTATAGAATAAATAAAAGAAAAGAAAAAGAATAAAATATTGTAAATATTTTATGATCCGAAACCCCGAGACCTAGGCATCTTGATGAATAGGTCGACAAGGAATAAAGTAGGGGGAGATAAGGGTCAAAATACAATGAAAATACCTTTTATTCAATTCATTCTTTATTCATTTGGGGACTCATTTTTGGTTACACTTTTTATACCTCAAATAAAGAAACTTTGTACATGAAAGTTGTAGATAATTAAATAAATAAAAACACAAAATTGATTTCACTGAAAAATAATACACAGATAAAAAGTTATGGTCTAAATAAGATTCCAGAACTCCAACTTCCTAGACCTGTATCTTGCAAATAAAAACTCGAAATGTACCAAACTCACTTTAATTGTATATAGCATAAAATGATCTATTTAATGGAGGTGGTTTCGTATTTTTCGGGTTTACGGTTTGAAAGTTGAGTTTTGGACCCTACTTGTATACTTGTACATATTAAAATATTCAATATATTATTTATTCATTAATTTTGTAATTTCATATTTTTATAATTCTATAAATATTATTTATAAGATATTTGTGTATTGAAATCAGAATAAAAACATAAATAAAACTCAAAATAAAATACATGTGTACAAAATACATAGGTTTTATACCTATATACATACCTATAGCAATGCATACTTCTATTTTATTAAATATAAAAAACACATCAGAAAAATAAAATAAAAAGATATTTAAGTGTATAAAAGTATTTTATAAAATAATGAATAAAAATAAATAAATTAAAAACACAAAATAAAAATAAAATAATAAAATATATAGGTAATATACCTATATAGGTTATAAAAGCAACTTGTAATTATACACCCCATAAAAATAATTAAAATTCATAAAAAAATAATTTATAATTTTATAAATATTTTTTATTTAATAACCTAAATATAATAATATCATTTACTATTTTTAAATCATTTTTAAAATCTTTTTCCAGAGGATTTTTCTGGTTGGTCCACGTGGACCAACCAGGAGGCCTGGACAGTTGACCTCCGGTCAGCTGTCTGACCTGTCCTCTGCCCCTGTGTCATATTGATTTTTGTCCGCTTTTGCGGATTTATCGAGGCTTTTCCTTTCACCATTTGATGTCGAACCCTTCATGGCTTTTGTTCCCCATCTACCCATGATTCACGCCTAGGGTTATTTCGGGCATTGGAGCGCTGCTCCTCCCGTTGACGCCTCATCTTTCACGCCACTCGACCATCTTTCAAAACACCACCCATGACTTCTTTCCTCCCTTTGATCCGCGCTTGGAGAACCTCTGACCTTCGGGAGCGCGTGGGTTGAGACTCCGGTGACAGGGGAGGCTCCCTGTATCCCCGTCGAGGTGAGACGAGGTTAGCCGCGCGTGTTCCACATCATCTCCGGCGGCCGCACCGCCGTGAGGTCAACCTCGGGTGTTCTCCCTTGAGGTCCCTGTTTTTCTTCCTTTTTTCTTGCGTATTTTACTTCCAGTAGATTAAGCGTCCATCTCCCATCGTCCATTTCGCCTGAGATCAACTCGAGCACCTTCGCATCCACCTCGCCGGAGCAAGCTCCAGCGAGTTCACCTTTTCGTATCCACGGCTTCGTCACCCCACCGGAGGGTCGTGGCATTTTGCCCATGACTCCCCGTAACTTGCCTTGCAGGTCCAGGTGCGAAGAGCCCCCTCCTGGGGTCGGTTTTGACAAAAATGAAGCTCCTGGAGCTCGTCCCCTTCCTCAGCACCGTGCGGGAGCTCAGGCGGTCTGACCGCCATTTTGGAGCTGTCGCTCGATAGGAGGAGCTCCAAGGGTTCTCGGGGGCATTTTGCAGCTCTCAAAGACGTCGGAGAAGAGAGAGGCCAGCCGAGGAAGTTCATCGTCGCCGGCCAACCTCCCTGTTCCTCGCGATCATTCCACCGCCGTCCGATCATGATCCCCAGCCCAGGAATAGCAGTTGCCATTGGATCTAGGCCAACCGTCACCGTCCGATCTTACGATCGGATCTAATCGCAACCGTCATAATCGAAGGGGTATCGCGCCCCGTGCACGCGACACGTGGCGTAAGAGGCGCAACTTCAACCGTGCGATCAGCGCATGCGGAAGTATTTTGCTACCTAACCCCCCGCAATTTTGTTTATTTATTAACTAGTTTATAAACATTCATTTGCCTTTATTAATCTTTGTAAAATTTGTAGTAACCCCCCCCCCCCCCCAGCTTTTGTAATATTGCACTTAGGTCCTCGCTAGGTCGCGTGCACTACACACATGTCCCTGGCATTTTGCATAAGGACCTTGGCCTTTGTTTGTATTTAGTTTTAATTCTAAAACTTTCACGTGAAGTTAAAATAGTTCTGGACTTTTTGCACTTAAGCCCCAACATTCCGTGTAATTTCTGTTTAGTCCTCCCCAAGCGCGTGCGTCGCACGCGCATGGGTGGGATTTTTGCCAAGAGGCCCCTGCAGCTTTAAGTATTTCGATTCGTCCAGAAACCTTTTAATTACGTTATATATTATTTTGTGAAACTTGCACTTTGGCCCCTGGATGTTTACTTATTTGCATTTATGCCCTTGCTAGTAGTGTAGTTTCTTGATGTTGTTTTTATTTAATTAGTACATCATATTAACTCCAAAAATTCTTAAAAAAATAGCATAGGCTATTGTTAACTTGCTCATTCATGCTATATTTTTGCATTGCATTTTTATTGCATTTTCATATTTATTAAAAATAAAAAACATGCATTTTTCCTACTGTTTGCATTAGAAAATCCATAAAAATTATAAACACGTTTTGAAAAATTCCAAAAAAAATATATTTTGCTTGTCTTATCATATTGTAGTGTCAATCCAAAAACCACTAAAATTTTCAAAAGAAAAACCTTAAAAATTAGAAAACACCTAAAAACTTCAAAAAAATCTAAAAAATCCTATAAAATTCCTAAAAATATAAACTCAGATTCTGTTGCTTATCTATTCTATTTTATTTTATATAAAATTAATTTGGGAAAATTTTGTCGCTGTTTGATATTTTTCATTCCTATTTTACTTTCAGCCAGCAGCTAGGTCACTGTTTTCCTTTATTTCAGCTTTTAAAAATACCAAAAATATTTAGAAAAACCCCCAAAGATCACAAAAATAGTAAAAAATTATAAAAAGACCAAAAACATTTATTTCCCTGATTTTTGACTATTTTTACCTATTTTTACAAATACTCTATTCCTCTTTTCCTTACATTGTATATAAATCTTATTATTGAAAAAGAAAATTAAAGAAAAAATATAAAATATAAAAAGAAAATATAAAATCAGTAAAAAGAAAACCAAAATACAAAATTAAAAATAAAAAAATAAAATTGAAACCCACAAAAACATTTGCATTGCATAGTGTAGACAATACATCACATTCACACACACACACACACACTTGTTGATCTGCCCTGCCTTATTCCATGTGTTCGAACTCTCTACGTACTTGCACCTATACACCTTGTTTGTAGAGTTAAAAATAAATTTGACTCCACATTAGTTTTCATTGCGTGATTTATTATTGTGGGTTCATTGTTGATTAAATACGGGATTCATTGAGTGTCACCACAGCGACTCGATTGTCTCCGCTTTGTGAGAGACATTAGACCCCTTAAATTCCACGTTTATCAACGACCCCTCCCCTTACACCACTAACATTTCAAGGGATTCATCATTACATGGCCAATATTCTCATTGCAACTACATAAACTACCAAAATTTACTTAAAACTATACCTGACGACGATGCACCGGTCTCTGGAGGACCCTACGAACTAGTCGTATCCCCATCAATATTATTCACGTCAGTTAGAAAGAGATCACCATGTCATTTGTTTGCGACGGGAATGCTTGCACGGTGACTATGGAATATTATCGGCGTTTAGTTATCAAGTCATTGTAAATATAAGACATTAGCGACGGGCAAGCATGCTCGTCGCTAATAGCCCAACGTAAATACTTTGTTTTGCAGTAGTGATAGGAGACATACCCATTTTGGTTGGTGGATCAAGATACATTTGTTATGCCTTATGAAGCATAAACATCAAATTGAAAGTGAGTGATCTCTCGAGCATTGTATTCAGTATTCACACATATTTTAACGACTAAATTTAATGTTAAAGTTTGTAGATATCTTTATATATACAATTATACATGTTTCAATTGAGTGAAAATTGGATATGTTTTAGCCATGATACATGAAGCATTGCATTTATATATTATTTTTTCTATAATATGATGTTTTGAGTTCTATGTATGCTAGGAAAATCTTAGTTTTCATCATTTAATATTGTGATGGTTATAATACAACTTGTTAAGTTTTAACATTCATTTTTTAAATAATGCAACATAAGATTCATAAAGCATGAAATAAAGTTTTTATGCAGTGATATAATCCATATATCATGCACTTACATGTTATAGACATGTTTCAGATACAGAGATTATATGATTGTTGAACACCACAGTTGCTCTCAAATAAGTAATGAATTAGCCATTAGATATTGTGATGTCATTATATATGATCTTGAAACACGTCACTAGATATGACGAAGCCACTAGATATGTCGACCATTAGATGTGGTGACAGAATCTAGTGGTTCAGGATCACTGCTCTCATATTGTCGCATTTTTTGGCTCTCATGGGATCAACCCTCTATACATGTATAAAGACTTTGGGTTGTATGCAGGATGTTCTTTGGCCTCTAGGGCTATCCACGTGTATGACTCAGTTTGTCTCGGCTTTGATAGTCTTGGTACAATTAGCTAATGTGGTGTTAATGCAATGGTCAAGACTAGTAACCATAGTGTTGTGATACTTCTGACAATTAGAATAACATTATGTGCAATTATTCCTTGTTGAAAGTTGAACTTCTTTATAACCACGATATTTTGGAAAAAATTCAATTTGTTGTTTATTAAAGCTTCTTCTTTTTACCGAATGTTTATATCTTTTATGCGAAGTTACTTTAGAATACCCTCTATTCTTTCTTACCAAAATGCTTGAGACCTATTCATTGGGTCTATGCTCGTACCGAGTTTAGACTCAACTATATTTTGTTTATTATTATTTACAAACATACATGAGCAGGAACCTTATAAGGACTAAGGATACTACGTAGTAGCTAGAGGTTGTGCCATTTTATATCTTATTTTGGATCTTTTGGTAACTTTTTTACTTTGAGATAGAGTAGTGTAACTTAGAAGAACCATGTCAATTTAATGGAAATATAGACTATTATTGCAAGTGGTAGTTTATAAATACAATAATTGTTATATATTAAAGCGTTTATGTCATGGATGGTCATTTCAGACCTCTATGTGATTGATGAAGAGTATATCTTACTTCAATGAATGTTTGATAAATGATTATGTTTATATTATATGCACACTTTGTTATGAGTTAAAAAGAAAATATTGGACTTTTGTTGCATCCGTCTCGACTAGTGATGAATCTGTGATTCATCACTCTAAAAGTTGAAAATAGAGCTTTGTTCCCGAGTAATTAGATGCATATTTCTAATTATATTACATAATTAGCATTCATGTATATGTTGACAATATCTGCATTTTAGCATTCATATTTGCATTAAATAAGAAGCCCAATTCTCTTGTAAATATTCACCTGTATATTCATCATATTTCACCTATTTGTATATATTTTATACTAACTCCGAATCCAATAAAACCAACTCCATAGTGTATATATTACTAACACTAATTAAAAAAAATATCTAAAAAATACTAACTTGTAAAATTGACCAATAAAAACCCAATCCAAGTTTGAGACTAGGAGCCTTAAAATGCACATATCTCTCTCAAACAACCTCCGAATTAGGTCTACTCACTTTTAAAGTAATATACATTCAGAGACCTTCGAAGCAAGACCAATTTCATTAAAATCGGAGCTCGTATGCAAAACTTGGGTTTTGGGCCCCTTTTGTACATTATACATAATGACCGTTTTACCCCTGTATTTTATCATTTTTTTTCTTCATTATAAAAAATCCAAAAAAATTAGATTAAGTTGTAAATATTCTTCTCAAATTTTCTCTATTTTTATTTTGATTTTTCTCTTATTAAAAATGATTAAAAAATTGCAAAAGAAAATTATGGTATTTTATACCTATAAGGTACCGCCCAAAAATACATTTTGTACATATCAGTTCCTTTGATTTTTGGCCCTTCATGAAAGTTGTAGATCTCGTCGAGACGAGCAACTTTTATGTTGACCACTTTTTGATTTAATCTCTTTTGTTATTTCTTTTTTATTTTCTTTACATTTAATCTTTGAATTTTCTGGGAGCGACATGTGGTGGCTCCTGGAGCCGCCACATGTCATCCCAATTTTTTATTTTCGGATTTATTTTTAATTATTTTAGGATTTTATTATTTTTATTATTATTATTTTAATTATTGTTAATTTTAGTAACCTAACCTACTTATTATACTTATATTATATTATTATTATATTATTATTTATCTCTCTTTTACCACTTCTTTACTTGCCTTCCACTCCAAGCCTCCACATTCTCCACCACTCCACCTTCTCCATCTCTTCTCCAACCTCCTCCTCCTCCTCTTTATATCCTCCCCTCCTCCTTCATTCATCTTCATCCGCTGTTTTCGAGAGAAGTGAGGTCGAGCCCCTTTAACCTTCAGGTGACAGCTGCAGGAGACAAGTCGAGCGACGACAACCTCAAGGCGAGTTCCGCGGCATCACCATTGCCGCGTCGCGAGATCCGATTGGAATTGCTCAGCTTCGAAGGACTCTGACATCCTTCTCGAGGCCACAACCACAAGCCGCGCACCGCGGCTCATTTTCGGTGAAACACATGTGAGTATACTCTATCTTCATCTTGTCATTTTATTTTATCTAACAAATTTTTTTTCTTATTATTGTTCTACAACAATCACAATATCACAATCACCATCATCACATACCACCACCATCATTCATCATCTTCATTCATCACCACAAATCATCACACAAATCACATTATCTACCAAACACCATCATAACACAATCATCATCATCACATAAATCACACCAACATAAACATACCACAACCTTCACTAAATCACCACATTTCACCTCTCGTTTGTCTCCATATTTTTCTCTCCCTACATCTTCATTCATGTTAAAAAAAATTACAACAAAAATTTGCAAAAAAAACAAAACAAAAAGCCACAGGTCCAGCCGGCCAGCCCCCGGCCGTGCTCCTCCACACGCGCGCCACCAACTGGCCGTGCTCCTCCACACGCGCACCACCAACCATCCAGCCAACAGTCATCCCGTCTCCTCCCGCTGAAGACGTCTGTGCGCCACCTCCTACAGCAGTCCAAGCCGCCGGCCGCCGACGGCCGCCGGCTCCTCCACCACCGTGCTCCCCACCGTCCCCGACAACTCCAGCGCCACAGCGTACGCGGCCGCCGGCACGCCATCCTCTCGGCTGCACGCCCCAACCCAGACGTGCGCGTGGCCGCCCGTCGCCCGCTTCCCAACCGCCCTCCAGGTGCAGCCGTACGACTGTAGCCGTGCGCCGGGTGGCGCCGCCCGCTGCTCCACCAGGCCGCCCAGCTGCGAGCGCCGCTCAGGCGCACAACCTCCGCGCCCAGCCCTCCACCGGTCGAGCTTCGCCACCAGTCCCTTGCGGCCGCCCTCGCCGCGCGCAGCCGCACGCAGGCCTCCTCCGCGCCTCGCGCCACGACCACCCGCCGCCTCTCGGCCCTTCCACCGCCCTCTGTCGCGCGTTGACGTTGCGTCGCGACTCCCTTGCGCCGACCTCCGCCTACAGTCGCGCGCCGCCGCCTCCAAGCTCCACAGCCTGCCGCCCCCTTGTGCCCTAACGTGCTGGACAAGAAGAAGAAAAGGTCAATTTTCCTTATTTTATTTTAGTTGTAAAAATTGCATTGTTCGTCCTTTAAGTGTTTTTATTTGCAAAAGTGCCCTTGTGCATAGTTGAGTTTGTTTCCTTCATTTTCTGTATTGCGAAGACACCCCTGACTTTGCCTGGTTATTTGGACAATCATTTAGCATCATTTATTTTAATGAAAAAAGCATGTTATAGAGAAACTAATTCTTTATCTTGGAGCTATTTATTTGCATTTTTGTGAGCATTAGATATTTTATTAAAAACCAGAGATTGAAATTGAGTGATATTTTACCCATTTACGCTCTGAAATTCGTACATGCCTATTTCTTGCTCCAAAATTTGTGAAAAACTTGTAGATGATGCATCTAATTGTGATTTAATTACAGTCCAAATTTCAATTTCGTTTAATTCGGAGTTGTCTTGTGCATAAAATAAATTATAGAATGATTTCTGTAAATGTTTTTTAATTAAATATACGAATAAGGTTTTTGAGAAATTTCAACTCTCATGGATTACATATTAAAATATCTATTAGAGATAAATATCAATTTGGATGATTTGATTTCGTGGATTTATTAGGAATTAAATACTCGCAATCGCTCTATTTTCAGTAAAGTATTCATAAAAAAATCATAAGGTGTCAGAAAATTCCAAAAATATTAGTGCATTTTCATTTCATCATGTTTATCTTTCAGTAATTTTTTCATAATTTTTGCATATCATTTGCGTAAAAAATTGCATAAAAACCCCGAAAAAGTTTGCAATTTTCATTTATGCATTTTAAATCCAAAAATTCCAAAAAAAAATACATTTTCATTCATCATTGGATTAGATTTATAAGAAAAATACAATTTGATCAATTTGGATTAATTTCACATTAAAATTAAATTGTATAAAAAAATTAAAAAAATCACACTTAGAAAACCGTAATCTAATTCCTCTAACCTGATCCCGAGTTGTTCCTTTGCCTCCTTGAGTTGACCTTGGGGCTTGCCCAGGCTAAATAAACATAAAACCACGCATTAATTCATTCGACGATTCATCGATTCGTGCGGTTAATTTTTGATCGACGCGGATCTATCCGACTGCAACAAAACCGTCAATCCGACAACACTAAAAGGGTAGGTCATCTGTATCCGTCAACTAGCAGGATGTGTCGTGACACAACATCATAGAGCTACCCTCCAAAATTGTACTACATTCATAGGTAGTTAGTAACCATACAAGAACATCCCTCCTACCTTATTATATACCTTCATAGAAAAAACATTACAGGAAACCTTGTAAGAAGCATGTGAATATAATTTTTCTACATATTTCAATGCCCGAAAAACTGATGTTTAATTAGATTGTAGTTTATTCTAAACTATACAAAGAACTTTGAGAGCATGTCCTTCTTTCATAACAATCGAATGGGTTTTACTTGCATTTCTATCTTCTTTATCTATTACTATTATCCATAAATTTTTTTGGTATATAAGATAACTGTAGATAGCATGCGATGGTTGTATTTTTTAAAAGATCGAACTTTTATAAGTTTTCAAGTACATTGTTTATTAAAAGAAAGAACATCCCATAATTTTTTAAGGCATGCCCATCGATGAATATAAGAGCGTAGAGATCAATGGTTATGTAACAATTTTCAAATATGACATGCGCATGGAAAACTTATTAGGTTAAATTGAGTGTTCATTTTATTGACATAGGGTTACCCATGAAGGGGTTAGAAAGCGAATATCGATGATAGTAAAATATAGAGTTTTTATCAGTTGTGCCCCTACGCGATATATGTTGTTTGTTGTATATCGTATGAAAGGTTCAATATGGAAACATAATGCACGTCACGAGATTTTCTTGATGCAACTTCTCCTAAAGCGGGGCACAAGATGTAGTATGCAGTATGTCTATGGTCTACCTGCATCATCATCTCAATTGTCCATCACGTAAAACTTATCTTAGTCATCGACCATGTCACTCCGTCTCCCACATACACAAGAGGAGTGTTTAGATGAAACCATCACTCCACATGACTACCTCTCGACTATATTTTATTCATCTCATCATACCTCCCTACGAAGAAAAATCATGTATCAGCACAAACAAGGCACACCGAAAAGTTTGAGATGCTGAACCTTTCAATTTGTTGAGAACAAGTATGTCATCATAGACTCACAATAATCGTTAATCATTATTACTTTAAGAAATCGGGACGTAAAAACATATATTCAATTACATCCATCATTCAATATGAACAGATATAACAACTCAACACATGCATTATGAAAATATATTTTCAAAATACACTAAAAAAATATTGCATTCTTAAAATACCATGGCATAACTCCAATACCCCAACTATTTAAAAAAAAGTAGAGAAGGGAAAAAAACCCAAACCACGAAGGAAAGGCACTCCCTAGTTTTTTCCTTTCCAAAACCCCCAATTTTGTTGCACAGATACAGATAGCCTCTCTCCTTTCTTTCCTTCTCATCCTCCCCTCCTCGGCCGCGTTACCCTCAAACCACCCTCCTCACCCGTCGGCCGCCCCCTCCCTTCCTCCTCCACGTCCCCACCCGTTCTCCACCGCCTCCTGCCGTCGATCCTCGGACACACCATCCCCGTTCCTCCATTCCCCACCGTCCGATCATCCTAACGTCAACACCCATTCCCCTCTCCCCGTGCACCACCCCTCTTCCCGCCCTCCACCTCTCCCTCCTTCGCCGCCCTCCCCCTCCCCTATAAAAGCAAAACCCCTCAAATCCCCCGCGCTCGATCGGCCCGATCGGATCCCGCTCTCGCATCGAGGTACAAAACCTTCGATCTCTGTCCCATCCCCTGTGGCTATGTTCTGTTCTCACTCTTGCGGGTCCACTGCGCGCTCTCGTCGTTCCCGATCGCGCTTCCTCTCCCGATTTAGGGTTTTGGTGTGGTGCGCACTCCCCGATCCCTTGAGCCCGAATTCGCACGATTGTCCCCGGGAGGACCTCCCCGATCATCGGCGTCGCCTGATCGCGCGCTGATCTCGTCGGATTTCGATCGTCGCCGAGTTGTTCGGTCAGGAGCTATCGAACATGTGTTCTCGTGCGAGTTCGTTCCTGATTTAATCACAACTCCCTGTTTGCTGTCGGTCGTCCTTCTCGCATTCGATGCGGTCGTTCGAGTGTCATATATTTCTTCTCCTCTCTATCTCGTCCTGTTCTCGGTGCTATCTAGTGTTGAAACGAGCTCGACTTGCATGGGAAGTGAGTTGAATCCTTGCTTTTGCTTTTGTGCAGAGAGCTGAAGTAGTTGCACGAGGCGATTCATGCGAAGGAAGGGATGTCTAATTTCGTGTCCGGTTACGACTTGAATGAAGAGGCCACTGACAATGACATTGACCATGGTTATCCCCCGAGTGGAAATAATGAGTTGGATGGCAGCTCGAGTGACAAGGATGGTGAGAAGTCAGAAGGAGCGGTTCCATGGACACGGAGGGGTGACGAATGCCAGTATGGAAACACAAGGAGTAGAGCGAGTCTGTGGCGATGTTGATGGTGTTGGAACAAGAAATGACAAGGTTGGTAAATGGAGTTCAACCTTCTGGAAGGAGTACCAACCGGCTTGGAATTCGAAAGGTGGGGACTTTGAATATAACGGCAAAGTTGTGGAAGTTTCCGATGGTAATTCTTCTGAAGGCTATCAGAAAGATGGGGATTATGTTCAGAGAGGACAGGCTGATGTTCCGGAGGATGAGATGCTGTCTGATGAGTACTATGATCAAGATGGTGATGAGCAGAGTGATTCCCTTCATAACCGAGAAGTAAGTCGCCCTAGTACATCGGGGTTGAGCTTTCCACCAGGTCCTGCTGCAGCCAAGAGGAGTATATCAAGGAGTATGAAGGCACCAAAGTACGATGAATATGATTATGATGATGATTACGAAGACGACGATGATGACGACGACGATGCTGATGGTGCGACTCTCTCTCCCCAACATAAAAGATTATCACACTTGTTTGCTGGAACCGTGGCGTAGATATGTCACATTTCGATACTAAGGGAAACAAAAATTGAATGAGATTCTCCTTGCAAATTAATTATATAACATACCTGGTCAATAACTTCTCTATCTAATAATTTGTTTATTTAATAATATTTTTGCATTTTCTTTCTCTCAATTGACCTAATAAGTAACTGAGTGGGGAAGTATTTCTGTACATTGATAATTACATAAATATATCAGCTCCACTTGGTTGTTTAATCGGGTCAATATTAAGATCAGATATGTGATGCACTCTTTGCCATCGGTTATTACATGGTTGGATTTCCAACAAATAATGTCGTTTTAACTTCTTCACTACACGAATGATGAAAAATTAGATTTTTGTCTTTAATATTTTATCAAAAAAGGCCAAGCCTCCCTTTTGCCTAATGACAAACTATTTCTGAGATTGCTGTTGATTTGCCTTTTCATCGGAAACACTATTTCTTGTTGTGAAGATATTCCTGTTGCACATTTTTTACCATATTGTTTTTGAATAGAAAAATATATCATTTTTGAAAAGAATAAAAATGCTTACCATATCTACTTTGCCTCCAAGTAGAGCTTATCTTTGGAATCTGTCGTTGATGCAGAAGATGATCCGGATGATGCAGATTTCGAGCCTGATTATGGAGAGACAACAAGTGGCAAAAAGAAGGTCTTTTTTTGTTTCCTTTTGTTCTTAAAAATAAATAAAGGCCTTAGGACCAGATGAATTTTGCGAATGGTTAGAACTCCACGATTAAATTTTGTGCCATCCTATTATGGAAATCACAACTAATCTTATATTAGACAGTAACAGTCTGATTTTTGCTTGGAAATAAAACGGCTACCCGAGTTGCTAAAATCAGGATTTATATCTAAAAAACAGCCTGACATTTGTATTGTTGTTTCAGCGTGCAAGTGCAGCTAGCTATATTAAACCTTAAAATGATGTACCTTATTTTTGCAGTGATTTTAGATGCATCAACTCTCTTGTTGATATTATTTATTAATGACATAAGTTGACAGTTTTGCGAATTCGCAGTAAGTAGCCAATGCCTCAACTGATAAAATGCGCTTGGCTGTGATTTTGGCCTTGCAAGACAAATATGTTTGAAACATAATATGCGCAGACTTGCTTAATGGTCGGACACATTTGTCAAATGATGCTACAATTAAGATTTTATGGTAACATAAAGATGGTTATTGAGCTGCGATTCTTCTCTTAAATTACCAGGGTAAGTTGTCTGATAGTGAAGATTATGAAAATGAGGTTGACGATGAAGATGATGATTTTGATGTCTCTGATGAAAGTGATATGGATTTTAACGACAATCGGCGCCGAAATGTACGTCGTAATATTAATCGCAAGACGAAGATAACAAGAGAAAGTAGACCAATTTTACCGCAAAACCGGAGGAGAAAAACAGTAACTTCTTCGGACGAAGAAGACGACGATGAAGATGATGATGAGGAAGAAATTTCAGCTGAAGATTCATACGAAGACAGTGAAGAAGAAGATCTTAGTAGTAGAAGAAAGAGGTCTTCTCAGTTAACTAAAAAGCGTGGCAACAGATCAGTTGATATGGCAAATAGCAGTGAGCAAAATGAGATTCGGACTTCAAGTAGAACAATTAGAAAAGTTTCTTATGTTGAGAGTGATGAAAGTGAAGAAACTGACGAGGAGAAGACAAAGAAGCAGAAGGTAATATAGTTCTTTGATAGTATTCTCTTTCCTGTTTCATTTTACTTGAATTGAACGAGAATTAGGCGTTAGCGTGATTTAAAGATGGATCTAGATTGATGATTCATATGAACCATGAAACCTTTGCTCCACAGGGTCCTATACCACTTTCAGTGACCCAGAAAATGTGACTTGCACATTTTGAAAGGAAAATTTGTAGTGCGAATATGCTGCACCTCCTGATAGGTTTTAGTTCTCTCAGATATTTTCTTGAATCCAACTCTTAAACCTCCATCTGTAGAGGATATTTTGTTATTTGGAACTCACAATATTTGGCAGTTAATCAATCTGATACATTCTCTGCATTCGTATCTCTTCTATCCATTGATGTTTGCCTGACATTCGCAAGATAGGCTTCCTTGGATGAACCTGAAGAGGAAGATGGAGATTCAATTGAAAGAGTACTTTGGTATCAGCCTGGTGGTACAGCAGATGATGCTTTAAGGAGCAATAAATCAACGGATCCATTTGTTTGGAATGCATTTAACTCTGAATTAGAGTGGACCGACATGGAGTTTTATATCAAATGGAAAGGTCACTCTTATTTACATTGCGAGTGGAAAACATACTCAGAACTCCAAAATGTAGGTCTGATTTCTGGTTCTAATGCATGTATTCCTTGTTTCTTTTTTAGTTACTTATGTTGAACATGCAGATTGTTTTGCATTTTCATGGCCAACTGCTTTATTTCTGGATATGCAGCTCCCTGGGTTTAAGAAAGTCCTTAATTACATAAAGAGAGTTAAAGATGAGAGGAAGTTCACCAGAGCTTTGTCACGTGAAGAGGTATCTATCTCTTATGATATGGTATAGTTTTTGGATATTCTTTACTTGTACACTATTTCTGTTTTAAGGTATATGGAGCAATTCTCTACATTTGAAGGCAATCTTGTATTCATTTTTTGAGTGTGGAAACTTGTGCCAATATGAGATAATAATATATTGGTGGAAACCTGAACCTGCACTGATGAGATTACCATAATTTACATGTTTTATTATTGTTGAAATTAGAGAAGCGGAAGCGGAATCGATAAACAAAATGATAAACATGAACACCAGAGATTTAACGTGGAACCCTACTCCCTAAGGAGCGGGATGAAACCACGGGAGAATCCCTCAATGGGGCGGATATTCTATTAGAATTTCTCAATGAGTACAAGGGGCGTGGGGATCCTTATATAGATGCTCAAGGGAGAATATTCTCTTAATAAATAGCCACACAGAATATTCTTTAACACTCCCTCTCAAGCTGGAGCTGAGAAAGCTGCAGCTTGCAACAACACATCTTATCATGATATATCACAAGAAGAACACATGTCTGCTGGTGGTAGAAGACCTCACACAAGGACAGGTCTGCGGCTTTCAGGACATCGGAACGTATCTCTGTCATGCCTGTAGAACCGTTGCGATATCAGGTCACCGGAACATATCTCTGTCGTGCTTGCAGGTCACTGGAACGTATCTCTGTCGTGCCTGGAGAAGAATCGCTGCAGAAGAAATCCAGCGCGACAAACCGATCGGATCGTAAAAGAAGAAGTATACGCCTCGACGAAGAAGTTGATGCTCGGTGAAGACGGATGATCTTGTAGAAATATTGAGTGGCGGCATGTTGTGCAGATGAAGAATATGTCATTTCTGACTCCCCCTTTCTCCCATACTTGATAAAATAAAGATCATGAAACATCAAGTTCGGAGAAACCAAAAGACATACATTTTTTTTGCACAATTCCTGTTTTTTAGCCATTCTCTCTCCTTTTTTTTAACGGCTTGCCTTGCAACAACACATTTTTTTGAGCATTTTTTTTGAAAAATATTTTTTTCAAATCCGTATCACTTCAGCATTTTTTTTGAATTTGCGTACGACTTTTTCTTTCTTGTACGCGCCTCTTTTTTTAACCTCTCTTTTTTTAATACTGCAGCTCATTTTTTTTGTTTAAAAAACAACTTTCGCTGGGCCCCTCAGTTTTCTGGATCTTTTCCAAAAGCCGATGTCTTTTGGGCTTTTCAATAACAATTCCCATTTTTTTAAATAAAGAGTCGCCCGTTACTAGGGCTTCCAGGAACCCTTCAAGGACCAGCCTTCTTCACCCCGCCGCCGCCTGGGGGCTTTCTGGAGAATGAGGCCGGTGCGCGATGCCAAATGCGAGGCCACCGCGAAACGCTGGTGAATGGGGACGGGGGGGGGGGGGGGGGGGGCTAGAGGAGCCTGCGTGGGGCTGCGCCGCCCCTGGAACGGAGGGTTGCGCGATGGTGTCGATGGGAGCTACGCCATTGGAGAGGAGCCAAGGAGGAGGGTCTGCCATCACTGTGCGCAGAATAGAGCAACCGCGCCGCTTCGAGAGGGGGTCTTGTCTGGGACGAGGGCTCGCCGCCTGCGTGCCCTAAAGGTGGAGGAGGGGTCGCCTGGGTAGAGCGCGAGTCCTGGGCGCTTCGCGCAGGCGACCTGGGCTGCGAGGAGGGCGCAGGAGTGGTGCGGAGTGCTCCGCCAACGCCAGGGCTCTGTCTGGGAGGTTCGATCTGCGCCTGTAGCGGGACTTGGAGGATGCCGCCGTTGTGAGCAGGAGGCACAGACCCCCGCATCCTCATCTTTGAAGAACCCCTAGGGGGAGTCTGGAGCGCGTGCGAGATAGGGCTCGTCGTCGAGATGGAGGATTGCGCGCTGGAGGAGGTCTCGCCTGGGGATGCCGCCTGGGGCTCGGAGGAGGAGCGATGCCTGGGAGCCGAGGGGCTTCGTGCGGGGATGCACACCGCCTTTCACGAGTGGGCTGGGGCTCCGCCTGAGCCGCCCGATGAGCTGCACTGATATGGAGTGGCGGTATTGGTCCGCTGGGCATCGTTGGTTGCGCTCCCTGAGAGATGGGTGTCGCCTGTGAGGAGGAAGATCTGTCGGGGAAAATCGGAAGCGCAAGATCTGGGACTGGATGTTGCTTGAAGTTGAGCACAAGCCCTGCCTAGGCTGTGCGGAGAGAAGCAACACATCTGGATGATCTAGGGCTTTGAAAAACCCATATGAACTCAAAAACTTCGACCCATATATGATCCTCAAAGCAATAACTCAAAATCGAAACTCGAAAAAAATATAACATGATTCCTCGAGAATCGAACCCGCTCTGATACCATGTTGAAATCAGATAAGTGGAAGCGGAATCGATAAACAAAATGATAAACATGAACACCAGAGATTTAACGTGGAACCCTACTCCCTAAGGAGCGGGATGAAACCACGGGAGAAGCCCTAAATGAGGCGGATATTCTATTAGAATTTCTCAATGAGTACATGAGACGTGGGGATCCTTATATTGATGCTCAAGGGAGAATATTCTATAGAATATTCTCTATAGAATATTCTCTTTATAAATAGCCACACAGAATATTCTCTAACAATTATATTTAAATTTATTAAGGTAATTTCCAATGAAGTTTTAAATAGGGCAGGCCGATGCCTATTTTGTTTACTTTCAAGAGCAACAGGGAAAAACACTATCTATGTTTCCTCTTTGGCCTTGTGTTGTGGTTGTGGAGAAATATTGGCATCTTTGGGTGATCAAGTTCTTCATTTAAAAGACAAAGGATGGTTACCCAAGATTGGTAATAATTAAGTTATTCAAAAACAAGAACTTCAGGAGTATTCATTAGGATAGAAATAGCACATGTCATCCCTACCTAAAGTGGCGCACACAATCAACACACAAGGTCACCGTGTTTTCCGGTTACGGTCTCCCTCGTTTCGCTGCAGCAAATAAGCCAGATCACCCCCGAACGACTTTGCTCAATCCTCTATTATCAGCTATTGCCATCTCTGAATGAGATCTGCTAGGCTGGGCTAGATGATAGACCACCTTAGGACATATTCACATCACCCCAAAGCTTCTCAATTAGCAGACACTGAATGCAAATTTGATGGCCACTTTTTGCTTATAGTGTTCCATCTTTATTATTTATGGGTGGTCAGGATTTGTTGTAGTATCCTTCCAGGAGAGAATGGAAAGATATTTGGCCAAAGCCCCCCCTGGGAAGTCTCCTGATACATGTGGGTTCTTGTCCCTCCTCTTTTGGATATGTGGCACTTGGTTGAGGAGAATATCATGGCCATGGTCTGGACGTCTGCTGGGGAATTCTGTCTTCGAGTTTAGAGACTGAATAAACACTTGCTATAGCTGTTGCAGAATGGGAAGGGGGCATGTGTGTTGCTGGAATCTGGAGACACTGCTCTATGATTTTATTCAATGCTATGTTCCTTAATTAGGCTTTGCGAATGGGTTGAGTTAGTATATCCTTATACTGCTCTTGCTATGATCTGTTGGTTCGATTGATGGAATGCAAAGGGCGTTTAGAGGGATAAGGAACAAAGAGGTGTAAGGAATATCATGGTTTATTTCTCTTTCTTATTTGGCTGGTTTTGAAAGATAAGTTGTAGGATGAGGCCTCATTTTGATGTGACAATGATGACCACCTTATTTTGAGATTAGTTTATTCCAAGATAGGCTCATCTCCCTCGTCGAAACTAGGAAGAGTAATTTTTATGGCTCTATGATATTGTCAAGTTGAAAGATACTGACATACAAAAATATTGCTGCTGGCCGGTGTTTTTTGAGTTCGAAGGCTCAATATTGTCATTTCATTGACCGGCTTTGAGGATGCATCTCGGAGCCATCACTGCTTGCCATGTGAATGGGCATTATGAACTTTCTGGATTTAGGCATGCCACCTGCAATCAACTATAAGGACACACCTTTATACAGTGATATTATCTTACCCGAGCGAGGGACTGGAAATCAATAATCTGAATGATCTTTCTACTTTTGACATGGTTGCTAAAATGTGTCAGTTGAAGGAGTTTTACCTCTTTGGGAGTGTAGAGGAAGCCATTGGGTATTCAATTTCTATTTCTCACAGTTCATATCCTTTTCGTACTGTAAAGTGATAACACGGTGCACTTTATAGGGAGAAGGTTATTTTGGAAGGGTGTGTTGGATTTGGGGGTAGTGTTGTTTCTTGTGGCAAGGGAAGAAGGTTCGTGCCATTTGGGGAGGGTAGACAAGAAGTTGCGAACTCGTGGTCTTTTAACCCACTTTCAATAAAGGTGGTGAGATATCTCATTTCAATAAAGTGGCGAGACATCTCATGAATGTGGATGGAATCTTCAGCTCAATCTCGTTCTTTTGTTGGTTGTACTTTGGATTTGAGGGAGATAATGTGATTTCTCCTAAAAGGTTCCTTTCTAATCTACTGGATGGGAGTGGCACGGGTGTCCCCGGGCTATGAGGTTGTTGCGTAGATGTGTAAGAAGTGGTGGCGGTCTTCAGTTGATTGAACAATTGGATGGACAATGCAGACTGGGGACTTCAGACTGATGCAAATTTGATATGTTCCCCATGAGGGAGGGATTGCTGTGAACCATCTCACATGCCAAATGACACTACTCTTTACGGCGATTTTCAATGCATATTGAGGACTAATGTTCAGTTCAATGTCAAAATCCTGATTTGGCTGCTGAGAATAGAGAGATGTGTAAGAAGTGGTGGCGGTCTTCAGTTGATTGAACAATTGAATGGACAATGTAGACTGGGGACTTCAAACTGATGCTAATTTGAGATGTTCCCCATGAGGGAGGGATTGCTATGGACCATCTCACATTCCACATGACTCTACTCTTTACGGCAATTTTCAATGCATATCGAGGACTAATGTTCAGTTCAATGTCAAAATCCTGATTTGGCTGCTGAGAACAGAGAGACCGGTTACGAAGATTTACAGAAGTAGATTGTGCAAGATGTGAATGCATTTTTTATCAATACAATTTCTATGCTTGATTTGTTAAGAGAAAAAATCCCCCTTTATATTTTTCTGGTATAGGAAAATATTGAATACGTATGTTGATAGTTTGTAATAGTTCATACGTCTTTTGAGTGGATAAGTTAAATCGATGATTGCATGAGTGAAGCAAAATTGCTTTGAGAATTAACATTGGGATGATTGAATCAAGTTCCTCATGTATATGGGTAAAGTGCAAGTAATATAACCGCCACAATGTGTTTGCTCCTCCTCAATATTGAGATTGTTTGATTGTTTGTCATATCTTGGAGCGAGTGCAATTCCTTGCATAATTCAATCGATGAGGACATTGAGTATCTCGGCAATGTTGTCTAAATCTCAAGGCAAATCTGGACGACTTGCTTATTTTTCTGATGGGACTTGATTGGTGGGACACGTGTGAGGTTTTCAGAAGAGGGAAACAACAGGCTCCTTATTATATATTCAATGGCAGGTGGAAAGGGCCATTCAGATGCTGTCAGATTTGGTTGTCCATATGTTGGAAATGCTTTTCGATTCAATTCCCGGTGGGGACTGTAGTGGGATGAATCACTAGCCGGACTTTTAATTCCCGTTTTAACTTAGTGAAGATGACCATTAACCTCTAGTGTAGTGCTCGTAGGCTGACCTTTTGAACAAATGTTTTATTAATTGTGCAATGTGGGAGCGTATGATGGTTTCTTTTTATTAGTTTAAGTTAATCCATTATTGACTAGTAATGATATCTATTTAAAAATTATATTTGAGGGTGATTGTTGTTATTCTTGTTAATCCATTATTGACCAGTAATGATATCTATTTAAAAATTACATTTGAGGGTGATTGTTATTATTCTTGTTAACAATGTTTCATCTAAACAGTGCTTGCTCTCATTACCTGGTTTTACGCCGTGAATGAAGTTATGGCTGTGATTTTTTTAATTATGCATCTTGTGCAAGGGTTCTCGCATGAGAAACGCATGCGAGTAATTAATCTAGTCCCGCTGCATCACCACTCGGATGCAGTCCAAAATTTGCAAGGGTTCTCGCATAATGGACGCATGCGAGTAAAGAAATTAGTCCAAAAGAGATCGCAACGGAAGTTGCGGATTGGTAGTTGGAATATTGTCACTTTAACTGGAAAATTGGTGCAGATAGTGGATACGATGGAAAGAAGGAAGATATATATACTATATCTTCAAAAGACTAAATGAGTTAGAGAGAAAGCAAGGGAGATCGAGAAGACATGCTTTAAACTTGGGCATTCAGATAAAGATAAGGGTAGAAACGACGTTGGGATGGTTGTTCATAAGGATTTGAAGGATTGTGTGGTTGAGGTGCAAAGATTCGGGGATTGGATTATTTTTCTAAAATTGGTGCTTGAAGAAGAAATTTTGAATATCATCTCAGTTTATGCACCACAAATTGATTTAGATGAAAGGACTAAACAAGCTTTTTGGGAGGATTTGGATAAGATTTTAAAAGGAATTCCACAATGAGAGATGGTTTGCATAGATGGAGATCTTAATGAACATGTGGGAAAAAATGCTCTAGGGTATGCTAGTGTTCGTGGAGGACATAGTTTTGGGGATATAAATGAAGAGGGAAAAGTCATTCTGAATTTTGTAACGGTGTATGATCTTTTTATTGCAAATACTTTCTTCAAGAAGAGGGAGGAGCATTTAATTACGTATAAGAGTGGGTCAACTATAACACAGATAGATTACTTTGTATTGAGGAGAAGAGATCGGTTGTATTGTAAAGACCGCAAAGTAATCTCAGGAAAGAGTTTGACAACATAACATCGCTTGTTAATCTTGGATGTACAATTAAAAGGGCTGGTAAAGAAAAGGAGGGTTCCTAAGATCACTAGAACTAGACTGTGGAATCTTCCACTGAAGCAATTGAGCTTCAGGGAGAAGGTTTTAGAGACTTATCTTGGGATTGTAGCGGAAGTGTAGATGAGATGTGGGGGGTAGTAGCATCTTGTATCCGAAAGGCAAGGCCTTAAATGCCGGATTTCGATTTCGTTTCGGAGACTGACCGAAATGAAATTTCGGTCATTTCGGTCTGTTTGAACTAAGCCCCCTAAATTTCGGTCGACATCGGACATTTCGGTCACCCACCGAAATCGAAATGTCGAATTTTGCCGAAATTTGAGGCCATGCCGAAAGGTAGCCAAAGAGATGCTAGACGAGTCAAAGGGAGGAGCTCCAGGTCAAAGGGAGGCTTGGCGGTGGAGTGAAGTGGTGCTAGAGAAGTTAAAAATTAAAAGAGCATGCTTTAAAGCTATGTCTAAGGCATGGTTATTAAGACGGCAAGGAGACAAGGCGTTAAACTTGGGTGCCTAGGCGCCTAGGCGCGCCTAGGCGTTTTCCTGATAAATCCTTTTTTGTGTATCCCATGCTTTTGATTGTGATGATGTTATAACAAATTTCAACTTGTGGTCAAAATAAGCTATCCCAAGTTCCAACTTGCAATCAAAAGTACTTGAGGTGTTCTTGATTCAAATCATATCTTCATTCGATATTCTAATGAGGGTTTGTGTCAAATTTTGTGCGATAGGGGATTTAAAGTACATGAAGAAGTTGATATCTGTTATTAGATGACTCCAAACTTTTTGACTAAATTGACAACCACCCAAGTTCATACTTGAGTTAGTAGTGTGCAGAAGCAGATTGGGATTGGGAGAAGCAATCTGAAACTACTAATGAAGTTCAACTGCATTGACCAGTGCTTTCTATTTCTAGTAATCATTTTCAGCACCATTTATATGCTAGTTCACAGCCCTTTGTAGAGGCTGATATTGGCAGTACATACTGCATACCAAGCAGCAAGCAATTGCTGCGTCAAAGCAATGTGTGGCTAGAATTTCAAAACAGAGACCATTTTGTGCTACTACTCTCAGTATCAGCCAGTAAAAGGTGATTCAAATGCAGCAAGATGCAACTATTACATCTAAGCGCAAGAAATTTGACCATCTGCAGACTGTAGCTCCTATTGGAGATCCCCTTCATCAGAAGCAAATTGGTCTTTTACAATAACTTCATCAGGAGCAAGGTGCTACTTCTATTAGCATACAATGACACTAGATGTCAAGACGCACGCCTAGGCGTGCCTAGGCCTTGGCGCCCAGGCGGCCCAAGGCATGCACCATTTTTATAAAAGTAAGGCATTTTTTCAAGGCGTACTGCCCGGGGCGCTTGGGTGCCTAGGCGCGCCTAGGCGTGCGCCTTAACATCTATGGTCTAAGGATAGAACAGAGGAAACTATCACAAACTACAAATTAGCGAAGAAGGAAGCAAAGAAGGCTGTAAGTGAAGCTAAGTCAATAGCTTATGAAGCTGTATATAAAAATCTTGACTCTAAGGAGGGGCATAAGGATATTTTCAGGTTGGCCAAAGCAAGAGAAAGAAAGACCAAAGACCTTTCTCAAGTGAGATACATTAAGGATGAGGATGGTCACATGCTTGTTACTCATAAGGATATAGAGACTAGATGGGAACAATACTTCCATAAACTTTTCATTGGGGAAGGAAATAGAGAGATCAATTTGGGTGATCTAGCTAGTAGTGAAAGTTATTTGAATCGTGCAAGCTATAGACGGATACAAAGAAATGAAGTAGAGGAGGCTTTGAAGGTTATGAGACTTGGGAAAGGTGTTGGACCGGATGACATTCCTGTAGAAGTATGGAGAGTTTTGGGTGAGTGTGGTTTGACTTGGCTTACGAATCTATTCAATGTTATTTGGAGAAGTAAGAAAATGCCTAAAGATTGGAGGAATATCGTGGTGTCTCTTTATAAGAATAAAGGAGACATTCAAAATTGTTCAAATTACAGAGGTAACAAGGAGTCACACTATGAAAATTTAGGAACGTGTGATCGAAAGAAGGTTGAGGCAAGTTTCCAACGTAAAAGAAAACCAATTCGGATTCATGCCAGATCGCTCAACTATTGAAGCCATCCATTTGCTGAGGAGAACAATGGAGATTTATAGAGTTAAAAGGAAGAACCTCCATATGATCTTTATTGATTTGGAGAAGGCTTATGATTCTTTCCCACGAGAGATATTGTGGAGAGTTTTGGAGAAGAGACAAGTACTTATCCTATACATTAACCTCATAAAGGATATGTATGATGGAGCTTTATCTTGTGTAAGGACCCCGCTTGGGAAGACTGGCTATTTTGACATCAACATTGATTTAAATCAAGGTTCAGCTTTGAGTCCATTTCTTTTTACTTTGATTATAGATGAGTTGACAAGTCACATTCAGGATGAGTTACCATGGTGCATGTTATTTGTTGATGATATTGTGTTGATTGACGAGACTAAAGATGGAGTAAATGAGAAGCTTGAGATCTGGAGACGTGAGTTGGAGACTAAAGGATTTCATATAAGTAGGGCTAAGACGGAATATATGGAGTGCACCTTTGATGGAAGCAATGATGAAATAATCAATGTGAAGATTGGTGACGATAACATTCAGAAGAGAGACTCTTTTAGATATCGGGGATCTATTTGCAACATGATGGGGAAATTAACGGAGATGTTATTAGTAACATAAATGCAGGCTGGCTAAAGTGGAGAGGAGCCTCTGTTGTTCTCTGTGATAAGAAAATTCCTTTAAAAATTGAAGAAAAGTTTTACAAAGTAGCCGCGAGACCTTCTATGCTCCATGGATCTGAATGTTGACCTGTGAACCATAGACATGTGCAGAGAATGACTGTAGCAGAAATGAAAATGCTAAGGTGGATGTGTGGACACACACGTAAAGATCGGATTCAGAATGATGCAATCAGAAAGAAAGTTGGTGTAGATCCGATCGAGGATAAGATGCGAGAAAACCGCTTAAGATGGTTTGGTCATTTGTAAAGAAGATCGGCTGATGCACCGGTTAGGAGATGCGAGTGTTGGGTTGTTGAGCCGGCTAAGAGAGGGCGAGGACGGCCCAAGAAGTGTTGGAAAAGACTATACGAAGGGATCTTAGTTTTTTAGATATAAGCCCGGGATTGACCCAAGATAGATCTGAATGAAGACGAAGAATCCTTGTAGCCGACCCTACTTAATTGTGGGAAAAGACTTTGTTTTTGTTGTATGCATCCTCATAGAGGAAGCTCCTTTTTTTGAAATGCAGTGCGGATGTCAATTCGAAATTTCAATATTCTCCACTACTCTTGAATAGTCATTGTTAACACCTAAACTTACCACCTATTGCTTGAATTAATCAAATATTAAAATCAGAAGATTCTTGTGTATGAAGATATGCGAACTTCTCGAGTAATCTTTCATTAATAGTATAAAATCCCAACTCAACCCTTATCCCATAGTGTTAATGTTATTTGTAAAGATTTTAACTAGGGGAGAGGCATGAACGAACTATTTAGAAGAAATATTTTCACCTATATTCCCGTTGGGAACCTATATAATTACTTACATATATATCCCATGTAAATCTTGTAATTACACGCCCCTTCAATACTAGAAAATTGTTAAAATATACATGATTCTGTCTTGATTCAATGAAAACTATCTTGGATTCCTTTGCTAGCATTACTCAGTGGTAGGATGCACAATTTACTTTATCACAAGAATACATAAGTATTCATGGTGGACTGAGCAGCTTGAACACATAGTCAAGAAAATATGGCATGGATATAGATATCTGACCAGTCCCAACCCTTTTCTTGCTTAACTAGACCTTAATATATATAGTTGAAGAAAAATGTTTGGTTGGATTCATAATCGCTTCAATTCATGCGTATAAGTAAGAGTGAGTTTGTGATGACTTTTCTGGAAATGAGAACTGTTAATAACTATCTCACGTAGAAAAGCATGCATCGGGAGTGAGGAGTCTATAGTTTGTTCAAGGATTAATGCCGAGTCTAGGGCTACACTCCATCGGAAGAAGTTCAATTAATCAACCCCAGCTGTGTAATTGCAAGGTTCACATGGGTGTATTTATACAAGTACACATGTTTCCATGGAAGGTTTGAAATATCGAGATTGATATCGTATCGATATGCGCGAGAAGGGATATCATGGATTTATCGGTGACATTGGTGAAATCTCAGAATTAGTGCACAAAAGCGATTTTTTTGCAAATTAAGATCATCATAGTCTGTAGAACAATAATTAACATACAAATGCTCACTTATATGCTAGAATGAGGTATACTAAGAACATCAATACACATCATATTGCACATATTGTTACTGTTAATGTCAATGTTGATTGCTGACTGCTGATGGGTATCGACAAGAAAATGATGAAATTCGAAAAATAACAACTTCGAGACGAAGGATGTGAATTTAACTCAACAAATTTATATTACGTCGCATATTACAAGCGAACGAGCAAAAATAACTACGAACATCATTAATAATCATATTTTATAATGAAAGAAGATGAATCAAAATAGATCGGAAACATAACTTTTCTAACCACAATAAAGAAAATCAACACCCGTTGAAATATAAGATAAATTAAAGAAAACAACTTGTGAATATGGACATCCTTGCTGTATATGGACATTGCATTTTTTCGTGTCAGCTCATTTATGCCTTTGCACCTTTTTCCCCTGAGCCGAGTATGAATTTAGGCTCTTAGCCCTTCAGTTTTTTCTTGATTTTAAAAACTTGTTAGTATGGGCTGCAATAAGCAATAGACAGTTCTATGCTTTGAGCTATGTGTGGTATCTAGGGGCAGATAAACCTTGAATATTTGCAGCTTTTAGACTTTTGCAAGTGGATGTTTCCATGTCTTGAATCTGTGCACTACAACTCCAGTACTCTGTTCATTTGTACAATCTGTACTAGATAAATCTTTTCACTGCCTTTACAAAAAAAGAAGAAGTTGCATTAGTATCACAGTGGTTCGACTGTCTTAGGCGGATATGTAGATCCCTTATCAGTATGTGCTCCGTCTTATCTCTGTAATCAACTGTGATATTATATATGCTTGTTTGTTACTCTTCCGCACACAGGAAAAAAATCCTTTGTCCATATGTGTCTCACCCTCATCTCTTTAATTGATCAGTGACTCAATTTTGTGCTGTATGTATTTTCTTCTGATGTATATTGTGTTTTATCCTTTGCTCATATAAGCTCAGGCACAAAACACATTAAGTTTGTTTGAAAGTAGGGAATCCATGTAGCCAACCAACATCTAAAGTGAGAAAAAGCTTGCTTGTTGATCGCATAATATCCCTCAACCTGTAAACTTTGTTGCAATGCACTTCCAGAGAAGAAAAGGCATCAGGCTGCTGATAGATTGCACTTTAGATGGATTGTTAAAGTCCTCCACCGATATGTATGCTATTCCCGTATCTATAATTGAATTGGGACTCAGCTGTTGTGTTGAATGCATCCTTCTTTTGCTGATCTTCTTCTACATTTTGCCTTTCTTGGTCTCGAAAAATACATGTTGGCTTTCTTCTATTCTGTGTGTGGATTTCTTCTAGTCACTTCATGGTTTATTTATTCTTGTTAGGCTGAGGTGCATGATGTTGGCAAAGAAATGGAGTTGGATCTTCTTAAGCAGTACAGTCAGGTTTATTGCATTCTTTTGCGTAATTTGTTATGCTTCTTATTTGTTTATCTAGTCACCACATTCTATTTCTCATTCTTAATTGTCAGGTTGAAAGAATATTTGGTGATAGGATTGGAAAATCTGTTTCTGATGAAGTTGCGATTGAGTATCTAGTCAAATGGCAAGGACTGTCTTATGCTGAGGCAACATGGTACAGTAGTTTCTGCTATTTGACTGTTCTATGAATGGTGATTCTGATGTCCAGTTCTAGCTCTGTAATTATGAGAATTTTGACGTGGAATTGTGAACATTATGCTAGCTGAACATGATGGTCTATAATGCCGAGCCTTTTCAAGAAAAAATGTAATTAATCATAAACCTAGAGGTTATGGGATCTAGGTTACCCTATATAGTCATAATCTATATCTGCTACATTCTAGAGTTTGGGGGAAAAGTAACGAGCATATGACAAAAATGTCCATCTGAATCGATATCATCGATATAATAGATTACACGTGTTGACCTAAAGTATGGCAATAATTAGCCAATAGTTTGTTCAATTATTTGAATTTCTGTTTGTTACATTATAGACAAGAACTTCAATGGTGTTCTTTTATTGATTTTTCTAATTTTTCCTCTTGCTGGATGTATTCCTTGAGATCTTTGTATTAGATATAAACTTGCATGTTATAATCAAAATGCATGAGTTTCGATTTTTTATATTTTTTGATAAGTATTTATTTTTTTATAGTTGTTTGATGCCTCATGTATTTTACTTTTATGTACCATTTTTAGGGAAAGGGACATTGATATTGCTTTTGCTCAAGATGCCATAGATGAGTACAAGGTATATTTTTTTTATTTCAACTTTCCGCACAAGGTGTTAAGTTATTTATCTTTCTTCTATTGGACATCTTTTTAAATAAAGGGTTAATTATCTTAGATACATATCATTGTATTTTCCTACCCTAACTTTATTCAAAGTTCTGATAGAGGATAATATTAGAAAATCACTTGAAGTGATTTGGCCATTTGCAAAGGAGGTCAGTTGATTCACCGGTTAGAAGATGCCGGATTTGGGATGTTGAGCCGGCTAAGGGAGGACGAGAAAAAACCCAAGAAGTGTTGGAACGATACCATCCGAAGGGATCATAGTTATTTGGATCTGGGTCTGAGAATGATCCAAGATAGATCTGAATGGAAGCTAAGCATACTTGTAGCCGACCACCATACTTAATGCGGGAAAAAGGCTTTGTTGTTGTACCTAAATTTATTTAAAGGCATCTTATAATACTTTAAGCATTATCTTCTAAAAAACTAAAAATGATGTTTTTTAGTCTGACAGCCATCTACTTCATGTTGGGCTCCACCCTGCGTCTGCCACTTTTGTGACTGCCTTTTTCGTTTATTATTATCCAGAAGCTAATTTTTTATATACCATTTCAATTTGTCAGATCAATTATTAAATTTAATGTGTATCTAAAGGGGAAACTGTTTATTTGAGTTAAGGCATTGCACCTCTTCTTTATGTCCGCACTTGTTATTTATCGCAAACGAGGATTGTGTGGGGGTTTGTGTGGTTAGGCCTGAAGGTAGTGAATGGTAATGTAATGTGCATGGGACTTCCATTCTTATTCATTTGTCTTTCACAATTTTCTTCTTTGATAGGCTCGTGAGGAAGCATCTTGTGCACAGGGGAAGGCAGTTGATTTTCAGCGGAAAAGGAGCAAAGGTTCTTTCCTTGTGCTTTCCTCATGCCGTTTCTTGAAGTACTTTATTGAAGTTTGAGGTTGTTGCAAACCTTTTCTTTGGTGATGACTAAAGATGTGTTCCAACATATGTCATGCGGATATTTGTTTTAGACACAAATATCTCAATGGAAACCATAGCATCCAACGCATGCCTTGTGATATATCGTGGTTACTTAAGCCCTATTTGTTTGTGAAGTTATCTTCTATTTGCTGGAGGGGGTATACCATGGAATTGACTCCTTGTTCTGATTATATGGGGTATACCTTGGGATTGACTTCTCCTTCTGGATGTACTTTTTTTTAAATGGCAAGGTGTACGCCTCATCCCACCCTCTTACCGCTCTCTTCACACTTCTTGTTCAACATTTCAATATGTTATTCCTTTGAAAAAAATTTAGAATGTCCCAGCTGTACAAAAGTTATTTAGAAATTGTAAATCCCCCAATGAGCTTTATGAATAAAGACCTGGGGCACATTGCAGAGTCATATTGCCTTCTCGGTGGGACTGGTATGCAGAAAACTCGCATTGTCATTGGTCTGCTGTTGACAAATCCCCATATGATCGAAATGGGAGGGGAATGAAGGGGATGAGAGGTGGGGTCGAACCAGGAAAAGACCAGGGGCACATTGCAGAGTCATATGGCCTTCTGAGTGGGACTGGTATGAAAAAAACTCACATTGTCACTGATCTGCTGTTGACAAATCCCCATAATGATCAAAATGGGAGGGAGATGAATGGGATGAGAGGTGGGGTCCAACCAGGAAGAGAAAATGATTGCTGTCTGTTTATATTCTCCAACTTGCCATCATCACCTTTGGGTTGCCGTTCATCACTTCTTGCATGACATGACACCACTGCCTTTTTTGCGCCTTCTGAGTGGGAACTGGTATGCGAAAAACTCACATTGTTGTCACTGCTATTGTCAAATCCTTATAACGATCAAGATGGGAGGAAAATTAGGGGGATGAGAGGTGGAGTCTGACCAGAAGAGAAAATGATTGCCGTCTGATTCTGTCGTATTCTCCAACTTGCTGTCATCATCTTTAGGTTGTCATTCATCACATCTAGCACGGCATGACACCATTTCTTTTGTTATTGACTTGACATCAATTTTACATTTAGCCTGTCTAACTTCTTTACTTCTCTCAACACTCATCGTCAGCAGTTTGACTTCTTGTTTCCCCCTATGGCATCTCCTTATGGCTGATGACTCTTGTTTGTTTTTGTAAGTGGAGAATACGTGAGAGGACGGATAAAGAAATTGCGAAGAAAACTGATGAATCTAGAATAAAAAACTGTTGGAGTATTTGGTTGTGTGCCTATTGAGTTGTAGATAGGTAAATGGATATCTCCATGATCCATTTGCCCCATCCAGTCTTTAGTCCCGGAGACTACGTGGGTGCTATATATAGAGCCCCACATCCCTGTAGTCCATTGACAAAAGCAATGCAATATATGCCCCTTTGAGGGCTTCTCCTGTGGTTTCATCCCACTCCTTAAGGAGTAGGGTTTCACGTAAAATCTTTGTGTTCTTCCAGTTTATCTTTCTAGATTATGCTATGTTTATCATTCCCTTCCGCATTCTCTATTTTCTAACATGGTATCAAAATGGGTTGATTCTCGAGGATTTTATCTTTTATATTGTTCGAGATTCGATTGTTCTTATTTGTTCATGTTTTGGAAGTTTAGGGTTTCTATTGAAACCCTAATTTCTAGAGTTTTGTTCATGATCAAGCTAGTTCAAGATCCGTCGACATCTTATTCACATGTTCGAAGATCTATTCTTGAAAGATTATTGTTGCAAATCACATTCATTTTTGAAGATTGTTAATGTTCTAGGGTTTCTGAACCCTAGGTCGACTGTTCTCCACGTAGCGGTGGCACTGGCGGGACTCCTGCTCCACCGTGCGCACTGTGTTCTCCTTCGAGGTCTTCGCACAACCCTCACACAAACGCACAATGGGCTCTCTGGAACCCTATTAGGTGCTTGCATGGGATCCAGATGACCCCAATTCTCAACGATAACACATCTTCCAGCGGAGGCGACACTTCTCATTCCGATCCTTGCGGCTCCAGGCGAGCTGCAGCCCATCGCCGTCGCCTGCAGAGCCCCATCGGTAACCCTCCATGCTATCGCTTCGTCGCACTGCAACTCCCGGACTACATCCAAGGGGGTGATGATCCCACGCGCCAGCGGCTCCTCCTCCCAGTTGACATCGCTGGGAACCCTAGAGGAGGCGGCCCATTCTGCCTCAGGCGACTTCCCCAACGGCCCTAGGCGGAGCATCTACAACCCTTGCTGCACGCGTAGGCTGCGCGGGAGAGTGCTCTCCTCCAACGCCTCCAGACGACGCTTCCATTGGCGGCCCCCTTCTCCCTCGCGTTACGGCAACCCCTAAGATCAAGCGGTGCCCAGACCCTCGCCTTGTTTTTCCTCCCCCGCACAGACGGCGCGAGGCTCCTCTCCCATCTCCATGGTGGCGCATGGCGACAGGGCGACGATGTGAAGAAAGGAACTCCATGGGGGCGACATAAATTGGTTCCCGTGTAGGGAACCCTAAGTAAGGGTTGCGGCGGGCCAAATTCTTAAAAATTGGGGGGGGGGCAGTTATATAAGCCCAAATGGGCTGTATGTTCAGAAAAGTGAGAGGGAAGAAGAAAGGGAGAAAGTGGCCCCATATGGGCATGTGTCTTAAAAAAAGAGAGAAAGGGCAATCCTAAAAAAGGGGGGGGGAGAGAAAGTTGAGGCGGCTCCTAAAAAATATGGAATGGATTTGTTAAAAAAAGAAAAAAGAAGGAAAAAAAGATGCGCGTACAATAAAAAGCCATACACAAAGGTTTAAAGAGAGAGAGAGAAGAGAAGGAAAAGCCGTAAAAAAGGTGAAAGAAGGAAACAACTAAAAAATGTTAAAAAAATCATACGAAAAATTCCGAAAAAAATGTTTGAAAAGTCGAAAAAATTGAGGTCGGCTTATTTGGTTTCTTGTTTTCTCCCCATTCTTCAGGTCTTTTACCAACTTTGTCGATGTCTTTTTCTGACAAGTATGGGAGAAAAGGAGAGTATTATTTAGACTACTACATGCCACATTCATTAAATTCAGATTATCAGATTTAGATAGTCAGATTCTTCAATCTCGATGTCCAGACGAATTTTTCAGACTCCATAGATGATCGGTTGTTCAGACTCGATGTCAGATGTTTCTGAGTCTCCAATTTCAGACACACACTTGTATGCGATCTTTTTAGATGTGCACATGTTTGCCATCTTTTGTAGTGGTCCCCATCTTTTCTTGTTGTTTCGGTCAGAGTTTTCAGGTGAGACTTAGGGACTCCAGAGTAAAGAACCGTTCCCTATGCCATGTTGGCAAGGATTTTCATGTGGTATGATAGGTATTCCAGAGTAGTGTACCATTTTCTGTGCCAGATGGGAGAGATCCAATTATCTGACGAGGAGACTTCTTCAGACTCCATTCTCCAACGATCATGGACTCCGATGAGGTTGCACTTCCACGACATTTTCAGTTCGGTCCTTTTCAGAGATGGAGCAACTGTCCATATTGTTGTGGTGGGTCAGAGTACTCTGACGAGGAGACTCATTTCAATTGCAGTGACTCTGACAGGCGCAGTTCAGAGTACATGTTATCCGATGAGGAGATTCAGTTGACTCACACTCTAGCCCGTTCATCCTCCTCACCTGCACATCATGAGAAGCAACATCCTCAACAACAGCAGTTGTGCGCGTTGAGTTGATATTGTTTGTAGTGTCATGTAGTATGAGTTGAGTTTCTTTCCGTTTGTCCATGCTCTAGCTTGAGGGAGAGTATTGGAGTATTTGGTTGTGCGCCTATTGAGTTGTAGATGTGTAAATGGATACCTCCAGGATCCATTTACTCCATCCAATCTTTAGTTCCACATCTACCAGTTTGGAGATGTGGAGCTTCGTGGATGCTATATATAGAGCCCCATACCTCTGTAATCCATTGAGAAAAGCAATGTAACATATGCCCCTTTGAGGGTTTCTCCCGTAGTTTCATCCCCTCCTTAGGGAGTAGGGTTCCACCTAAAATATTTGTATTCTTCCAGTTTATATTTTCTAGATTACGCTTTGTTTATCATTCGCTTCCACACTCTCTATTTTCTAACAAAAACTGAGAACTTCCATAGTTGCAATATATTTTGACCTCCTTTTTGCTCAGAAAGAGAATGCCAACATTGCGAAGAGAATCTGCGAATCGGAAATAAAAAACCAAAAGCTTCAATAGTTGCAATATGTTACTACCTCATTATTGGTCAGAAAGAGAATTACCAACGTCATGAAAGTCCACTTTCTTGTTCTCGTGTGATTAGCAAAACAATACCATTCCCAGGAGAGGTTTTAACCATTGAAACGGATAAAAGTTGCTTTACTTCTTCAAAGGTAAAACATTTCAGTTATTGATAGCTAACCATCGTTTTACTTCTCCAAAGGTGAAAAGTTGTAGGCATTTTCCTGAAAAAGTAGAACAAAAATTCTACAGTGGTACGGTAATAAAAGATGTCAATTGACATTCAAGGGAAAATGATGCATATATTTTGTGGGGTAACAAGAAAGAAGAATTCTTAGAGGTTTTTTAAATGAATGCAAGTAGCATTGAAAATAAAGAAATTCATCAAGTGTCCTGGGGTGCTTGCATGCTTAAAAGGTGGACGGAGAATTGGACTCGTCATTCTTTAAGGGCTATGTGGATGTGTAGGTTTATCTTCAGTAAAAGTAAGATTACTGTTAATAATTGTTGCAAACATTTATAACCATTTCAGGAATAAAGAGTTGCCAATTGCTTGGTTGGGGGCGCCAAAAAAACTTGATCATCGCGCAACTACTGGCGGGCAAAATAGTAAAGAGTTGTTTCTACAGGGACTTTTGGGATATGGTTGGCGAGGAGGTGCCGGAGGTTATCGTCGAGTTATGTGATGGCAATGCGGGCTTTGATCGGATTAATAGGGCTATCCTTGTGCTGCTTCCTAAGTCCCCCTCAGCCATGCGAATTGATGAATACCACCCCATTGCTATTTCCAATGCGCTTTACCTGATCGTGGCAAAGGTGTTTGCTTTAAGGCTTGCTCGGATCCTTGTTTCCATCATTTCCCGTTGCAATCGGCTTTTATTTAGGAAAGGCAGATCGCGGATTGCTTTACTCTTGCCTCGGAGATGGTTGCGGATTGGGTGAAAGAAGGAAGACGTGGAGTGTTGTGGAAAGTTGATTTCGTGAAGGCGTATGGTTGCTGATGCAACTTACTTAGACGGCGGGCTAAATAAACAATTCTAGATGTGAAATTACTGGACTCGACGAAAGAGCAACAAAAATGAGACACGACACGCAAAATCAGCAACAGATGATAGCCGTTATGCAAGTACTAGCACAAGTTACTCCACAAATTCAGGGGAACCTGATGAATTAAAAGTTCTTAGAAAATTATCACAATATTGCAACGACTAGGGGTCTCAACGATTCACCAAACTAAATCAGCAATATCTCAATCCACAAACTAATATTTATGCAATAAAATATGATAAACGGGCACTCAAACCACAACCGGCAAGGGATTGTTCGGCACGCTTCAAATCTGGCCGAAAATGGCGGACAAGGACTGATCACAGCGGCTTCTCGAGCAGTTTCCGAGGCGCGGGATGGCTGGGTCACGACAACCTTGAATAGTGGCAACGGCGGCTGGAAGGATGGGACGTGGGTGCTGGCGATGGGGACCTGTGAGAGGGCGGGGTGTCGGTAGCAGGGAGCGGAGGGTGACAAGACAAAGGGATGGTGAGGGCGAGATCAGGAGATGAGGCTGTGAGATGGGTGGTGGGCGCGAGGTTAGCCCTCATGGAGGCGGGTTAGAGGCGCGACTGAGGGCGGGGCCTTTGGACGCGGCGATGTCGCGGATTGGCGAGGGAGGGGGGGTTGGAGAGGCGAACAACGGAGGGGGGGAACGGGGAACGGCGGACACGGGAAAGAAGGGAAGGGAGGGGCGGAATTGAGAGGGGAGGAGAAGGGAAGGGAAGGGAGGGCGCAGGAGGAAGTCGGCAGGGAGGAGAAGGGAAGGCGGCGGCGGTAGGGGGGTGGGTTAGGGTTACGGGAGGGAAAAAAGAAGTATCGGGGAGAGAGGGAGGGGATGGGCCGAGAGAGGAGAGAGAGAGAAATCCGAGAGAGGGAAAATTAGGATTGGAGAAAAAAAATACTCAATTCAACTTAATCAGCCCTAATACAAAGGGGGCCCTTTATAGAGGCTACTCCCCCTCAAAATAAGCAACAAATCTCTAAAATTAGGGAAAGAAGAAATCAAAAGGAAAGGATAAAAAAGAGGCCTTTTATAATGAGCCTTTTACATGGGAATTAAATGAGTAAAATAAACAAAACAAATGATAAATAAAATAAACTAAATAAATGTTCACAAAAGTTGTTATCGTGCTGCATCAACTCCCCCCTGCTGAAAAGAATCTCGCTCCGTCGAGATGGCATCGTGGAAATTCTGAAGTATATCGGGGCGGAGTTGTTGGAGTTCATCCTCGTCAATCCAGGTGTAGTTGGTAAAAGGTCGTCCCTTCCATTTGACTAGATATCGTCGGAAGAGACCATGTCTAGTCGTCATATCTCGGATGTCTGCAATATCTTCAATCTGCTCAGCATCGGTTGCGGCTGGCGGTTGGCGCATATCATCATTGGCGGGAACTGCTACTGGGGTGGCATCGGCCTGTTCATTTCCGTGATATAAGAAGAGATCTGAACATTGAAGACCGGTGATGTCTGAACGTCTTGCGACAGGTCGAGTAAATATGCATTGGGCCCAATCCTCTTGAGGGCTCGAAATGGACCAATCTTTCGTTCACTCAATTTTTGGTGGACTCTCAAAGGAAACCTCTCTTTTTTAAGGTGGACCATTACTAATTCTCCAACTCTGAACTCGCTCTCTCTTCGGTGTAGGTTGGCTTGGTTTTGGTATTTCTGGGTCATGGATTGGAGTTTGGCTTGGATTTCAGTATGGATGTGGGTTAGGTGTTCGACCAGATCCTCAACAGCTGCACTACTTCTCCCTTGCATGGTTGTGGGTTTTAGGTCAAGAAATTGGGTAAGTGGAAAGCCGTACACACTCTCAAAAGGTGATTTTCCGGTGGACCTATTAATGGAACTGTTATATGCGAATTCAGCTTGGGGAAGAATTAGATCCCATTTGGACGGAGAGTCCCCTGCAAGACATCACAATAAATTTCCTAATGATCTGTTAACTACTTCGGTTTGCCCATCTGTTTGTGGATGATAAGCGGTGCTATATTGCAAACGAGTACCAAGACGGGACCAAAGCGTGCGCCAAAAGTGACTCAGAAACCGGGTATCACGATCTGAAGTAAAAGAGCGGGGGACACCATGCAAACGTACATCTCGAAAAAAACAAATCAACGACATGAGATGCATCTGAGGTTTTTCTACATGCAATGAAGTGTGCCATTTTTGAAAATCTATCCACAATCACAAAAATAGAGTCAATTTTTCGCACCGTAAGAGGTAAGCCTAGCACAAAATCCATGGTGATGTCTTCCCAGGGTCGCAAAGGAATTGGCAGGGGTGTATACAATCCAGTGTTCTGCCGGTGGCCTTTGAATCTTTGACATGTTTGGCATTTCTGTACGAATTTTGTCTCATCCTTTCGCAACTGCGGCCAATAAAAGCGCTCTTGGAGAAGAGTCAAGATTTTGTCCCTTCCAAAGTGTCCAGCTAAGCCTCCGTTGTGTAGTTCTGAAATTAGATTCTCATGAAGGGACGTGGCAGGGATGCACAGTTGGTGGCCTTTGAATAGGAAACCCTCATGAAGAACATAGGTGGATGTTGGGTCCTGCCCAATACCAATACATTCGGCATGAACTTGACGTAAGTCAAGATCAATGGAGTAGAGGTCCTTGGTCGTATCAAATCCTGTTGTGCTGACGGTCATTGTGGTCAGGGCATGTGCTCGCCGGCTCAACGCGTCGGCCACACGGTTCAGGGTTCCAGCTTTGTGTTTGAGATGGAAGGTGTATTCTTGGAGGAAATTAACCCATTTAGCATGACGCTTGTTAAGAGTTTTCTGGGAGTTCAAATATCTCAGGGCTTCATGATCAGAGTTAAGGATAAATTCACGTTGGATCAGGTAATGTCTCCAATGCTTGAGAGCTTGGACCACGCCATAGAATTCGACATCGTAAGTGGAGTACCGTGATCTGGCTTCGTTCAATTTCTCACTATAGAAAGCGACATGTCGTCCTTCCTGACTTAGGATAACGCCAATTCCGACATGTGAGGCGTCACAATCGACTACAAAAACCTTGTTGAAGTTTGGAAGTGCCAAAACAGGGGCATGTGTCAATTGGTGTTTTAAGTTTCGAAAGCTGGTTTCTGCTTCGAGAGTCCAAGCGGGTGCACCTTTCCGCGTACAATCTACCAATGGAGCTGCACAAGTACTGAAGTTCCGTATGAAACGTCGGTAGAAAGAAGCTAATCCCAGAAAGCTGCGAATTTCAGTGAGGGTTTTGGGTACGGGCCAGCTCTGAATGACTTGAATTTTGGAGGGATCAACCTTAAGTCCATCAGCGGTGACAATGTACCCCAGGAAGAGGACTGTGTCAGACATGAAGGAGCATTTCTTAAGGTGAACATACAGTTTTTGGGCTCTCAGGGTTTTCAGGACTTGCCGAAGGTGAGACGAATGGTCCTCTTTAGTCAAGCTGTAGATCAGGATGTCATCGAAATACACAACCACAAACTTGCCAATGAAGGGTCGCAACACATGATTCATGGTTCGCATGAAGGTGCTTGGGGAATTCGACAAGCCGAATGGCATGACCGTCCATTCATACAAGCCCTCTTTGGTTTTAAAATCTGTCTTCCACTCGTCTCCAGGTCGGAGGCAAATCTGATGGTAGCCGCTGCGGAGATCCATTTTGGAAAACAGTTTGGCTCCTGATAACATATCAAGCATATCATCAAGGCATGGAATGGGAAAACGATATTTGATCGTTATCTTGTTGATAGCACGACTGTCCACGCACATTCTCCATGTGCCATCTTTTTTCGGGGTAAGCAGAGCATGAACCGCTACGGGGCTCATACTCTCTCGAACATATCCACGTCGTAGCAGATAAGTAACCTGCCGATTCATCTCTTCATGCTCACTTGGGCTCATTCGGTAATGTGGCAAGTGGGGTAGGCTGGCTCCAGGGACTAGATCAATGTGATGTTGAATGTCTCTCAACGGGGGTAGTCCTTCAGGCAACTCTTCAGGCATGATGTCAGCGAACTCTTGGAGGATGGGCTTTATCTCAGGCGGGACTTCAGGTGGAGTTGTTTCTTGATTGTCTATTTCACATCCCATTAATGCATAGATGGTGGAGCTCTCTTGCATTTCACGTTGGAATGTTTGGGCTTCCATCAACAACACGGAGCCCGTGGTCACAGTCTTTGATGGTGTAGCCTTATTACCAGTTTGGGTGGCCGCAGTTCGAAGTGTAGCCACTTGGCGATGGCTAAGGGCTTCACGTTGTGGTCTGAGGGTTACACGAACTTTGTCTATGAGAAAGGTGTAAGTGTTCAGTTTTCCTTGGTGTTCAGTGTCTCGATCGAATTGCCACGGTCTCCCTAGAAGTATGTGACAGACATCCATAGTGGCTACATGGCACCACACCTCGTCCTTATATGAGGGACCAATGGAGAAGCTAACGAGGCTTTGACGGTGGATCGGGATTTGGGTACCACCTCGAAACCATGCCACGCTGTACGGTTTCTCGAGTGGTTGCGTTGGCAGACCCAACTTATCTACCATTTCTTGTGAAACGAAGTTCTCAACGCTTCCTCCATCAATGATCAGTGAACAGCGTCGTCCGCCTGAGGTGCAGGTGGTTCGGAAGATGCTGCGTCGCAACCAGCTATCATCATAGTGGACAGCGGGGGTGAGTAGAATGTTTGTGGGTGCACTGTCAGGAGCGATAAAGTTTTCGTGTTCATTCATCAGGATTGGACCGGATTCGTCTCCATCCACTCCTAGAGGTTCATAGTCATCGGCTCCCGTGGTGTCAGCAGTCAAAGCAGTTGGTTGCTCCTCAGGTGATTCCTGTGGTTCAGGGTCAGGGTCTTCAGGGTCATCGGTGGTGCACAAATGGATGGGTCTAGCCTTAGGGTTTGGGCACTCTGCTGCTCGATGTCCTTTTTGATAACATCGGAAGCAAGTATCAGGTCCTACAATCGGTCGGCTTTCCAAGATGCCTTGGCCGGGGTTTCCACTAGGTGGTCGAACGACGGCAGGAGTTGATGGTTTGGTTTGGGTTTTACCCGCCACAATTGATGAGGAACCTATCGGTTTGGAGGATGTACTGGTGCGAGGAGCGGAGTTCATAGAAAAAGGTATCCTCCTCGTCTGGGCATTAGCAAGCTTGATCTCAGCCCGTTCAGCCTGCTTGTAGGCTTCGTCGACATCTCGGCAGTTGTGGAGGTAGAGTTCATCCTGGATGACTTGGCGGAGGCCTTGCATGTAGCGGGTGACTTCCTGAATAGGAGTCTCCTGCAAGCGGTTACGATGGACTAGGGATTGGAACCCTTCGGTGTATTCTCTCACGCTTATGGTGCCTTGTCTCCATGATTGCAGTCGTACGTATAGATCTCGTTTGTAATCTTCCAGCACAAATTTGGTTTTCAGTTTGGCTTTTATCTTGCTCCAGCTGCGGATCTTACTCTTTCCTTTTCGTTTGCGTTCAGATTGCAAACGGTCCCACCATAGCAGAGCATGTCCCTTTAATTTGATGGTGACAAATTGAACTTTTCGCTCGCTAGGCATGGACTTCCACACAAAGAAGTGTTCGACGGTTTGGAGCCAATCCAAAAAAACGTCAGGATCTCGTTCTCCGTCAAATTCCGGGACATCGAGACGGATACCTCGATCCCATCCATCGTCGGACTTGGGTCCATTTCGTGGTTGGAATTGATATTCACCATTAGTTTGTGGAGTATAGCCGGAGATGTATGGATCTGGAGTCTTGGGGATGAAAGGGGTGTATTCTCTGGGTCCGTCTCCTTCACTTTCCTGTGAATGATACTCGCTAACATGTCCGTCAGAAGTATAAGAGTTAGAGTCAAGGGAAGTGCTATTCCGGGAGTGTGGTTTCCGGCCAGTGCGTCGATCTTTGTTGGGGTTTTCATCACTAATGTCTGGTCCTAGCACGCGACTATTCAATGTAGCAATTTGTTCATGGGCGACGGTGATTTTACGATCTAGTCCGGCGATTTGTGTGCTCAGTTGATTGTTCATGTGTTGTAATTGGGAAAACAAAGCTTCTAAGGTTAATTCAAGGTGTGAAGTATAGGTGGGTTTAGAGGCACTTGGTTTGTCGGCCATGGGAATCTTAGGATTCTGCTTTCTTTGTTTGGGGATTTTTTTTGTTATTTATCTCTTTTTTGTGGTTTTGTTTTGTGTTTTTTTGTTTTTATATGCAATGAATAAATGGGATGCAGACGAAATGCAGAATCGTGATGCTCTGATACCAAATTGATGCAACTTACTTAGACGGCGGGCTAAATAAACAATTCTAGATGTGAAATTACCGGACTCGACGAAAGAGCAACAAAAATGAGATACGACACGCAAAATCAGCAACAGATGATAGCCGTTATTCAAGTACTAGCACAAGTTACTCCATAAATTCAGGGCAAACTGATGAATTAAAAGTTCTTAGAAAATTATCACAATATTGCAACGACTAGGGGTCTCAACGATTCACCAAACCAAATCCGCAATATCTCAATCCACAAACTAATATTTATGCAGATGGTGGACAAGGACTGATCACAGCGGCTTCTCGAGCAGTTTCCGAGGCGCGGGATGGCTGGGTCACGACAGCCTTGGATAGTGGCAGCGGCGGCTGGAAGGATGGGACGTGGGTGCTGGCGATGGGGACCTGTGAGAGGGCGGGGTGTCCAGTGTTGTTAAAGGCGCTCGCCTAGGCGTTAAGGCGAGGCGAGCCCTAGGCGCCTTGCCTTGCTTCAGGCGAGGCGTTTTGCCTTAGGAGTTGCCTAGGCGAGCGCCTGGCCTAAGGCGCCAGGTGCTTCAGGCGAGCGCCTGAAGCAAAACTTGGGATTTTTGTTGAATTGTTTGTATTTTCCCCTTTTTTTAATTTTAAAGTTTCATAAATATTAGTTCTGAGTAATATTTAGACATGTTAGTATATATATGCGCGTACAAATACATGCATCAATTATACATACACTAGCAATACACATATATTCACACTAAGCTCTACATAAACACATACACATACATTTACGCATGCATATTAATTATAAGTATTATAAATTAAAACATTATACATACATACAAACACATATATGTATATATAGACATATACACATATACATGTAAACATATGCATATGCAGACATATCCATGCATACACATATGTACAGATGTACATGTATACACATGTACACGTATTTACATGTACTACACATATATACATGTAATAGACATTCACTTATAAATATTGCATAAATATTGCATAAATACAGTCATGTTAGTCATTAATTATACATATACACATACATTTATACAAGTTAATTCTGAATTTTATTTACAAGTTACATTTATATTAATTTTAAGTACTACACATATATCTATGCATATAAATAAATATACATGTACTTACATATACATTTAGATTGATATTAGATGTAATTTATACATGTTAATAATTAATTCTACATATACACATGCATGTAAGTCCTTTGTTCTATAATTCTACATATAGACATACATGTTAGTCCTTAATTCTACATATACATATACATATACATTTTTACACGTTAGTTCGAAGTTCTATTTACACTTTATATTAAATTAGTTTTAAGTATTTTAATTGCAGACATAATATATACTTACATACACACACACACATATATATATATATAATATATACTTATATACACATATATACTCATATATAAATAAATATACATACACTTGCATGTATAGTGGACTGATATTAGATTTTAATTTAGGTGTGCATATGTGTAATATTTTTTTGAAAAAATACATGCATATACATATAAATACACACATACACACGTACATATATTTATAGGTATATAAGAGTATATTTACATAAGTATATGTAGTATATATAGCGCCTCGATTGTCTCAGGCGAGCGCCTGGTCAAGCGCCTAGCGCCTCAGGCATTTTGGACTCCTAGCACCTTGGAGCGCCTAACGCCTTTGACAACACTGGGGGTGCGGTGGCAGGGAGCGGAGTGTGACAAGACAGAGGGATGGTGAGGGCGAGATCAGGAGATGAGGCTGTGAGATGGGTGGTGGGCACGAGGTTAGCCCGCAGGGAGGCGGGTTGGAGGCGCGACTGAGGGAGGGGCCTTTGGACGCGGCGATGTCGCGGATTGGCGAGGGAGGGGGGCTGGAGAGGCGAACAACGGAGGGGGGGAAACGGGGAACGGTGAACACGGGAAAGAAGGGAGGGGAGGGGCGGAATTGAGAGGGGAGGAGAAGGGAAGGGAAGGGAAGGGAGGGCGCAGGAGGAAGTCGGCAGGGAGGAGAAGGGAAGGCGGCGGCGGTAGGGGGGTGGGTTAGGATTACGGGAGGGAAAAGAGAAGTATCGGGGAGAGAGGGAGGGGATGGGCCGAGAGAGGAGAGAGAGAGAAATCCGAGAGAGGGAAAATTAGGATTGGAGAAAAAAATACTCAATTCAACTTAATCATCCCTAATACAAAGGGGGCCCTTTATAGAGGCTACTCCCCCTCAAAATAAGCAACAAATCCCTAAAATTATGGAAAGAAGAAATCAAATGGAAAGATAAAAAGAGGCCTTTTATAATGAGCCTTTTACATGGAAATAAATAAGTAAAATAAACAAAACAAATGATAAATAAAATAAACTAAATAAATGTTCACAAAAGTTGTTATCATGCTGCATCAGTTGCCTTGACTGGAAATTCATTTGGTCGGTTCTGCGGAGGAGAGGATTCCCGGAGGTCTGGATCTCTTGGATGCGTCGATGTGTAACCACAACGTCGTTCTCGATCATGATTAATGGCCGCCCGGAGGGGGGCTTTTTCCAGTCGAGAAGGGGGGTCCGATAGGGCTGCCCCCTTGCCCCCCTTCTTTTTGTCTTTGCTGCGGATGTCCTTGCACGGATGGCTTGCCGTGTTGTGGAGTGCGGGCTTTCAACGGGGTACTCAAGGGATGGGGTGGTCGTACCTTTGCTTCAATATGCCGATGACACCATCTTCTTCATTGAGAGGGGCCTTACGGAGGTCTCAGCCATGTCTGCGACACTTGACTTATTTAGCGAGCTGTCAGGTTTATACAAAAATGTCATCAAGTCGAAGGTCGTCCCTTTTGGTCTTTCATCGGAAGAGGCGGGCTCTTGCGGTTTTGTCTTGGGGTCACAGCTTGGCTCCCTGCCTATTGATTACCTGGGGATGCCGTTGGTTTCGGGCAGAGCTAGGCTAAGGGACTGGCTCAAGGTCGTTGAGAAGGTAGAAAGGAGGCTGGCTGGGTGGAAGTCGGCCATTCTTTCTAGAGGGGGACGCCTCGTCCTCCTCAAGGCGGTGCTATCCTCTATCTCAGTGTATTTCTTGTCTATCCGCCGATTGCCGGTGGGGATTCGCAATCGCCTCGAGAAGCTTATGCGGAGATTTTTATGGGGCAATAATGGGGAAGGGTCTGGGGGGGGGATTCACTTGGTGGAATGGGATGAAATACGCGATGGAAGAGCGATGGTGGGTTGGGCGTGCGGAGGCTGGAGCATGTTAATGAGGCCTTCCTTCTTAAGTGGGCCAACAGAATTTGGGGCCTAGGTGAAGATTTTTGTAGCGAGATCTTGCGAAAGATTTACGGTGTTAGCGGGGTGCTTCCATTAACGGTTGATCGTGTGGGGGCTCAAACACCCTTCTGGAGAGGGGTGCTGGAGGTTTTCTCAAGATGTTTATCTCTCTTCGTGCCGGTGCTTGGTGATGGTCTAACTTTCAGGTTTTGGACGGATGATTGGACGAGGGGGGGGGGGCGCTGAGTTCGCGGTTCCTTCGCATGTTCGCTTTGGCAGCCGATAGAGATGCTTGCGTTACCTCCTGCTGGTCGGATGGTAGTTGGTTCCCGCCTTTCCTTGCTAATTTCTCCGATCAAAGCCTCGAAAATTTTCTCACCCTGTTGGACGCCATCAGGGATGCCGATCGTCCTTCGGGCGGGAGGGATCATTGGGCCTGGTGGGGGAGTGGCGTTCTCAGCTAGGAAGGCGTATGAGGCGATTTGTAGGCCCCTGGCTTCGCGCTCGGAGGTTATAGTACATGATTGAGGTTTTTTTTGGGGTTTGAGGCTCCCTGAAAGGGTGGGTTTCTTCATGTGGCTGTTTCGTAGACAGAGGTTGATGATGAGGGATCGTTACACGAGGCTGCTTGGCAATATCTCTGATAGGTGCTTTTCGTGCAACAGTGCAGTGGAATCCACGAAACATCTCTTCTTCGTGTGCCCGAAGGTCATGGGAGTATGGGAGGAAGCGACTGTCGATTGGGTGTGCACCTCTGATTTGGCTTCCTTCTATGGCTCGCTGGTGGCGAACAAAGGTAGGGAGCAGAGGGCGCTTCTTCGACCCGTGGCAAGCTTGTGGGCGATTTGGCTGGGCAGAAATGGAGCTATTTTCTCGGGACAACGCTTTTACACAGAGAACATCGTTTTGCACTGTACGCGTTTAGCCGATGATTGGGCGTTGGTTTAGTTTCCTGTGTAATATCTCTTTCTGTACCTTTGTAAACCTCATTTTTACTTTGTTAATTTTTTTAAATTGGGGCGAACACCACTGAGTGTATCCCCCTCTTTTGGACCTCAAAAAAAAAGTAAAAATAGAATGTCACTGGTCACTTAGGGTTTTAATGAAGATTTTTATCATCAAACTTATGGATGACTTGGAATGTAAAGCGTAATATTGATAGAATGAATTGTATGAATACATGTATACGTATTCTTTTGGAAAGGAAGGAATAGGAAGAGGAATGGAAGTGTTGGCTTTGTTATATTAAATTTGTTAGGCTTGTTGTGGAAGTTTGCGGCTTTACAATCTCTACGTTTGATGTTGATGTTTTTTGGAATGTCTAATTAGAAGACACTGCGGTCATTGAGAATGGCAAAGAACTTTTGGATTATTTGGAGGTGGCGACACAAGGTAGTGTTCAAGGGATATAGACTTTATGTACAAAATACCATTCTCGGAGAAATATGACTTTGGATGTCCATCATCTTCTTCAGATAGAAAACAATAACAACTAAATGATTTAATTCTTAGATTTGTGAGAGTCCCATGCCGGGTAATTTGCATTACAGATGGAATAGAATAGTTTAAGCATAGAATATTAATCTAAAGCTTATTGGATATTTGTTCTATAACAGTTGTATTTGTTACCGAGGGGTATTCTTTTTTTTTCACGATATATGACGATTTGTTTTGTTAGAGTATTCAAAGAAATACTAATACTATAAGAGAAGTAACGACACACCCGTTTTCCAATGTGAAGCTGGGTATGCTTCATGGATTCTTGGCTTCAAAACATATTTGATTTGCCATCATTTGTAGTCAAAGCCATAAATTAAGTTGGAGAATTCTTGGTATTTCTTTCTGGCTCAATCTTGGCGTTTCTCATTCTTTATTGCTTGCATTCACCACTTTCATAGCTGGTATTGTGTGGCCTTGTTTGTATATGCCAATGTTAACCTAAACACGGTTTCTTGTAGTTAGTTATCTTCTATTGACATTGACTTATCTTTTTGCCTAATAATCTCATTGCAAATCGGAAACATATCTCGTAACATCTTCATCTTTACCCCCCTTTGCACATGTTTATGGCCATCAGCTTGCCATTCAATCCATCGAGCATGGTGGACCTCGTTGTAGTTCTAGAAAATTTATCTCTTTACCTTTAGAGAGATATCTTCTTGCTACAATGCACACCTTCACGGTAATTACCCTACATTGATTTGATCGATGTCTCCTTGAAGTCCTATCTCGTTGAAAAATCAATTCTAGTAGTTGCAAACATCCTTAGAACAAAAACTACCATGAGGTTTACTTCAATCACATCTTATCTTTATATCATTTCTTTCATCAACATAGTATAGAAATTTTGCATTCAATGTTTAGTAATGTGATCATCACAATGCAACAGATTGGTTGAATCACATTCTCTTGTGGTGCATTATATGGTCTACACCGAATATATTTGATTTGCATAACGATATCAATATGCATACATTGCATATTCAATTCGTGTTGCATACGAAGGTGATGTATAATATGGTCTTTAATGCAACATTGGATAATGCATGAGGTGCATTCGTGGCAATGTTTAGGTAAGGAGTTGTTGGGTGTACACACTAGTGTTTACAAGTTACAAGGAATGGATTCATTATATCCTACTTTGCAACTTAATTTTCTCCACGTTATCACCTTCCACAGTCACGACCTCCTGCTCTGAAGGCATGTGTCCGTCTACTTGTTGGAAAGATGTTGACATTGATGCACGTATCTCATTGATCTCCACCTGACTCAATCCTAGAGCATGTTGCGTAGTGCCAATATTTATGAGCATATCGTCATCGATCCTCAACAATTATATCCTCTACTAACTCTTCCTGTTGATAAAGATATGTGAGTTTTAACCAAAGATTAAGGTTCACAAATGGAAATCCCTTGGATTCTTCCACAAACTACGTCTCAAATGCCAAAAGTGTCTCCTCGCTTTCCATGATTCATGTCTCCGTCGTCAAGAGTGCCACTTGTATTATTTGTGGCACACAGTTCTCGATTATTACCTTTGATAATTTTCCTTCAGTTATAATTGTGCCTCCTTTTGACCTCGCTCCTCCAGACCTAAACCTTGGTTCCATCTTCATCTTCTCTTCTTATGGCTATAATCTCATCTATAGTTCTTACACTCTCATTGGGTTAATTGTTTGACGAACCTTTCATGTGACAGTAGTTGATAGCAGTCAAGGTTTTTAATTTCGATATCGGATATTGTATCGATAACATTTTGAAACAAAATTTCACTGTAATTTCATCGCAATTGAAATTTCGGTCACATTTTGCCTAAATTGAACAACATTTATGAAGAAAGGTCCCATATCGCTATTTCGCTCGAAGTTTCGATCACGTATTGAAACCAAAACTCGACGAAGTTTCTCCGATATTTCACAAATTCGAAACCATGATAGTAGTGTGCTTGACTCTTCGCTTAGAACACAATAACTTTCGAGGTCTTGTCGATGACAACCCCGCAAAGAGCACCTTGACTAATGAGTCGAGGGGTGCAAGTGATGACAATAATCTTGCAAGGGTCTTGTAATCACGGAGGTAACCCCCATGAGTTTGATTGTCAACTCGTTGACTAGGACATTGCCATCTAGCCCTCTCCCCATCTTTTGAAGCTTCTCTAGATTCCATCAAAGAAACTAACCCTATTCGGTCCCCAAAGCACATCATATCATCAATCCATACAAGTGTATGAAGTCACTTGAGAAAAATATTTCTAGCACTTTGCTAATTTGTGTAGATGCCACATCGATGCCCCTTATATCGTCTGTCCACTCGCCCTCTAGGCTACCATCAATCAATATTAGTGAGAAACGGGTTTTGATATTCGCTATATATTGCAATTGACAACTCGCTAGATATCTGTGAGATATCGCTATATTGACTATATCGGTTGAAATTGAATGTTTGCAGTATAATATTCCTTGGATATTCGTCGATATCGACGGATACCATCAATATTATGCTTGTTTTGCTTGATATCATCATTTTTTTATTTTTGGTGTAGGTTTATTCGAGATTTTGCTTATGTAGCATATAAGTTTGTATTCGTATGTTATTTATGTCTTAAGAGATGATGATCTTTGCAAAAAAAATCATTTTTATGCCATTTCCGAGATTTCTACCGATATTGTCGATATATCTCGAGATGTCCCCAATATATCCCGGGTTGCTGACCGTTACGATATCAATATTTCGATCCTTGCCATCAAGTGGCATCCTTCGAGCACCAACACCAGACATTAACCACTCCCCAGTACACTCCACGCTCTTTCATGTGCACCAAACACCGGTGCTGAATTTAAACATCTCTTTGATGTCCCATCTTTCCACAACAAAAGCACGTCAATAGGTCTTTGCAGAACTTCATGAAGTCGTCCCACTTGCTGCAACAAAGGTACCTAAAGTTCTGATACTTCATTGTCGGCCCTGGCTAGTCAATATTGGCCGATCACATCCCGAGTGCCTCCTTCTTCCTTGCTTCCCTTCTTGCCCCCTTTCTTCGTTGTTTCCTCACTACCACCACACAATCCCTTTCATCTAAATCCTTCTTCAAGTCCCCCTCCATCACCCATTCTTTTATCTTAGGAACATAGCCCGGACCACACTTTTCTTCCTCTCATTCTCTGTCCTTCACGCTCTTGTTCTTGATGATTGCTGTCCTTATACCATTGGAAAATATAAAATTATGCAGACAAGAGGTAAATTTCAGACCACGTATGTGGTCATGGTTTGACTGACAGTTGTGGAATGGTCAACATGTGAAGCTAATACGCTGGCTCTATACACCAATACTGTCAGTAAACTCACTGGATTGATTTGAATTTTAGAGTTTATTTTGGATTATTTTGAAAATCACTCAGTGAAGGCAGATTAAAAAAAACAGTTTTAATTCCAAACTAAATCAGAGTGAAGATTCAAAATTCCCTTTTGGATATAGGAAGTTTTCGCTGCAAAATTCTTTTTTTGTATTCTTGTGCATTTTAAAGCAATTTTTAAGTGTATTTTGTTCATTTGAAATCATATAATATATGTTCAACGGTTGTTAAATGGAACATTTTATGTGAATGGTTGCTAAATGGAACCTTCTCTGTATCCAATGATCTAATTTGTCATGACTTAGATGTAGGATTCAGATGATGATGCGGATTTTGATTGTTTTATTTATGCACGCATTCTGAACCTCGTACAACTAGTGTAGTTTGGTTTATCAATGAAGGATATGTAAATCCGATCCATGATGACTTGGTCCCAGGGTTTAAAAAATGTAAGAACTACACAGTTTCCTCGTTGTTGATGCATAGCGCAAGCCTCACCTTATAGGAAAAATGTTAAATAAGCTACAACTAAGCAAATCTATTCCTTTTAAATATAATAGAAATGGAAATAAGACGAGACTATCTGAAAATCAGTTCTATATCAATCTAAACATCACACCAAGACATTATAGTTACATTGAACTGTTTGAATATCAATTTTCTTTATTTGGAGTCAATATATGACACATAATGGCCCTTACATTTTTCAATTGCTATAATATATCCTCACGTTTCTATGCACGAATCTACAATAAACTTCTGTTTAGTTTCTCGTAAATATTGAAAGATAAAACACCTAAACATAGTTATACTCGCGCAGAGAATCGGTTCTTGAAATAAGATCACAAAGAACAGGTTCTTGAAATAAGATCACAAAGAACATCATGGTCATAAACAGTCCAAAAGGAGAAAAAAGAGGCACAGATTTAGATGGCCCTACAATCCCTTCTATATTCAAGGAAGGGTATTTATTTTGCTTGTTGATAGAGATTAGAAAGTGCGTACAATTTTATGTTAAGTGCTTCTGTTTAGGATGGATGAGATGAATATCACATTTAATATGTACTAATGATCGAGAATGCTGATCCCTGAGATTGAACCATGGTCTCCTGTATGGTAGACACGCACTGCTACCAACAAACCATTCACTGGGTACAATGATGAGAAGTTTTTGGTGTTGATTAGTTGTAATCTTAAATGATTCAAAACATCACACAAGTAGTTCAGGTGACTGAGGCATTGCCTCGTCACTGCCTCTCCGTGCATTGAGATGCACACCTCACATGATCTGGCCCATCTAGTGAGACATTTTTTTGGGTCAAAAATGAAAATGATATTATGCATGCATGTAGTAGACTTTCGTGCCATATGCATTATGGACTTATGTATCTGTTGGGAAAAATGAGCAAGTTGTTTATTCCATAAGCCCTAGGCTCTCTTATATAGGAGAGTAGCCTATTGGTAAATTACATAAAGCACGTAACTAGAAATAGAAATAGCAGAAAGATACAGAAACAACTATATGCGTTAACACTCCCCCTCAAGATGGAGCACAGATATCGATCATGCTCAGCTTGGATGTGTACTTCTGGAATGGGCCTCGTAGTAATGCCGTGGTGAATATATCTGCAGTTTGATTCTCTGAGGCAACATGAGATGTAGCAATGAACCCCTTCTGAATCATGTCACGTATGAAGTGACAGTCAACCTCAATGTGCTTGGTCCGCTCATGGAATGCTGGGTTGTTTGCAATGAACAAGGCTGCCTGATTATCACATTCCAAGTTCATAGGAAGTGGTATATTTTGACATAGGTCTGTAAGTACAAGCTTTCACCCACATCATTTCTGTAGTAGCCTGGGCCATAGCCCTATATTCGGATTCAACGCTAGATCTAGCTACCACCGTCTGTTTCTTGCTTCTCCATGAGACTAGGGCATCTCCTGTCCCTGGGACATCCTGCATAGTCTGCATCCGCACATGCTGAGATAGAATTCCCCTTTCCTTTCTTGAATAACATACCTGTACCTGGAGATGATTTGAGATATCTAAGAATCATATGTATTGCATCCATATGAACCTGACGTAGTTGCTCCATGAACTGGCTCACACGACTCACTGCAAATAATATATCTGGTCTAGTGATCGTGACATACAACAGTTTGCCTACCAGTTCTCTGTATCTTCTCCTGTCCACCTCCTCTGTGTCATCATCATAGAGTTTCATGCTGGGGTCCATTGGTGTCGTAGCAGGTCGACACCCAAGCATACCTGTTTCACTCAACAGATCTGTAACATATTTCCTTTGCGACATTACTAATCCATATGGATTTCTAGCAAATTCCAGTCCCAAAAAATATCTAAGAACACCAAGGTCCTTAGTGACAAATTCGCTTCCCAACTTTTCTTTCGCCTGCTTTATGCCTTGCTCATCATCTCCTGTGATCAAGATGTCATCTACATAAACCATAATTGCAATAATACCTCTAGGAGTCCTCTGTACAAACAAGGAATGATCAACATTGGAGCGTTTGTATCCTTGTTTTTCAAAGAGGTCTGAGAGCTTCTGAAACCATGCGCTGAGGCTCTGCTTAAGGCCATAGATAGCCTTATGAAGTCTGCATACCATGGAACACTCCCCCTCAACAGCAAAACCAGGTGGCTGTTGCATATAGACTTCCTCCTGCAAATCGCCATATAAGAATGCGTTCTTCACATCCAGCTGATAGAGTGGCCAGGCTCTAGTAACTGCAACTGACAACAAGATCCGGAGAGTGGAATGACGGGCTACAGGCGAGAATGTGTCAAGGTAATCCACCCCGTATGTCTGTGTAAAGCCACGTGCAACAAGACGTGCCTTGTATCTATCAATAGAACCGTCTGCATTGTGCTTCACTGTAAACACCCACTTACAGCTCACCGGGTTCACATCTGGAGGTATAGGAACCAGACTCCAAGTTCCTCTGGACTGAAGTGCCGCCATTTCTTCCTCCATTGCTAGCCGCCATCTACTATCCTGCATAGCATCTTGATAATTCCGTGGAATATCTACAGCTGATAGTGCCACCACAAATGTCCTGAAATCTCCAGATAATCTCTTAAGAGACACATATGCTGACAACGGATATGTAACACAGCTCCTCTTCGATTTGTGTATAGCAATGGGAACATCTAAATCTGCTGTAGCCTCATCGGACCCCTGCAACATATCCTGCTCAGAAATGTCATCAGATCCATCAATAGAAATATATTCATTACATACCATAGGCGAGCTAGGAGACAAGTCATGACCATGAGCGGGAGGAGGCCTGCGGGTATAATGGAACGGTAGCGGTGAGACAGGTATATGTGGTGGTGGTAGTGGCGGTGGTGGTGTTGATGACGGCAATTGAGGTGGTGGTGTCATGTATATGGCATCAGTAGATAGAGGTGGTAGCTGCTGCTGGTCTCCCGAGGCTGAAAAATACATAACAGATTCAAAAAAAATGTAACATCTGCACTGACCATATACCGCCGACGCAGAGGATCAAAACACTTGTACCCCTTTTCAGTTCTGGAGTACCCAACGAAAACACACTTGACAGCCCTAGGAGAGAGCTTGTCAGTACCAGGCGACAACTGATGGACAAAGGCAAACGAACCAAACACACGAGGAGTAAGAGTGAACAGATCCTTCCCGGGATGGATGATGGAAAACGGAATCTGTTCATTCAAGACAGAAGAAGGCATACTATTGATTAGGTAACATGCAATGAGAACTGCATCACCCCAGTAAGAGTAGGGAACATGACTCTGTATAAGAAGTGATCTTGTGACATCAAGAAGGTGGCGATGTTTCCTTTCAGCAATTCCATTTTGTTGAGATGTATGAGCACAAGACGTTTGGTGGACAATCCCTTTTGAGGAGTAATAATTGGCAAGGACATTGGTGCACAATTCTAAAGCATTATCACTTCTCACAAACTTCACAGATGTGGAGAAAATATTTTGTATTTCATTCAGAAAATGGATAATTATATTTCCTGCTTCAGATTTATTTTTCATCAAAAATACCCATGACACACGAGAAAAATCATCCACAAATACTATATAAAATCTGTGTCCCTGATGATCAGGTACACGACTCGGACCCCAGACATCAATATGAAATAACTCGAACTTGGAGGTACTACTCCGACCTGGACGACTGGGAAAGGTCGACCTGTGATGCTTTCCCAACTGACACGCCTCACATTGGATAAGTGTGTGAGGAAGACCATAAGGTAACATGCGACGCAACTTTTGAAGCGGTAAATGTCCAAAGCGCAGATGCCACAATAGAGGAGATACTTGTCCAGTGGGAATGGATGAGGTTCCAGCGAAGGGGGTCTGATTCAAGCGGTAGAGGCCTCCTTGCTCATAGCCACGACCAATCACGTTGCCCGTATGGATGTCCTGAAAAATCAAAGAAGATGGATCAAAAATTGCCCGATAATGTAGATCCTTCGTAATCTGACTAATTGACAACAAATTCATTGAAAAATCAGGTGCATGTAGCACATTCTTGAGCTGCATAGAAGATGTCAATCAAATCTCCCCCTGATCAGTGATGGGGGAATGCGTACCATTGGCAATTACTACTGTTCTGCCTGGAGGAATCTGAGTGTATCCTGTAAGTAAATTCTGATCGCCACATAGGTGATGTGTAGCGCTCGAGTCCATAATCCATGGTAAAGTATCTGATCTACTGGTACATGCGAGTATGCTACCTGAAGCACTGGTCGACGCAGAGGCAGAAGCAGCATCAGATTGACTCTCAGTAGTTGGTGCTGGACCAGATGGGGGAATAATGCCCCTCAGACGGGCAACTAGATCGTCGAACCGCTGATCCAAAGTAGCAGCAGAAGGAGGCTCTATCTGCTCAGCGACTCGTGCAGATGCAGGAAATCCATGCTTTGAATAGCATGTGTCTTCGTTGTGTCCTATACGATGACAGTAGGTACATGTTGGCCTAGTACGACCTCCTCTTCCACGAGGTCCACGTCCATGGCCTTGATTATGAAATCCGCGACCCCTGTTGGCTGCCATGGCTGAAGTATTCTGATTCGTAGCCGTGGATGGAACTGTGATGCGACTCAGTCTATGGAAAGCTTCCTCCATGGGAGGAATAGTGGAGTCGGCCAAAATCTGTGATCATGCCACCTCATACTCTGGATCGAGTGCAGCCAGGAACACGCCCACCATAGTCGCATTCCTGTATGTCTTCTGTTGTTCTGGCGTGGCTGTCAAGGGCATGAAGCTGTAGAGCTTCTCAAACATCCCTCTCAGTGATGTATAGAGAGAATGTAGAGGGCGACCATTCTGCTTGATAGTGAATATATCATGTTGGAGTTGCAGAATCTTTGTCTCGTTCTTCGCCTGTGAATATGTTGCCGCCAGAATGTTCCACATATCCTTCGCCGTGGGTTGATGTAGAATGTCATTGGCAATCTCAATTGCCAACGTACCGGATAGCCAAACCTTGGCGTATGCGTCATCAGCATCTCAAGAGGCATTGGTTCCAGTCTTCTCAGCAGGCTCTGGTTCGGTAAGAATGTGCTTCTTACCTGTTGACTTCATCATGCTCATGAACTGCATTGCCCACAGTTCATAGTTGGTACCGTCCATCTTTACAATAGGCGCTGGACCACGAAATGCGCTCATAGATGGGATATCTGCCTTGCTTTCTGACATACTGGATACTGAAGACTGGAACGATTGATAGAGAATGTGATTTGTCTACAATGACATAGACATGTTTAGTTGCACGTGTAGACCTCAGGCAGACGAAGGTGTGCGCTTTAGGGCGTACAGTCAACCGGGAGAACTAGGCGCACTGGTGCATTGGTGCGTGATGCGCGCACTGGTAGCGCGCTGGAGTGGTCACAACTGATGCGCGCACTGGTGGCGTTGATATGCGTGAGGGGTCACACGCGGCCGCACAGGGGATAGGGGATACGCGCATGCGATGCTACAACACTACAGCGCACAGGGCTTACGCTACAGCGCTACCGGCGATGATACAAGAGCATCGCAGTGCAGGAGCACTCGCAGCATAGCGCAGGCGATGCTTCAGGAGCACCGAAGCAGCGCGCACAAGGAAGATGCGCAGAGGAGGCGCGCTGGGAAGATGCGCAGGAGGCGCTAGCGCAGATTCAGCCTGGGCACCTCCGTGCGTGCGGCCCAAGAGGGGGCGACGCCGATCGAAGAGAGAGAGAGAGAGAGGAAGAGAGGCCGACGGGTGGGGTAGGGTTAGGGTTAGGGTTTCGAGAACTCCGGTCTAGGACCGTCGCTCTGATACCATGTTGGGAAAAATGAGCAAGTTGTTTATTCCATAAGCCCTAGGCTCTCTTATATAGGAGAGTAGCCTATGGGTAAATTACATAAAACACGTAAGTAGAAATAGAAATAGCAGAAAGATACAGAACAACTATATGCGTTAACAGTATCATTGTAATCTCGTTGGAATTGAAGATCTTTTACTGGTTTGAGGGTATTTTTTTCCAATCGAATTTGCTTTTTCGTTGCTCCAGAAAACTGGGTAAACTTACTACATGGTGTTGTGGGTGGTCTACATGTGGGTATCATCTAAGTCTCATACTTGGTCTCGTTTTCATGAAAAATGATATCGAGTAAACCTATTTTAACTTAAGAGGTGATTGTCCCTAGTGTTCTATGGCAATAATTTTTGATTTTTTTAGGTGGTGTACATTAGAAACATTCTTCATATATTTTTAATTATGTTAATTCTTGGATGTACAATTAAAATGATTGGTAAAGAAAAGGAGAGTTCCTAAGATCACTAGAACTAGATGGTGGAATCTTCCACTGAAGCAATCGAGATTCTGGAAGAAGGTTTTAGAAGAATTATCTTGGGATTGCAGCGGAAGTGCAGATGAGTTGTGGGGGATAATAGCATCTTGTATCCGAAAGGTAACCGAAGAGATGCTAGGCGAGTCAAAGGGAGGAGCTCCAGGTCAAAAGGAGGCTTGATGGTGGAGTGAAGTGGTGCAAGAGAAGTTAAAAATTAAAAGAGCATGCTTTAAAGCTATGTCTAAGGATAGAACAGAGGAAATTGTCACAAACTACAAATTAGCGAAGAAGGAAGCAAAGAAGACCAATGTTCAGGAAGGCGGTATGCGGTATTCAGTTAGAGGGGTCACTGCATAGAGAGTATGCGGGAGAGTATGCAGGGAGTATGCGGTTTTATGCGGTTTGGTATTTTTTATTATAAAAAATATAAATATATTTTTAATATCATGTTAATATCATCTAAATATTATATCTCTTGAATATAATAATAAAGAATTGAAGGTATAAGGAACAAAACTATTGGGATAAAAAGTACTATAGAGTCAAATGAGCAAAAACATCTATTGAAAGAGCGTTAGGTCGGGTGTTTAAGTTTATGTTAGGGTTTTAGAAAATGTTTATTTGAAAATCGACCGCATACTCGGCCGCATATACCGCATACTCGGCCGAGTATGCGGTTAGACCCGCCTAGATGCCGATCTGGTCATACTCGGAGCGCCAAAGCTTTCAAGTATGAGTATGCGGCCGAGTATACGGTATACTCGGCCGATTTCCTGAACACTGAAGAAGACTGTAAGCGAAGCTAAGTGAAAAGCTTATGAAGTTTTGTATAAAAATCTCTACTCTAAAGAGGGGCAAAAGGATATATTCAGGTTGACCAAAACAAGAGAAAGAAAGACCAAAGACCTTTCTCAAGTGAGATGCATTACGGTCGAGGATGGTCACGCGCTTATTACTCAGAAGGATATAGAAAATATATGAGAGCAATACTTCCATAAACTTTTCATTGGGGAAGGAAATAGAGAGATCACTTTGGGTGATCTAGCTAGTAGTGAAAGTTACTTGAATCGTGCAAGCTATAAACGGAGACAAAGAAAGGAAGGAGAGGAGACTGTGAAGGTTATGAGTCCTGGGAAATGTGTAGGACCGGATGACATCCCTGTAGAAGTATGGAGGGTTTTAGGTGAGCGTGGTTTACTTGGCTTACGAATCTATTCAATGTTATTTGGATAAGCAAGAAAATGCCTGAAGATTGGAGGAGGAGTATTGTGGTGTCTCTTTATAAGAATAAATGAGACATTCAAATTTGTTCAAATTACAGATGTATCAAGCTAATGAGTCACACTATGAAAATTTGGGAACGTGTGATTGAAAGAAGGTTGTGGCAAGTTTCCAACGTAAAAGAAAACCAATTCGGATTCATGCCAGGTCGCTTAACTATTGAAGCCATCCATTTGCTGAGGAGAACAATGGAGATTTATAGAGCTAAAAGGAAGAACCTCCATATGATCTTTATTGATTTGGAGAATGCTTATGATTCTATCCCACGAGAGATATTGTGGAGAGTTTTGGAGAAGAGACAAGTACCTGTCCCATACATTGACCTCATAGAGGACATGTATGATAGGGCTTTATCTTGTGTAAGGACCCCGTCTTGGAAGACTAGCTATTTTGACATCAACATTGGATTACATCAAGGTTTAGCTTTGAGTCCATTTCGTTTTACTTTGATTATGGACGAGTTGACAAGTCACATTTAGGAGAGTTACCTTGGTGCATGTATTGCTAATGATATTGTGTGGATTGACGAGACTAAAGATGGAGTAAATGAGAAGCTTGAGGTCTAGAGACATGAGTTGGAAACTAAAGGATTTCGTATAAGTAAGGCTAAGACGGAATATATGGATTGCACCTTTGATGGAAGCAATGGCGAAGGAATCAATGTGAAGATTGGTGACGATAACATTCAGAAGAGAGATTCTTTTAGATATCTGGGATCTATTTTGCAACATGATGGGGAAATTGATGGAGATGTGTCTAATAGAATAAATGCAGGCTGGCTAAAGTGGAGAGGAGCCGCCTCTGCTGTTCTCTGTGATAAGAAAATTCCTTTAAAAATTAAAGGAAAGTTTTGTAAAGCAGTCGTGAGACCTGTTATGCTCTATGGATCTGAATGTTGGCCTGTGAACCATAGACATGTGCAGAGAATGACTGTAACAGAAATGAGAATGCTAAGGTGGATGTGTGGATACACACGTAAAGATCGGATTCGGAATGATGCAATCAGAAAAAAAGTTGGTGTAGCTTCGATCGAGGATAAGATGTGAGAAAATCATTTAAGATGGTTCGGTCATTTGCAAAGAAGATCAGTTGATGCACTAGTTAGGAGATGCGGGTGTTGGGATGTTGAGCCGGTTAAGAGAGAGCGATGACAGCCTAATAAGTGTTGGAAAGAGACTATACAAGGGATCTCAGTTTTTTGGATATAAGCTCGGGATTGATCCAAGATAGATCAGAATGGATGTGAAGAATCCATGTAGCCGGCCCTACTTAATTGTGGGAAAAGGCTATGTTGTTGGTGTACGTTAATTTTGGCATTTGTTAACATTTAGTCAATTATTATTCCTATACGGAATTATTATGTCTGGTTGTGGCATTTGTTAATACTTAAATAACTGGTTCTTGGATTACTCTCCAGTACTCTTTTCATAAATTAAAGAATCCTATCGTGTATTTATTTTGTTACTGGCCGTGCATTTGAGACTTTGAGTATTCACTGTTTGACCATTTATTTTTCTCTTTTCTGTCTTTGTCACTATGAGTCTATTCCATGGCATCCTTAAGCTAAGACACTAACATCTATCTCATCTTTTTTGGTGGCTATACACCCTGCCAGGTGAGTGGGATTTTGTGTTGATAGTGCATATAACTGCTTTACTTTATTCTTTCCTTCACTTGAATTTCTCCTTGTCTATTTTACACGATACAGTGCCATGTTTTACATTCTCGTGGACATGAATTCCCTGGTTCCTCTTCCATACATGTAGTTAAAAGTTCTTTCCCTATTTTAAAGTTTTTCCAACCTGTGGAACTTTGCTTTGTGTACCATATACTTCTGGAAACTTACATTGGACCGCCTAATGACTATTTTGATCCCAAAATGTTTTCCATGCTTTCACAAAAAGGCGCCTGGTCTTCTATCATAAACATCGTAAGTTGATGGCATCAAAACCATGTGCAGATGGATAAGATTGTCTGTGGTTCATTTTAAGGAAGAATGTTGCCAATCATGATGTTTAGTTTTCCGACACACTCCCTTCACTGTTGCATCAATGCCAGCAGCTGGGGTGGTGTCTTCACTATGTGCTCCATGGTTATCAGCAGGATTGACTGGAGGCTCTTGTATGATGTTTGAGTTCTCTGCAAACCATCACAGAGGTGTCGGTCTAGCAAATCCACCATTAAGCTAAAGTGCTTCAGTGACTTGCTGCAGCTCCCTCCACTACCTGAAGGCCGAAGCATGATAGCGAAAGCCTGGGCATGTTTATAGCCACTGCAGAGGAGCTGGACAATCTGGAAGTACGCATGGGTGTCATCGGTGGCATGGTTCAATAGAGAGGAGTGGCTCACCAATGGCTTAGGGGGGAGGATCTGGATTTGGGGGAATAATTAGCGTTAGCTTAGTGGTATCCTATCAAGGTCAAAGAGGGACTTGAACTTGATGGGTTGAGGAATCTTGTGGGGGGGTGTGCAGGGGATGGAATTCCACCCTTTTAAGGAGAGGCCATTGTAAGTAATTGTGATTTTTTTGAATTGTGTAATGGTATGATTTTGAAAGAATTTATACAAGGGGTACTTGCACATGTTGTTTTGGTTATTAAATTTGCAGAATTGATATTGTACCGTCATATGTCTTTCTGAATGATGGATAGATTTCTCAGGTAAATACATTTGGGATTCTACTTGTTACTTTTTGAGGACATGGATACATTTTGGGACTAGACTCATAGTTGGGGATCTTAAATGTTAATAACCTATATTCTTTGCAATTCCTGATAATTGTACCTATATGTTATCAATGTTGCTTAATTTTTGTTGCATAGCTAGCTTGCGAAAGCTTGATGAACAGCCTGAATGGCTTAAAGGTGGTAAACTTCGGGACTATCAGCTTGAGGGCCTGAATTTTCTAGTGAACAGGTTTTATTGTGCCTCTTTGCATTTCTAATCTGATTGTTAAAAAAAGTTTTTATTAGCTCTGAGCTTATTTTCCATGAACAGTTGGAGAAATGATACAAATGTCATTTTAGCCGATGAGATGGGTCTAGGGAAAACTGTCCAATCAGTTTCAATGCTTGGGTTTTTGCAGGTAAAAACTGAAGTCATTGACTTCTGAAAGATTTTTTTAACACTTTTTCTTATGAGATTGTTTTTTCCCCTATTCAGCATGCTCAGGAGATTCATGGTCCCTTTTTGGTTGTTGTCCCGTTGTCGACATTGTCAAATTGGGCAAAAGAATTTAGAAAATGGCTCCCTAGCATGAATATAGTTGTATATATTGGAAATCGTGCCAGCCGAGAGGTACCTTATCCAATATCGATTTGTAAATGAATTTGATAATTACTGCATGACATTTCACAATTCTGCTTGGGTTGCCTGCTGGTTATTTTATGGGTTGCTACTATAGCAAACAGTTTTATCTCATGTTCCGTTTGTTATATTCTGTTCTATTTTATTTTTGAAAAACAAAAGGATGACTTCTAGAAGTCTCATTGTTTTTGATTGTGTATTTGTGTTCTCTGTGGGTGAACTTTATTTTTGAACGATCCTAATTTCACATATAGACGGCAATTTGTGTTGATGAGATGGCAGGTGTTTATATATGAAATTATCTTTGCTTGTGGGCAGCAGGCCATATCTGCAGTTGTTTTAAAATCTAGATCCGTATAATTTGTCGAGCTGTCTAAAAATTGTCGAGTGAATGGAGGAATTTCGTCACATCTGGGATTTGTCTTTAGTCTCATTTTGGTCAGAACTGTGACTCTGTTGTATTGGTTGGGCTGTACAAAGAGCCCCACACCAACGATAACATCCAGTCTTCTGTGGATTTTCTCATGTTCTTTTATCGTGCTTTTTTGGAGTATGGTTCCATGTAAATTTATGACAGGGGTGTTAACTTTCTAGAATTCTTTTCTATGTCCTAGGATTTCTAAAAGCATTTGAAATTCATGAAGATTTTATTGTTAGTGTATTTTTCTTCACTGTTTAATGACCTGCTGGGTTTTTTCCTGCATATTTGATCATCCTTGTTGTGCGATTATGAATGGTGTTGGTTGTTGAGTTCCCAACGTCTAGCACCTTTGAAAGGTAAGTATAGAAATAAAACAGTGAATACATATTAGTGAGAAATAGAATGATGAGTAAATACATATGGCATCGGTCCCCACCTATACTTAGGCCTTGGCCTAGGTATAGGAAGAAGATGTACAAGGGAACCGATGGGGGTAGGAGGGAGGATGGCCGATGATCAAGGAGGTTTACGGTCGATCTTTTTGGAAGCACGTTGTGGAAGAGAATAATGATTGAAAGAAGACAAAGTAGAAGTTTCCCAGCCATCATCGAAGTTGTCCTCAGAAGAATAATACTGAAAGGTGGAAGTACTCCAATTATTCCTATTCTTATGCTGCTTTCTCAAAATTCGCTCACTCTTAGGGTCAATTGATTCATCTTCGGATGAGTACTCTGATGAACAGGTATCAGTCTGGTCATAACAAATTCTTCCGGTGTATCAAATGGGACCAAGGGAGTCGGCCCTAGAAAAATAATATTGAGGGTTGAGGAAAATCCGATGTGGGTCGTAGGCCAACATATTTGTAATAGAACATTACACGGTCAATACATTAACTGTTTCGTTAGTGTACATGGTTACCCGCTTCTTTTTTTGAGAAAAAAAGAGGCGAACACATGGAATTCTGCTTCTTGATCAGATTATTCCGATCTTCAATCCCTCTCCGGGGAGTTTGTATTACCTCATACATAGTACCACATCTAGTAATAACAAAGTGTGGTAGTAGCTTATAAGTAGTTGTGGCCACTGGTAGTCAACTTAAGCTTAAGCATTTTGGGCTATTGTTGAGGGCTCCAGTCGGGCCCAAGACCGGCAAGTGGTCTGGACGGGTAATTCCTGATAACGGACCGGGTTTAGGTCTTAGGACATTGCAGATGGTATGAGAGGCATGTTCCCTCTAATAGCGGAAAGGGCTGCTATTCCGATCTTCAATCCCTCTCCGGGGAGTTTGTATTACCTCATACATAGTACCACATCTAGTAATAACAAAGTGTGGTAGTAGCTTATAAGTAGTTGTGGCCACTGGTAGTCAACTTAAGCTTAAGCATTTTGGGCTATTGTTGAGGGCTCCAGTCGGGCCCAAGACCGGCAAGTGGTCTGGACGGGTAATTCCTGATAACGGGCCGGGTTTAGGTCTTAGGACATTGCAGATGGTATGAGAGGCATGTTCCCTCTAATAGCGGAAAGGGCTGCCCAAGAGATGGAGCCACTCCAATCATAGTGTTAGGAGGAAAGAGCTACCCAGTAGGTGAAGCTGCTGCCACTGTTATTGGGAATAGGTCATGTGCCGTTTTATATGATTGATAAACCTCTTTCTGATCAGATTATTTTATTCTTGCTCCACCCTTCTTTCCAGATAGGTTAAAAGCCTTGTTGATGCCTATAGGTGCATATGCCTTGTGCATAGTTACCACTGGATTTTATCCAGATGACTCCCATGCGTGCACTTTGTGCAAGTTGAACATGTTTTTATAACTTGATTTTAAAAAAGTTTCTATAACTGTTACATTTATAGATGGGTCACAAAGAGTTGTCAGGAGCTTGGACATTTATTTGGTACTGGCCTGTGCCTGATGGCTATCTTACATTTTCTGCGAAGCGTCCATTAGGTTTGTTATCCCTAGTAAGTGGGAGGATTTTCTAGAACTTTTTTCAGCATGCCTTTCTCAAGTTTTTCTCACGATTCCTTAATGTGTATTCGAAAACATTTGCTAGAGGTATTATTCAACTTTGATGTTGGAGTGTCTACTTGGTATGTTTACCTTGCAGCTTAGTTCTACAAATGTAAATGCTGTTTTTTCTTTGATCTATCTCAAAGTTCTGAAGGAAAAAACCGTATTCTCTTAAGATTAAGTGGAATTATTTGATGGTTGATGGAGCATTCAATTTAAGGTCATGGTGAGATGTGCCGTTTATCATCACAATGGTTGTCAAGTGAAAGCACAATGTATGCAGTTGCGGTCCTTTAACGGGCCGGGAGATTTGAACCTTGTTCCTACATGACCCAATCAATTTGATTAGGGGGCCAAAGCTACATGGATATATGCCTTGTTCACACCAAAATCGGACTTGAGATTCGTGGCAGCCAGAACCACCAATGCAGGTAGTCGTCGACACTCACAACTGCTAGCAACCACCCCACTTTTTGGATCTGATTGTCCAAGACAAACCTAGTATGAGGTTCTTTGTTTCCTCTCGAAACTGGTCTCCATTGTGTCAGCATTTCGAGTGCGATCGTGTGCATAGACTAGATTTCCCACCTCGTCCAGTCAGGAGGTTTCTCTGCTGTTGCCTCTTCCATTGATCCTGCTTGCAACATCTCCCCAGTCTCCAGTGGGTGTCGCAAATTATCATGTGTTGCATGTTGCGGCGCGGGCCCTTGCAAGGCTCACTTCAAGGATAAAAAAAGGTCAAAGTTCATCCTTTCCCATTGTCTCACACTGCATTCATTGGTCATCTCCAAGGTCATCACTTTAAGGTCTTCATGTGCCAGTGTTGTCGAGGGCATGTCTCACTGAGTATGCCTTCTAGGGTCATGCTCGGTACCCAACTTTGTAGCAGGTGGGGGTGGGGGTGATGTAGGTCTTGCTTCTTCGAGATATGATGTAGCGAACAACCCATTGGCAGGGTGGGTCTGTGGAGAAGTTTGCAGTGGTGGCAACCTGTATGGGGGTGAAGTTGTCTGGGGCAACCCCCTCAGTTGTCGGATAGAGCTTGTTTCCTGGAATGTCTAGGGCCTGGGGCAACCAAATAATAGGAGAGTGGTTGGTTTACTGATTGAGGTGTGGAAGGCGGACATAGTTCATTTGCAGGCATGGCCTTAAATTTCGGCGAATTTCGACCGAAATTCGGTCGAAATTCGGTTTCGTGGCGATACCGACATCGAAACCATGTATAATATATGTTTCCAGGATTTCGGCCGAAATTTCGGCCGAATTTCGGTCATTTCGGTCATTTCGGTCCATTTCGGTCCATTTCGGTGGAAATTGTTCACAGATTTCTCGGATTTCGGTGGAATTTCGGTGGAATTTCGGTTCATTTCGGTCCATTTCGGTCCATTTCGACTGAAATTGTTCTAGGTCACCATATGTCATGCCTAGGCCACTTATTGATATTCATAGGTACTATTTGGTCACTAAATGAAATTTATAGGTCACTATTTCAACCACCATTGCAATATAAGCCACTATTCCAACCACTATTGTAATAAATAAGGCCATTAAGGGTCCTATTTAAACCCAATAAATATAATGTATATGTTCTCATTCCATCTCACAACTTCACAAGTCACGATTCACAACCTACCTTAAGTCTTGGAGAGCCAAGTTTCCAAATTCCAAGTCTCGTATAACATATATTTTACGATCACAAGCTCTACTATGCATTTATTTTGGCATACATGTTAAAATATTCGTGTTTGTGTGTGTGTCTTGTTTTATTTTTAAATATAAAGTATTATTATTCTTTTGAGAATTGATAGAAAAATTGAATGCCAAAATTTAACCGTGTACTGAAATATGAAATTTCACTCTGGACGGTCATTGATATGATGACCGAAATCATTATTTTAAGGTACTGAACATTATAACATCTTATTATAAGCAAAAAACTTGTATTTATGCCTCTTTTATTGATTAAACAACATTACAAATCTTAAATTTTGAAAAAATGAGTTTTCAAGTCGTTTTCCCAATTTCCGGCCATTTCACCGAAATTCCACCGAAATTCCACCGAAATTCCTTTTCTGGGCTTACCGAAACGAAACCGAAATCCGACATTTGAGGCCTTGTTTGCAGGAGACAAAAATCGAGGCTTGGGACATGTTTATTTGGAGTGGTGGCGGGGCCCTGACTATCGGACTTATAGGCAATGCCTTTAGTGGGTGATTTGAGTGGCATGGTGGTTTGTTGGAATGATGATTTAGTGGAGTTGGAAGGCTCAATGTGCGCAACCCATGTCTTATTTATTTTGGTGGCATGGTGGTTTGGTGGAATAACAATTTGATGAAGTTTGTAGACTTGGCATGGTGCTAGCTGTCTTATTTGTATTGCTGCGGAGGTGCTCAAACGGTCTCCTCGTGCTTGTTTATGCAGTTTATAACACGTCTAGGGTGCCTATTTTGTCAGAGATGAGGGATGAGCTTTGGTTGGTGAGATCTCGATCTTAAAACCAACGCGGATTGCAGGCAGTGGCTTTAATGTTACTTCATATGTTGTAGATCGTCTAATGATTAGGGATGGGTGGATCCTTGATCCTTCTCTTTTGCTGCGTTTGTGGGGGAAATGCCGATGGTGGATTTGAATGCCGCAAACTCGAGGTACACTTGACGTAACATCTTGTCAAAGTCTCGACTCAATCGTTTTTTTTGGCTCAGTTGAGTTGAACTTTTCTTAGGCTAGTATGGTGTCGATGACTTGTAACATTTGTGTCATATTGCTATTTGCTAGGATTCGTGGGAGGACCAATATCCAGACAGCTTGTTCCTGTTTCAACGCTCGTGGTTGTAGGAGGATTGCTTTCGTGAGGAAGTCTCGCCTTGTTGTTGTGAATGAACATGCGCCAAAGATAACTGAGAGGCCCTCAAGCTTAGGGATCTGCATATAATGTTTATGCAATTCAAGAGGGAGATTAGGGGAGTAGATAGGGAGGTGGTCAGGTGGAGGTTGTGTGCCTAGATCAACTAGAGGATCTCAAGAGTTGTCAGAGGAGGAGAGGGCAGTAAGGTGCAAGCATAACTGCATGAAGACAAGAAGAGGGAGATTGACTAGCAGCATCGATCGTGGCATATGTGGTTGTAGGAGGTTGCTGCAAACACTCGGTAATTCTACGTAGTGGGGATTGGGCGAAAGAGGTATAGCATGGCGTACTACATTGAGGTTGATGAGGAGTTGAAGGGGGATCGGGCCAGTTGGCATGCAGTGAGATGCGATTTTTTGTGTGCATAATCGGCATGTTCCCAGTAATAGATGGGAGGGTAGAGATGTTTCACAACTTTTTGAGTCGCCATTCGAGGAGTCGATATGACCTTTATCTTCATTGGAGGTGTGAAGGGTGGTTTTTGTTCTAAATGCAGGTGGTTAGTTGGGTCTGGATGTTTTTATACTATTTTCTGAGGGGGATTTGGATTTGATTGGCCATTTACTTCTGCCAAAGAAGGATATGGTGCGTAGGGGGGAGATCTTGGACCTTATTGCTTTGTTGAATAATATCCACCTTATTGTATCGAAGGTGAGGGCTGATAGATTGCGAGAGGTTTTGGTTCCATAAGCGATCTTATGCTGTTGGCTTTCATCCCTGGCAGACACATGATGGATGCAATTGTGATGGATTCAGAGATTATTGCCAAATGAAGGCGGAAGAAGACCTAAAAGGTTGACTTTTTCAATGCTTACAATTATGTGAATTGGAGGATCATTTGTGTGTCTACATTGTCTTGGTTTTCGCTACGAGTGGATTTGGTTGGATGAAGAGATGTTTAACTTCCTTGTACGCTGTTTTGGTCAATGGTTAGCTGGTAGGGAGTCTCTTTTGACAGCAAAGAGGCGTTTGCTAGGGCTAACCACTGGCATCGTTGCTCTTTGTTCCTGTGGTAGATGCACTTGCTAGAATGGTTATTGTAGTTTTTTGCAAGTTTTAGCATTCTGACGGGTTGGAGCTTTGCATATTTTATGATGCTTTTAGAGGATTTGCCTATGGTTGATCTATGAACTGATGGATGCGGACATATAATTGTGCATATGGTTTACGAGGCTTCTACGCATAGACGTTTTTTTAACCTGGGATTGCATCTGAACAGTAATATAGATTTGGAGGTGGAAGGTGTCATTGTGTATTAGGATCTTCAATTGGCAACTGAAGAGGGACCAATTGCCGATTGGAGATTGTAGGACCGTGTTTTTTCGAGATGCTGGGGGATTGTGCCATTGGTGCGCTGCGCTGATGTATGCTGAGCATCTTTTCTTGGATGTAATGTTTCACATGATGTATGGAAGGCGAGTTGTATCAACTTGGTGGCAATGTTGGACTCGACTATATTTTGGGAGTCCGTTGACTGACTGGGGCATAGGGATGGACCTGTCAAGGTGTGGTCGGTTACTATTCTCTAGTTCTTGTTCGTGACACAAAATAGGGTCATTTTCCTTGGAGAGAAAATGCATTTGGAGAATGTACTAGCGCATGCCAATAGTGTCCGGGCTTCTTAGTCTTTGTAACCATATGATTTGATCTTGTGAATATATTGAAGTTTTTAGGTGCGCATTTCCTTGACGTTGTACCATTTTTCCTTTAAAAAATGTTCGACAGTGCATAGAAAAAGAATGTATCTTTTTTTGAAGACAAAGGGGAAGAAAGAATACACTGACAGCAAGCAGAAGAAAAATCACGTCTTCTCGGAAAGAGGATGCCGAGGTATGTCCACAAACCAGAGAAGATAATATTGCCGATACCGGAAATACGAGACTGACATGTTTGAGGTCGTGCCATGAGTCCACTAAGCCAGAACCTAGTCGATGCTGTGGTTGACTCTAATTCCAACACCTCCCTCAGCAATGAGCGGTCACTATACTCTAATACTTGACCTTTTCTATTAACGGTGAAGAAGCTTAAGTGATAAAACCGATGCTTATGCTTTGATTTGAGCTTTTGTCAGTATACGTCTCTTGCATTTTCAACATGCCCTAACATTATACATTTTCTTAATTGATTTGAAAGGATCTACTAGAGTTATTCACTTTTGATGTTAAGGTATCTACTAGGCATGTTTATCATGTAGGCTGTGAAGATATTCGTGTTTTCATAGTTAATATGTACTTCTTCCTTATTTTCTTTTCCGATTGTCTACTTTATGTAATTTACCCATAGGCCTCTCTACTATTAAGAGAGCCTAGGGTTCTCAGAAATGTGAAGCGCTCTTATTTTCTCCAACATGGTATCAGAGCGACGGTCCTAGACCAGAGCTCTCGATTCCCACGAAACCATAGACCTACCTCCAAGCCCCCTCCTTGTGCGCCGCCGCCGCCTCCTCTCCGGCGTCGCCTCCTCGACTCGCAGCAAGGCCACCGCGCACGCACAGCGCACTAGCACCACCCACACAACGCGCACAGCTTCACGTGTACAACACGCACAGACCGCGCGCACATCGCGCCCACCTTCGCGCGTACAACGCGCTTGCATCGCACGCACCGCGCGCTCGTCTCGCGTGCTGTCTTGCACTTGCGCGCCGCCTCAGCTTCGTCAGTTGGTTGATGGGTTGGTGTGCATGAGTCTACACGTGCTCCCAAACCCATAGATGTCTGTGTAGACACACAAACGTTGGTTTCTCACACCCGTAGCAGTCTTCTTTCGGCAATATGTCAGAAAACAAGGTCGATGTACCCGCCACTGGCGTATTCAGAGGTCCAACGTCTATTGTGAAGATGGACGGGACAAATTATGAGCTCTGGGCTATGCAGTTCATGAGCCTGAGAAGTCGAATGGTAAGAAACATATTCTTACCGAGGAGGAGCCGGTGGAGAAGACTGGGGTGAATGCCTCGTGGGAGGCAGATGATGCGTATGCCAAAGTCTAGCTACCTGGGACGTTGACGGTAGAAATCGCCAACGATGTACTACATCAGCCCACGGCTAAGGCTATGTGGGATATTCTAGCGGCAACATATTCGCAGGCGCAGAACGAGACCAAGATACTACAGCTGCAACATGATATTTTTACAGTCAAGCAGAATGGACGCCCTCTTCACTCACTGTACACATCCTTACGAGGGATGTTTGAGAAGCTCCATAGCTTCATGCCTTTGACGACCACTCCTGAGCAACAAAAGACGTACAGGAATGTTACCATGGTACGAGTATTCCTGTCTGCACTTGATCCAGAGTACGATGCTGCACGGTCTCAGATTCTTGCTGATGCTACTATTCCTCCTATGGAGGAAGGTTTTCGTCGATTGAGTCGCATTACTGTCCCAAGCTCAACTGCCAACCAGACACCTTCAACGATGGCAACCTCTAGAGGCAGAGGTGGATCCTCTACCTTCCGTGGTCGTGGACCCCTGGATCGTGGGGGTCGAATTTGTCAACCATGCATCTATTGTCGTCGTCCGGGTCACTCCGAGGATACATGCTAATCTAAGCATGGCTTTCTTGCATCGGCTCGGGTAGTAGAACAAGTTGAGTCCCCTTCACCTTCCTCATTGGACCAACGATTCGATGATCTTATTGCCAGACTGAGGAATATCATGCCTCCTGATACAGCTCTTGGAGGTCAGTCAGATGTGGCTGTCTCTTCCTCTGCCAGTTCACCTGCCAGGTAGTACCTCAAGTAGTTCCTACGCTCTCACCTCTTGTGATGGATCTATGATTACCAACTGGATTATGGATTCTGGAGCGACCCATCATCTTTGTGGGGATAGAAAACAACTCACTGTATATAGACCGGTTTCCTCCAGTGTTCAGAAAAACGGCCTAGTAAGCCGCATACTCGGCCGCATACTCGTACTCGATAGCCTTGACGCTCCGAGTATGATGAAACGGTCATGTATGCAGGTTGACCCGCATACTCGGCCGAGTATACCCCCTATGCGTCAGCATACTCGGCCGCTTTTCTGATAGAACTTTTTTTATTTAATCTAAAACCAAATAGCCCCACCCGCATAACCGCATACTCCCCGCATAAAACCGCGTACTCCCCGCATAAAACCACATACTCTCCTGCATAAAACCACATACTCCCCCCATACTCTCCCGACTAAGGATATCACCATTATATTAAATATTTATTTATTTTTTAATAATAAAAAATACCAAACCGCTTAAAACTGCATACTCCCCGCATACTCTCCCGCATACCGCATACTCTCTATGCAGTGACCCCTCCGACTGAATACCGCATAGCGCCTTCCTGAACATGGGTTTCCTCAGGACGAACTGTGGTGATAGCCAATGGGACACATTCCCCGATCACAGGATAGGGGGAGGTTCACTTGACACCTTCCATGAGATTGCAGAATGTGTTATATGCTCCCGATTTCTCTATGAATTTACTGTCCATTAGCCAGATTACAAAGGATTTGAACTGTCGAGCTATTTTTGACTCATCGTCTCTTGTTTTTCAGGACATACCCTCGGGCAAAGTGATTGGCTGTGGCCGTGAGCAGAATGGTCTCTATCGTCTGGTCAATACTCCCTATATCGGTGCATCTCTCCATTCTACAGGATCAGACTCTCCATATATCTGGCATCTCCGTTTTGGTCACCGTCCTCTTCAGAAGCTGTGTCGTGTCCTGCCCCAGATTTCTCTGAAGTCGTCTTTCCAGTGTGAAGCGTGTCAGTTGGGAAAGCACCATCGGTCTACTTTCCTGGGTCGTCAGAGTCGGAGCAGTAGCTCACTGTTTGAGTTAGTCCATATTGATATTTGGGGTCCAAGTCGTGTTCCTGACCACCTGGGACACAAGTTCTATCTGGTCATAGTAGATGATTTTTCCCGTTTGTTTTGCGTGTTTTTATTGAAAAATAAATCTGAAACAGGGAATGTGATTCAAATGTTTATCAAGGAAGTTTAAAATGCTTTCTCTTCTGTGAAAATTGTGCTGTCTGACAATGCCTTGGAGTTTTGTACTAGAACTTTGTCCTTGTTCTTTTCATCTCGTGGTATAATTCATCAAACTTCATGTGCTTATACTTCACAACAAAATTGTGTTGCAGAGCGGAAACATCGCCATCTATTGGATATCACTAGAACCTTACTTATTCAGAGTCATGCTCCAAACTCGTTCTGGGGTGATGCTGTTCTCACAGCTTGTTACTTAATAAATCGCATGCCCTCATCTGTCTTGGATGAGAAAACTCCTCTCTCTAGCCTTTCCTGAGAAGGAGTTGTTCTCTCTTCCACCTCGTGTCTTTGGCGTGTTAGTTTGATCCATCAGTTGGTGCCAGGTCTTGATAAGCTCTCTCCCAGGGCTATCAAATGTGTGTTTGTCGGGTATTCCAGGACTCAGAAAGGCTATCAGTGCTTTGATCCGCTGCGTCAAAAATATTTTGTTAGCGCCGATGTCACATTCTTTGAATATGTCATGTTTTCTCTCTCCTACAGGCGACCGATTGACTGCTCCCCATTCTGATACTGAGGTCTCCTACATGCCACCTCCTCCTATGAGTCGGTTACCTTCTATGCCATCTCCATTACAACCTCCACCTTTACCACCTCCAGTGACCATTGTCCCACTGTTGCCAAAGTACTATACTCGTCGGTCCTCCTCTGCTCAAGGTCATGGCCGGTCATCCAGCAACCCTCAGGTTGGTTCTGATAACTTGATTACTAACGATGAATCTGAGGATCCATTGATACAGGAAACACAGGAGGATCATAATCATGGAGACTTGGATGTGCCAATCGCTATTAGGAAGCTGAGGCGTACTTGTGCTTCATATCCACTTGCTTCTCATGTCTCATTTCATCGTCTGACGGGCGACTTCCAGAGATTTGCGGTAGCCCTATCTGCTATAGAGATTCAACGCAATTACCAGGAGGCACTCCGAGATAGCAAATGGCATCTTGCTATGGAAGAAGAAATGGCCGCATTGCAGTCCCGTGGTACGTGGACACTTGTTTTTCCACCACCTGGAGTGTCTATTGTTAGCTGCAAGTGGGTATTTACTGTTAAATACCATGCCGATGGAAGCCTTGATCGGTACAAGGCAAGGCTCGTGGCACGTGGTTTTATTCAGACATATGGAGTTGATTACTTGGACACGTTCTCTCCCGTTGCTCGACATTCTACCTTACGTGTTCTGCTTTCCGTTGTTGTAGCATAAGATTGGCCACTATTTCAACTTGATATGAAAAATGCATTCTTATATGGAGATCTACACGAGGAAGTATATATGCAGCAACCTCGGGGGTTTACTGCTGAGGGGGAGTATGCCCAGGTTTGTAGACTTCATAAGGCGATATATGGCCTTAAACAGAGTCCTAGAGCGTGGTTTCAAAAGCTTTCAGATCTGATTGAACGGCAGGGCTTCAAGAGGTCAAATGCAGACCATTCTTTATTTGTGCAGAAGACGTCTAAGGGTATTGTGGCTATCATGATGTATGTTGATGATATTATTGTTACAGGAGATGATGAGCAGGGAATCAAGATGACTAAAGATTTTCTGGGCAGTCAATTTGTGACAAAGGATCTGGGTACCCTAAGGTACTTCTTGGGGTTGGAATTTGCTAGAAATGCACAGGGCCTTGTGATGACCCAAAGGACGTATGTTACAGATATGCTTGAAGAAACAGGAATGACGGGATGTCGACTGTCCACGACTCCTATGGATCCTAGTATGAAGCTATGTGATGATGATACCGATGAAGTTGATAAGAGAAGATCCAGAGAGATGATTGGAAAGATCGTTTATATTACAATCACCAGACTTGATATTGCTTTTGTAGTGAGTCGAGTTATTCAATTCATGGAGCAACCTCGACAGATACATATGGACGCACTACATATGATATTGAGATATCTGAAATCAACTCCATGCTCAGGATTACTATTCAAGAAAGGAGACATACTCTCTGTATCCGCATATGCTGACGCAGATTATGCAAGCTATCCTAAGGACAGGAAATCGACTTCAGGATTTGCAATATTTGTTGGCACTTCTCTTGTTTCTTGGAAAAGCAAGAAACAAACTGTTGTAGCAAGATCCAGTGCCGAGTCTGAGTACATGGCTATGGCTCAAGCTAGTACAAAAATGATGTGGGTTCGAGCAGTGCTATGTGATCTACATGTAGAGATCCCTCTACCCATGGAGTTGCACTGTGATAACCAGGCTGCCCTATTCATTGCAAACAATCCAGCATTACATGAGAGAACAAAACATATCGAGGTGGATTGCCATTACACCAGAGACATGATTCAGAAGGGACTGATCTCTACTTCTCATGTTAGCTCTGGAAAGCAAACCGCGGACATCTTCACCAAGCCACTTCCAAGAGGATCATTCCAGAAGTGTTCATCCAAGCTGAGCATGATCGATATCTATGCTCCAGCTTGAGGGAGAGTGTGAAGATATTCGTGTTTTCATAGTTAATATGTACTTCTTCCTTATTTTCTTTTCCGGTTGTCTACTTTATGTAATTTACCCATAGGCCTCTCTACTATATAAGAGAGCCTAGGGTTCTCAGAAATATGAAGTGCTCTTATTTTCTCCAACATAGGCAACCTGGTTTTACTGATCGAACATATTATTTTCTTTTCTTTTGAAACGCCAGACTGCAAATTTTTATGTAGTGTTGAATATACTGCTGGCACAACTCTTTACAGGTTTGTCAACAGTACGAGTTTTATACAAATAAAAAGACTGGCAGACCGACAAAGTTTGATGCACTTTTGACAACCTATGAGGTTATTCTGAAGGACAAAGCTGTATTCTCCAAGATCAGATGGAATTATTTGATGGTTGATGAAGCACACAGATTAAAGAACTGTGAAGCATCATTATACACCACTCTTTCTGTATGTTCGCCTGTTGTGGTTTCTGAACCTCTCGAATATAATGTGGTCGAACATTGATGGCTTCTTTTGTTGCGATACAGGAATTTAGCACAAAGAACAAGCTTTTAATTACTGGCACTCCACTTCAGAACAGTGTGGAGGAATTATGGTATGTGGCAAAAAAATGAAGCTACGCCTACGCCCTTGTCTGATATTATATACTTAGTTCTGTTGGAGTTGTGCATACTTCCTGTGTATTACTGTCAACCTGGTTTAATCATTGTTACTGCTTTGTATCCTTGTTATTTTTACATTGCATCGGGTGAGAGGTCTGCTTTTTTTGCATCACTTTTGTATTAAGAACTCGTATATTATTCTGGTGGTTGTCCATGAGTGGTGCGATCAATTACATGAATGTTATTTATTCATTTTTCATCCATGAGTCCATGATTATTTATTCTGGTGGTTGTCCATGAGTCCATGAATAGCAACCATGTGCTGCTTCACTCATTCATTTGTCATCCAGTCCTTGATTTATTATCTTCTTGTCATTCCATAGGATGGTATCACTTGTCTGCATGTGCTGTCTATAGTTTTTTTCCTATGTCATTTAATATTTTAAGATATAATTTGTACATTACGATCGGTTTCATTAGCAAGTACACCACTTATGTTTACCTTTAGTCCGCAGCTGCAACTTTGAATGCCTCTTATTTTCTGCCATTTTAAAATCAGGGCTCTACTTCATTTTCTTGATTCTACCAAGTTCAGCAAGAAGGAAGATTTTGTGGAGAGGTACAAGAACTTAAGCTCCTTTGATGAAATTGAGGTACGTGTTTTTTGTACAATAAACAAAATATGTGCTTTTACAAAATTAAGAGACGCAAACCTAATAGCTGGTTTCTAACATCTGCACCTTTTTCTCTAGCTTGCAAATCTTCATAAAGAGTTAAGGCCTCATATACTTCGTCGTGTGATAAAGGACGTCGAGAAGTCCTTGCCGCCAAAAATTGAACGCATTCTTCGTGTGGAAATGTCTCCCCTTCAAAAACAGTAGGGATACTTATTTTTGTGTTAGTTAGGTATAGTATTTCTGTGCTTACGAGATTTTATTCTTCCAAGGTACTACAAATGGATTTTGGAGCGTAATTTCCAGAATCTTAACAAAGGAGTTCGGGGGAATCAGGTTAGTAGGTTGACATTTTTACTGTTGCCGGCTCTATATGTACTTGTCTATTCCATTTTCTTGTCTTTTTTATTAAAGAGAACAATCGTTTAACGACTTTTGTTAGCAATATTCAGCCACTATTATTTGCTTTAGCCGTAGGTGAGTTGTGCATTTACTCATTTTTGTTCGGAACTTTCAGGTTTCACTTCTTAATGTTGTTGTTGAGTTGAAGAAATGCTGCAACCACCCTTTCTTATTCGAAAGTGCAGATCATGGTTATGGTGGTGATGTAAACATCAGTGACAGCAATAAAGTTGAACGAATAGTCTTAAGCAGTGGGAAGCTAGTAATATTAGACAAACTCCTCATACGTTTGCGGGAGACAAACCACCGAGTTTTGATATTTTCACAGGTTTGTATATCGTTGTGTACTCCTTTATGCTTTTTCCTTGTTAAAATTGCCTGATGTGCTAATTTATTCTCTACATCAAGATTCTATTTAAATAAACACTAAACTGGTCTTTACTTTCTTTAATATTTTTAATGCACTTGTCATGCAATTAGTAATTCCCTGACTTACAGAACTCCATGTAATATGTGGTATTTCTTGATAATCCCATACCTGTTTACATTAATTTCCAAGTTGGATGCTAAATCCAAAATCTTCAGAAGTGATGCAGTGTAATCTTTCCTGAATAAATAGATTTAACTATTCTTTTTAGAAATATCACCATATTTTCTTTTTGTACAGATGGTTAGAATGCTTGACATTCTTGCAGAATACTTGTCATTAAGAGGTTTCCAGTTTCAGAGACTGGATGGTAGTACAAGGGCAGATCTCCGCCACCAGGCCATGGAGCATTTTAATGCACCGGGAAGTGATGACTTTTGCTTCCTTCTTTCAACTCGTGCTGGTGGTTTAGGTATCAATCTCGCTACTGCAGATACTGTTATTATTTTTGATTCAGATTGGAATCCTCAGAATGATCTACAGGTAAGCAACAATTTTTTGATTGTCGGAATATGATAATAAAGGAGATATATGTTAATGACTTCATATGGGGTTCTACTGTAATGTTGTCAGGCAATGAGTAGGGCACACAGGATTGGGCAACAAGAGGTGGTTAATATTTATCGATTTGTGACCAGCAAAAGTGTCGAGGAAGACATCCTTGAGCGTGCAAAGAAAAAAATGGTAAATCAATTGTTACTGTTGCCATCTTTTCTTATGTTTTATCTCTATTTTCCATCTTGCCAATTAATCATTTGGGTTTTTGCAATATTCGCAAAAGGTACTTGATCATTTGGTCATTCAGAAGTTAAATGCCGAGGGAAGGTTGGAAAAAAAAGAAACCAAAAAAGGTTCTGCCATGTTTGACAAGGTAAGATGTTTTGTGGTTTCTGATCGTTGTAATATTGGTGGTGCTATCATTATACTTGCTTTCATGGGATATGTGAAATTTCTTCCAGGGTTTAGTTAACAATAATTTTTTTGTTTTGGAGATGCCTGTTAATAACATGTTCACATTGCAGAATGAACTTTCTGCTATCCTGAGGTTTGGGGCAGAGGAACTATTCAAAGAAGAGAAAAATGACGAAGAGTGTAAAAAGAGCCTAGAAAGTATGGATATCGATGAAATCCTCGAGAGAGCTGAGAAGGTTGAACAAAAGGGAGCTGATGGAGAAGCAGGCAGTGAATTATTGAGTGCTTTTAAGGCAAGTGTGCAATATTAATTGTTAATGTGGTTTCCTTTTAGTTGTTTTTCGATGTAGAGCCGTTATCCATGCATTCTACAGGTAGCAAACTTCGGTAGTGCAGAAGATGATGGTACATTCTGGAGTCGCTTGATTCAGCCTGATACTAGAGATCATGCAGAGGTAAATCCAGTAGGAGCGTAACAGTTGCAATGTGGAAAGTTTCTTTTGTGTCTAATACCCTTCCATTTATGTTGAAAAAGGAGGCCTTAGCTCCTCGTGCAGCTAGGAACATTAAAAGTTATGCTGAGAATAATATGCCTGATAAAGATTCCAAGAAAAGGAAGAGGGGGCCAGAAACTCGTGACAGAGTCCAGAAGCGTTCTGGGAAAAATTTGGATAGTGCAGTACATTCCCTGCCCATGATTGCTGGTGCATCTGCTCAAGTTAGAGGATGGTCATATGGGAATCTATCCAAAAAGGATGCCATCCATTTTGTTCGTGCTGTAAGATCTCTTTCACGTTTTCCTTGTGATGTTTGCTACAAATAATTTGAAGTAAACTGTGCTGTGGGATTTTGAGTTTTATTTGGAAGTTATTATGACTTCGCCTAAGAAGCCAAATGTTGGCACTTACGGGTCCCCGTTTGGTTGCTGGGTTGGGGTGGGTTGGGGAAACCTGATGTGAATAGTAGTTGTTTGGAATGATTAAGAGGATTGGAGAGGGTTGGAATAAAGATTGTGATGTGATGCCACTATGATTTGTGATGGAAGTCCAACCCAAGAATAGAGAGGGGTAAACCGGATTACCCCAGGGGTAACCTGGTTACCAAACGGACCCTAAGTCATTCGGCCTTTTCAAGAAGTGGTTAGTTATCCCTTTCCTACCACACACGGAATATCCTATCTATTTGGTGAAAAGGGAATGCATGAATAAATAGTTACAATACGTTTGCTATGAATAAACATAAAAATACCAAGTTTACATCACTATTTTGTTCACCTTTTGTTTTAGAGGTCAAATTAATATTTGAGGAGAGTAGTTAGTTAGCCAGATTTTCATGAAACAATCAAAATCATATAATCATGGTCTCATATGTATCTCGATCCATATGGTTGATAAAAAAAACTGGTCTCATATGTATCTTATAAACTGACTTATTAGTCGAATACATTCAAGATTGTAGATGTTAAGCACAACAAATTCTCCATTTAGTATCTTTCCCATATTCTTATGCATCCCCATTGCCCTTGAAATTGCTAGTGTTGTCTAAATACCGTAGCTCTACGGCCCTCCCTGAATTAAGACATCACAAGTAGCTGTTGAAGGTTATGAGTACTACAATAGGGTCTTACCCGCTACAAAGAATGCAGATGAACATATACGGTTGCATATATGAATCTTTTGCTTATTTACCGAATGACATCTCGGTTCTGGTACTTTAACATGTTGATGATACTATTTTCTTTATTAAAGGGGATATCGTGGAGGCTAGAAACATATCCATTGTTCTAGAGAATTGTGACGAATATTTCAGGCCTTATGATCGGCCGTATGAAGTCGTTTTTCTTTCCTTTTAGCTTTTCAGATGCGGAGTTGGGCGAATGTGAACAAGGCTTTGCTACACCTCGTGAGAGTCTGCCTTTGTCCTATTTGGGACTTTCCTTGTCTTGTTGGTGGCTTAAGCAGGTGTATTGGCTGCCTTTGGCTGGTTATATGGAACTCCAGTTGTCTAGATTGGAAACTTGAAAGGCATCTTGTTTTTGTCGTGGTGAATATCTCGTGCTATTGAACACATTTCTCTCTGCGAGTCGTGTTTTTCATCTCCACTAGATTGCTGTTGGTTGGTATGTACCATCCCTTGGAGGTGCTGATGAGATCTTTTTAGTCTATCTCAGGAAGGGAGAATCGTGTGGTTTCTTTGATGGACCATGGGTCAATCATGTCATGCAACCCATACATGAGGGAGGTTTGGGTATTTTGAGGTTTGAAGAGACGAACAAAGCTCCCTTGGTGAAGTGGTCGGTTAGAATCAAGAGGAAAGTAGTTGATTGGCTTTGTAGGGTGGTAGTGGGTATATATGTAACCCCTTCTCAGCTCTACTCTATGCCTTATCCGAATCTCACCCTTATATCCATATTGAAGGATATACGCTTTGTTCTTCCTGATATGTGTACTTGGAGGTGACCCGATTTGGAGTTGGTCGTTCTTTATGGTTTTGGCCAGAAATATTTGTTTGATATCGCCTTTCTTTGCTATTGTTTGAGGATCTTTGCATTGGCAACTGACAGAGACACGAGCATGTTTAAATATTGGGTTGGGTTGATGGAGTATGGTGTCACATTTTTCATCCAGGGTTCTCAAAACAAAGACCATATGCCTTTATGAAGATGACCAGGGAGTTTGGCTTTGTTGGCTTTTTCCTTGTTTATCAAGGATCATTGGTGCTGAAAGGATGGCGATTTCTTCGTCAAAAAGGCCTACATGCCCGTGTCAAATTCCACTATTTTTGATCTTGATGATATGCACTATGATTGCTGGTTGATTTAGAGTTCTAAAGTGCTCGTGAGTGATTTGGGTTCGCAGTTGGTCTGTCTTATGATGAAGACTCACATGACAAAGAGCCAAAGTTCTTACATGATGTTGACATGGCATGCTCATTAGGTGAAGAGAAGCCGGAAGATATTAGACACTTGTTCTTTATATGTGATTGGTACTTTAAGATATGATTATATGGAGGGAGGCTTCTATTGAGTGCTTTGATTTCTCGTTTCTTTGGGATTCCAGGAGTGTTGTTCGAAATAGATCTTTTTGGAGTAACTTAAAGTTTTTTTCATTTTTATGTTTTAATGTTGTTGGCCTGAAATGATGTTATCTTTTGCAATATGAGGTTTTATTTCTGAGAATGATATACATCATGCCAATGCTCTTTTAAGGCTTGGTTCTTGTAAGTTGGTCGATCTTTTTTGTTAATATAGGTGCACACCCGTTCTCCGTTTAAAAATTATGGATCTTCCCATATCTTTGTACATTTTCAAAATCGGGCATGTATGAGGTGATCCCATATCTTTGTACATTTTCAAAATCGGGCATGTATGAGGTGACTGAAAAATGTGGTGACATATCCTTCTAAACAAACACATATGAAAATGGATGCTTATTAATTAGATAACGATGGAGGGATAGATATTATATCGAATAATGGACACTGATGATGGCTAAAATAATTAATCACGTGTCCATCTCATGATAGGAAAATTGAAAATGAAGGGCTGATGCATACATGACATATTTTTACGGTGGACTTGGACGTGTCCTGTCCTTAACTAATTATGATCGTGCAATCTTAATCGTCTGTGTCTTCTTTTTCGACATCGTTCTTGGATGTTACATTGATCTCGAGTTCTTCGCATCAGTTGGCGATCCTTCCAAGTTCAATCGAGGTCCATCCACCAAGCTCTTCCAAGATTTATTGACGGTCTCTTACATGTGAGGGTTCAGCTTCTTGAGTAATGCCGAGTGGATGACCTCTCGAGATTCGCATAAATTTGCCTTTTTGAGGGTTCATCCTTGTGTTGGGTGTCGAGTGTTGGACCTATGGAAGGTCTACCTTCTCTAGGTCTGTTGAAGTCCTTTTGACATTTTTGAGCAACCCTCTCGAGCTTGATTGATGTCCACTAGGAGTGTACATACATATCAGATAAAATTTGTAATACGATGTTATTGGATTATGGTTTTATTATTCTATTGGTTTAAATCGGATTATACTTTTTGAATTTCATTAAAGAATGGATTGGATCATGTTATTATCAAAATACTATTTAATCCAATGCGTTAATGCGTTAACATATATACTATTTATTTATACCCATTCCTAATTTCTCACAAGGCTCTAATTAATGCCATTTATCTCATTTTTTAATATCAATGGTGGATACAAGTTCTCTTTCCACTATGCTCTATTCTCTCTTTAAACCCAACTGTTAGATCTCTAAAATGATAAGATATGATTGTAGCTTGTAAAGTTGTAAACCTTGTTCGGCTATTTTCCTCCCATTTCCCTTTCCTTGTCATTTCACTCTCGATTGCCATTATTCCATTCCTACTTCCTTTTCTCACCGTCCATTTCGATGTCGCTCTCCTCCTGCACAACATTTCCCCTCCTCGAATTTAACACAACACTACCAACCCTCGCTAGTTATATTGTCACTGATCTTTTACAACATCGTCTCCCTCCCAAGCGATACCGTCTGCCCTAAGTGTGCTGCCATTCGTTTGATCCGCTCTTGTACTCGTATTTTTTATTCTTTGCCTTTGTGATTTTTACCTTTTTCTCGTTCGAACTTGTGGTTTTATCTTATAGATGAAACTAGATCGTCTACATGTTCGTATGTACCATACTTATATAAGAATTAATAAGCATTACTTGAATTCCTTTCCTTTTTAAATTGATACATATATTTGATTCTTTTTTTAAAAGGGGGCATATTTTTGACTAAATAAATTTCATTTCAAGTTCACTTTAATTGTGAGGCATGCACAACTAGTGGACTATATTTAGGTTGGTTTTGTCATGGATACTCTATCAAATTCGAATATGTTGTGATTCTCGTTTATTAATGATATATTATAGGACCTTGAAGGGTGTTCTTAGGAGTGATTTGGTTTTGGCAAAGCTTGACCGTCTAAATTAATCACAGATTTCATCAATATATGACTACAAAGACCACATTTTGTGTTCATCTAACTTGTCTTTGTATTCTTATTTAGTAACTTGTACTATTCTTGTTTACATCTTTTGTTAGTATCATTTGGGGGGAACATACTATACACCATTTTTTTTAAAGGAATTTAAATTCCAAATTATATAGTCCTTTAGTTTAATTTTGTATTCTCCAACTTTCTATAATAGATTAATGGGGCTCTTAAACTTTAATTTATTGCATGCTCTCCACACGTTCTTTTCTTATATCTATTTATATTATCGCCTTTCGAGTCATAATTCAAATGCAATGTGCTATAAAGTATAAACATGAGAAAGTAAACTATTGAGGGGAACATGTAAATATAAAAGTTTGACCCAATATGATTCAATTTGTAATCTGGTAGATTGGATTGGATTTATATAATTGATTGATTGGATTGAATTGAAAAAAGTTAAAATCTATTAAGGTTGGATTAGACATGGATTAAGCAAAAATTTGATCCAATATGATCCATGTGCACCCTTGACCTCGACAATGCTTGCCGTAGGCTTCCTGGGGCTACCGAGGGATGCTCTCATATAGGTCTACCCTTGCCTTGATGCTGAGCTCCAGATCTTTGAAGAGGCTAACCTCTTGAAGTGTGTTGACGTCTCGACCTCTTAAGGTACAACCATTTCGAGATTTGAGATTCGAACATCTTAAGGTTGCCGAGCTATGCTCTCATATGGGTCAAGATCTTTTAATAGTCTAGGCTTCCTGAGCTTCATGTTTGTGAAGAGCAAGGTTGCAAAAGTCGATAGTCGGTACTCGGTCGGTTGGGTCACTGACTAAGGATTAATCGGCAGTCGGGCGACTAATCGGATTTAGTCGGACTTTAATCAACTTTGAATTTTATAATTATTTTAAATATATAACTCATTTTTATAAATATATTTACATAGATTTTGTACATTTATATACTACCATAATAAAATAAAAGAAAATATTGAATTTAAATAAAACATTAGGCATATTATACTAAGTTTGCTTATAAAAAAGGTAAAACATTAAAAAAAATACGGTATCTCTGAGCGAAAATTGGTCGATTAGTGTACCTAGTTGGAATTAGTCGGTACTCGGTCGGCCACCCCACTGACTAGACTAGTCGGACCTACTAATCGGGCCAGTCGGGCGACTTTTACAACACTGGTGAAGAGTCTAGGCTTGCTGAGGTTGCCGAGCAATGTTCTCATATGGGTCTACCCTTGCCTATGATGCTGAGCTCTAGATCTTTGAAGAGTCTAACTTCTTGAAGTCTGTTGAGGTCTTCTACGGGTTGGAAGGAGGTAGGGACCACTTGTTTGGAAGGAAGGGAATTTTACGGTTAAGAAGGCATTTAGGTTCTTCTGCGGGTTGCAAGGAACATAACATGAGGAGGAAGATCGAGTCTACAAGCTGATTTGGGCTAGCAAGGTTGCAGTAATGATCAAGGTCTTCATGTGGTTGGCGCGTCGCAGACTTCTGCTTTCAAAAGTGCATATGGCGAGGATCCTTGGTACCGAGGACGTCATTTGTGATAGGTGTGGCCTCGCTCAGCAGGACTCTGATCATCTATTCTTTGGATGCATTTTTTCGGTCGTAGTCTGGGAACATGTGGCAGTGCCTTGGCTAAGGCCGGGTAACAACAGGGCGTACTGGAGTGCGATGAAAGCGATGTGTGAAAACTCTCAGGTTGACGCGACTATTCCTTTTGCCATGCTTTGTGCCATCTAGTGTCCGAGAAACAAGAAAATCTTCCAGAATCGTTTGTTCATGTGTGGAGATGTGTTGGGTCACTATAGGGTTTTGGTACAAATGTGGCACAACTTGTAACTCTTGGTTCTTGTTTTGGTTCTGATGAACCAGTTGTGTAATAGTTCTTGTTTGTGATTATATATAATATAACATTTGTGGTGGGTTCCATTATTGGGATTGCACCCTTTTTCGTATAAAAAATGTATGTTGAGGTCTTAACCTCTTAGGTCATGTTCGGCTTGGGGGTTTACCCCCACAAACCTCTCTTTTTCTCTCATGTGGGGCCCACTTTTCCTCTCTTTTTAATACATCATATAAATCATTTCTCTTTTATCTATTCCAAAAAAATATATTATACCATCATATTATCTAAGAGATATAAACTACTCAACTTCTGCCTACTTTTTCAAACTTCAATACTATCACATCACAATAACTACTCACTTTTCCAAACTTCAATACAATCATATCACAACAAACCCACAACAAACCCACTCCCAGTTTAACCCTCTATCCAAACACCAAAACACAAAAACGGGTTTCCCCCTACCAGTTTACCCCGGGGTAACCTGCGTACCAAACGCACCCTTAAGGTATAACCACTGCAAGATCTGATATTTGAACATCTTAAGTCAATGTTGCTGAAGTCGATTGTATTTAGTCGAAGGGGTCACTGAATAAAGAATATTCGGTATTCGAAAAATATTCAAAATTATTCGATTATGGTTTTTTTAATTATTTTAAATATAAATATTATGTCCAATGCATATATTCTTATATATTTATACATATATGGTCATTTATCAATAATAATCCAAGATAAATTACCAATTAACAAGTTACATATATGGAGCTTTAATATTTGTGGCGATACATGTATAAATGAGAACCTTTAAAACAACAACAACAAAGCCTTTTCCCACATTAAGTAGGGTCGGTTACATGGATTCTTTGCCTCCATTTATCTCTATCTTGGGTCATTTTCGGGCTTAGATCCAAAAAACTAAGATCTCTTCGTATAGTCTCATTCCGACGCTTCTTCTGCCTTCCTCGCCCTCTTTTAGCGTACTCCACATTCCAAAACTCAAGTCTCCTCACTGGTGCATCAACCAACCTCCTTTGCAAATGGCTAACCACCTTAAACGATTTTCTCGCATCTTATCCTCAATCGGAGTAACACCAACTTTCCTTTTTATAGTATCATACTGAAACTGATCTTTACATGCGTCCGCACATCTGCCTTAGTATTTTTATTTCTGCTACTACCATTCTCTGCACGTGTCTACGGTTCACAGGCCAACATTCAGATCTATAGAACATAGCAGGTCTCACAACTGCTGTGTAAAGCTTTCCTTTGATTTTCAAATGAATTTTCTTATCACAGAGAACAATAGATGCTCCTCTCCCCTTTAACCAACCTTGATGTAAACCAATGTTGATGTCAAAATAGTCAGTCTTTCCAGAATGTATATTTACACAAGATGAAGTCCTATCATACATATCTTTTATGAGGTTAATGTATAGGACATGTACTTGTCTCTTCTCCAAAACTCTCCACAATATCTCCCTTGGGATAGAGTCATAAACCTTCTCTAAATCAATAAAAATCATATGGAGGTTCTTCCTTTTAGTTATGTAAATCTCCATTGTTCTCAACAAGTGGATGACTCCAATAATTGAGCGACCTGGCATGGATCCGAATTGGTTTTCTTTTACTTTGGAAACTTGCCTCAACCTTATTTCGATTTCACGTTCCCAAATTTTAAAAATCATAGTGTGACTCATCAGTTTGATACCTCTGTAATTTGGACAATTTTGAACGTCTCCTTTGTTCTTATAAAGAGGCACCACGATACTTCTCCAATCTTCAAGCATTTTCTTGCTTCGTCAAATAACATTAAATAAATTTGCAAGCCAAGTCAAACGACGATCACCTAAAACTCTCCAAACTTCGATAGGAATGTCATCATGTCCTTTACCTCTCTCATGTCTCATAACCTTCAAAGCCTCCTCTAATAACTTGCACGATTCAAGTAAGTTTCACTGCCTAGCTAGACTTCTCAAAGTGATCTCTCTATTCATTCCTCAATGAAAAGCTTATGGAAGTATTCCTTCCATCTAGTCTCTATATCCTTCTAAGTAGCAAACACGTGACCTTCCTCATCCTTAACATATCTCACTTAAGGAAGATCTTTGATCTTTCTTCAGTTCTTGCTCTTGCTTTAGCCAGCATGAATATATCCTTCTGACCCTCTTTAGAGTCGAGATTTTTGTAGAAAACTTCAAAAGCTTTTGACTTTGCTTCGCTTACTGCATTCTTTGCTTCCTTCACTATTTTGTAGTTTGTGACAGTTTCATTTATTCTATCCTTAGACATAGCTATGAAGCAAGCTCTTTTAATTTTTAACTTCTCTTGCACCCCTCCATTCCACCACCAAGCCTTCTTTTGGTTTAGAGCTCCTCCCTTTGACTCGCTTATCATCTCTTTGGCTACACTTCGGATTAAGGCTTTAAATTTCAGTTTCGGTCACCATTTCGGTATCGACCAAAATAGAATTTCGATGGAATTTCGGTGGAATTTCGACCGAAATTTCGGTTGTTTCGGTCATTTTTTGTGCTAGGACCCCCATATTTCGGTCATTTCTTTCATTTCGGTTGAATTTCGATTTCGACTGGATATCGAAATTCGACAGAAATTCGACCTAATTTCGCTGAAATTTGAGGCCATGCTTCGGATGTCAGATGCTACCGCCTCCCACATCTCATTTGCACTTACGTTACAATCCCAAGATAAGTCTTCTAAAAATTTCTCCCTGAAGCTTGATTTCTTGAATTGAAAATTTCACCATCTAGTTCTAGTGATCCCTGAAACCCTCCTTTTCTTTATTAGCCCTTTTATTTACTCATCTATGACTAACAAGCGACCTTGGGTGGTCAGACTCTCTCTTGGGATTACTTTGTAGTCTTTGCAGCACGACCGATCTCTTCTTCTCAATGCAAAGTAATCTATCTTTGTTTTTGTCGAGCCACTCTTATAAGTAATTAAATGCTCCTCCCTCTTCTTGAAGAAAGTATTTGAAATGAAAAGATCGTAAGCTGTCACAAAATCTAGAATGACTTTTCCCTCTTCATTTCTATCCCCAAAGCAATGTCCTTCATGAACACTAGCATACCTTGAAGCATCATTTCCCACATGTCCATTTAGATCTCCATCTAGGCAAATCATCTCTCTTCGTGAGATTCCTTTCATAACATTATCCAAATCCTCCCAAAAAGCTTGTTTAATTCTGTCATCTTCCTTCTCTCCGTCGTATCAACTATCTACATTGATTTACCAGTTAAAGTGCTAATATTTCAACCACTTATCCGCAACGTCCTTTCTAGCTTCTTTTGGACTAACTTCTTTACCCGCATACATCCATCATGCGCGAACCCTTGCAAATTTTGGACTGCATCCGAGCGACGATGTAATGGAAGTAGCTTATTTAGTCGCATGCGTTCCTCATGCGAGAACCCTAGCAAATTTTGAACTACATACGGGCTACTATGTAGCGGCCCTTGCCAACTTCTCATTGCATTCGAGTGATGAAATGCGTCACACCCAACGAAATCTAGATGTTTGCTTAAATTCATGTTTAAAAGATCCGAACGAATTCGAGACAAATTCCTAAATAGTGTTAAACATTATTTAGGAATTTATCCAAACGGTTTTGAGACAAATTCCTAAATAGTGTTCTTAAAAGAACACTATTTAGGAATTTCTGTCCTGCGCTGATTGTCAGCTACCTAACGCGCAACTCTCGATTTGCCCAGGCTTCGGATCGGCCATGGTTGAGTTATAAATGAGAACCTTAAAAAAATCAGTAGCCTGTTGCAATAGTCGGCCGGATATTTAGTGAATACCCAAATATTGTGGCTGAATATTCGGGTTGGGCAGAATATTGACCGAGTAACAATATTCTATTCGGTCACCCCACAAAAAAAATTCGACCGAATATTCGGTCTATTCGGCTGAATATTACAACAATATCCTGAGTAGGATCAAGTGACGAGCTCCTCTCCAAGGCCTTCGAGACCTTTTCGAGTTTCCAGAGGTCCACGATCTAGAACATTGTGGTAGGATTTCTCATAGCAATCGGAATGACCTCCACTTATTCTCGGAAAAGTGCAGATACGTACTGCATATTGAGTCTCAATTTATATATACTCAAGCGTGCTTCCTGTATGATCTCATGACTGTGTATGTATGTTCTAACATGCACGTAGCCTTTTGCCCTGCTGTGCCATCATTGATGGTGGACAACAAGTGTGAGCCTGCTGGTTATATTTACTTGCAGATTTATTGGCCAAACTTCAATGTTTTGGTGTATTATAGTCAAGGTCCTAAATGTCGGTTTCGGTCACCATTTCGATACCGACCGAAACAGAATTTCGGTGGAATTTTGATGGAATTTCGACCAAAATTTCGGTCATTTCGGTCATTTTTTGTACTAAGACCCCTACATTTCGGTCATTTCGGTTGAATTTCGATTTCGACTGGATATCGATATTTGAAAGAAATTCGACCGAATTTCGTTGAAATTTGAGGCCATCGTTCACGTATGTAGGATGTTGATGACCTTTTGGGTAGAGGCGTAGAGTGGTCGTGTTGGCATGATGTTGATGTTATCTTGCACGCATCATTGCGAAGGCATTTTGTTTTCTTATTTATGTAGTGGATGGCTATTAGATCTAGTAGTTTTTTTGCCTTTTCTAAGGAATGAGCATGCATAACCCTCCTTTGGGTTGTGCGTAGCCTGGCCAAACCTTGGGTTGGGACGGCCCATAAATCAATTTAAAATATTGAATGCCTTCATTGAGGGATTGGATCAGGGAATCCACAAGCCAAAGTTCATGGGGAATCCACAAGCCAAAGTTCATGGCTCAAACCCAACCCAACCTATGACGGACGAGGCCACACTCGCCTAACAATTTGTTTTGGGAAATGTACTGATTGTGGAAGTTTATTCCGGTTTGTTCTAATAAGCATTAATAATCTCAACCACTACCACTAAAAAGTATAAGAAATTATGCTAACTTTCAAATACAATTTATTTTTTTCATCCTTCACTTATCATATTTTCTCCATTGCTTTGTTTCCTAAAAACAAAGTGAATGATACCACGACCATTGCAAAATAAAAGTGAAAACAAAATCACGTTAGGGCACAACATGATCCATTTTAAATCTGCTATATACATGTAATCGTTTTCGCCCATCTTCCATCATACTTCCTGCATTTACCTACATCTGAGGAATACATATTTATGTCAATGATGGCAATAGACTGTAGTTATAACTGAAACAAAAGAAATTTGATTCTATTGGCTTGACGTAGTCACCAAAATAACGAATTAGTGTTACGTCAAATGCATCAACATGTCCACCATAGTAATGGAATATTGTAAAATAAATTGGCTACATGGCTTACATGCATAAATGATTAAGTTCAAATGCTTAGAGTAATCAGTTAACGTGGGCTTTCAAAAAAAAATCAGTTAACGTGGCATAGGTTCAAATTGCTTGATATGGCCATCCACAAACATCAGAAGTTCAAAATCACACACCATATAACAAGTCTAAATGGCTTGACACTGTCTACAAAGTAGTACAAATGTAAATAATACTTCGACATGAATAAAAAATAGTTTGAGATCAACCAAATGATGTGATTTTTTTGACCGTATAGGATATTTACAAAGTAAAAAATGATCGAGTTAGAATCCATCATTCGTTAACTTCATCACGATTGGAACGACTTCCATCAAATACTCCTGCACATTGAAGTAGCTACATATCATATGAAACACACATAGAAAAATACACATATGCATATATTAAAGAAAAAAGATAAGTGATCTACACAACTAATCTTAAAATATAGGCCAAAACTTGCACTATATGTGATTTGAGGGAGCTTCATGTTATAATCGTTTTCCCATGAAGACTGTATGCAAATTATAAGGCAATGGTTGTGATCGCTAAACATATACATTGTTGGAATCTTTTGATTTAATGGGATATCTCAAGGAGGTGTTGCGCTATAAAATCCCAAAGCATCCAAATCTACATTCAAATCAAGATTCCTTTCTTCCAAGTAAGATGCTTGAGTTAACATTTCATCATTGGCCAAATAATTTCAGTCAGCCATTTTCTTCCCGTTGTCAATTTCTAGATTTTCTATAATACTTCCAATCCTATAAATCCATCTCATCTCCTCCGCTTCACTGTTGGCCACAATAACGTTCGGGGGATGCTCAATGATGATGAATGCCATAATGATGCGATGTGTTAGCTTATGTTGATTTGGGCGACAATGGTGGTCGAGTTTGTGATCATGTGGTTGCGACATTCATGGTAGATTTGCCTCACTGTGTTGAGATGGGCGGAGGTGCATTTGGGTGTATTGGGGCAAAGCGGTGATATTGTTTGGGATGAGACAATTGGGCATTAGGGAAATCTTGGGGGAAAAGCAAGAAAGATTTTGAGGAATACGATACCGTATTGATGCATCATGGAACAAAGGATTGGGGCTCTATTAAGATTTCTCATATGTCAATTTTGTAGTTGTTAAATTAGGATTTCAAATTAGGATTTTAATTTTCCATATGTTAATTGGATTCATGTTTATTTTATTTATGGTTACATGAATTCGTTGAAATTTTCTTTCTATTTGAACAAGAGGATCGTCTGTATTCCTTAAATTAATTAGTTAGTCAGTCAAAGTCCGTTCAATTGTCCAATATTTTGGACAGTTGATGTTGAAATTAAGTTGGAGTTTCTCTAAATTATCTCTCCCACTTCTCCTCTCTCCACGATCTCCGTGGTTGTTCCCCAAGTTCCTCGCAACCAGTGGTGTTTTCTCTTCTTCCACCCCCCAATTATTTCTACCAAATAAATTTTCCACCGTCAGTTTTTTTTTGTTTTCTTATCAGTACATGACTTGTAGATCGTCACCATGATCTGACGATCCTTTCTCGTGCAAGCAAAAGGTCATAGAAATACGTTTAAAGGACCATATAAGCTGGTTCGAGCATTTGAATATCGTTGATGTAATGCTACATACGTGCTTGGAAGCATAACATGGGATATGATAATTGCTAGAATCAAATGCTTTAGAATTTCCTACTGCAGTTCCAGAAAAACCCAAGGCAATGCGCTCTGTCTTTAAAGCCGCAGTAGTCCCAGAAAACTCAAGGCAATGCCTCCTGTCTCTGAAGCCGTTGTCCAGGAAGTTCACAACCCTCCAAACCCTCCTCGATGTTACAGGTTAGGCTTCCCGCCATTCCAACCACCCTGTAACCCCCCACAATGAGGCCACCACATGGCCTTGCACCGACCCCATTGACCTGCTGCCTCCCCCTCTTGTGGCGTCGATGCCTCCACCATCTATCTCGCTCAAGGAAGGAAATATCGGTATCGATATCGTTTCGATACAATGTCGATACCGATATATCGTCGATATATCGGCGATATATCGACACATATCGCTGAAACCCGGTATCCACCAAGGCATTTTCTCCTGTCGATATCCGATATCGTCCATATCGGCGATATATCGGTGACCTGTCGATACCGATATATCGCCGATATATCGACGATATATCGCGATATGGCGATCCCTGATCTCGCTACAACCCCTGACTCCACCACTATCCCCACAACCCCCTCCTCCACCAACATACCCCTTGGTGCCAACACCTCCAGCTATCCCAGCGCCCCTTCCATCAACAACTCCTCTCGTCATCACCACTTCAACAACCTCGCCACCACTGGAAACCTCGGCCTTGGTCCATATTCTCGTGCCCCCCTCTGCCACGTTAACATCCCCGCTGCAACATTCTCCCTTTATCTCGACCCCACCACTGTCACCCTACCATTAACAAACACCTTCATCATCCCTAGCCCCTTCCTTGACATTAAACCCCCTTTATATTCTTCTCAAAGTGTCATTGCCTCCCCTAAACCTCATCCCTACTATCGCTGCACCTACGAGAATTGTTACGTCCATTGTTTTTAAAAGCGCATCTCGAGGCGCTGAGGTGTATGCCTCGAGGTGTTTTTCAAGGAAAAACGCCTCGAGGCTATAGCCTCGTGCAACCTCAGTGAGGCGTGCGCCTCGAGGCTTATGAGACGCGCCTTGAGGTGCTACCTCATGTGTAGGATGATTTTTTTTCTACAATATTTTTCTTTTCTTTTTGATTGTGAGCTTTTCATCTTTTATAAACAAGTATTTTCAAGTCCTTACTGAAATGTATTTTTTAGTTTATTAACATATTAAGCAAATTTTTACTTTGTTATGTATGTTCTTTATAAATCAACATGAACAAAAAAATGAGTCTTGAGTTCTTAAATCTAATGCCTCTAGACTTTAGTATGAATTAAGCATAAATGCTTTTTTTATAAAATGTTTGGATGCAAGTCCCCTACTTTGACCTAAATTTAGAATAGTATATATTTTTGTAAACATGTCTCATCTTTTCTTTTATTCAATTGGGACTAAATTAATACACATCAAAGCATGTATGAACGAAGATGGTCATGACATGCAATATTCAAGTATTTTATCCCCCAATCCTTACGGTAAAGTAAAAAGTGATCACTGACTTACTATCTTATCCTTTTTAATTGAATGACACACATATCTCACCTAATTTTGAAAATGATGGATTACATCTAGTCCCTTTAGTTAAATTTTATCCAAAACTTTACATTTTATGGAGAGTTACTCATTATAGTGCTCGCATATCCATATTTACTTGACTCCTTACAGATTTAGAGTTAAAAAAAAAGAGAATTATGAAACAACTTGGATGTTTAAGCCATGATGTTAGCCTTGAAATGTCATGGAGTTGTGTATTTAACTTGAAAATTGTAATTACGATTAATTATTATGTTTTATGAAAAAATATCTTTCACGAGTGAGGCTTACAACTCGATACTCCTCGAGGTTTACGCCTCGAGATAATACTGGGAAAACACCTCGATACGCCTCACACTTTTTAAAACCTTGGCTACGTTACTATTACATCTCGAGTCCCCATGAGGCCAAGTGCGACAACCGTTGTCGCGTCGAGCTCGTAACGACCAGAGCCCTTGTCGTCGTTTAAGGATCCATTGAAAGCACTGACATCGCTTAATCCCAAGGGCTTATCATAGATGCCACCAATCAAGGGATTAGAGGGAGATCCTTACAAAGGTTAGAGTGATTTCTAAATGAGATATGTATGATGTGGGGTTGCAAATATCTCCTGAAAGAATTGCAAAAAATTTCCCCACCCAAAAAATGTTTTATCAAATGGTTAAACTTGGTTGAAAAGTAAGAGGGATGCGTTATTCTATTAGAGGAGCAAAAACTTTTCATGGAGGCCCATCTTTCTACAAAATTACAAACGGGACATTGAGGATGGACATGTTAACAACATGGCCTCAAATTTCAGCTAAATTCGGTCGAATTTCTGTCGAATATCGATATCCAGTCGAAATCGAAATTCGACCGAAATGACCGAAACGACCGAAATATGGGGGTCCTAGTACAAAATATGACCGAAATGATTGAAATTTCGGTCGAAATTCCACCGAAATTCTGTTTTGGTCGATACCGAAATGGTGACCGAAATCGACATTTAGGGCCTTGGTTAACAATATATTAGACCAAAATTGGATCGATCCATCACATATTGCAACCAAAGATCAAGCAATTCATTAGGATATGTGTTTTCCCCAATGAAAGAGGGCTAAATTCCTTAGGATATGTTTTCCACAACAAAAGAGGGATAATGCAGTGTGGAACGACAAATTGGGCTCAATTAGGATTTTTCATCCGTCAATTATCTATTATGAAATTAGGATTCAAATTAAGATTTTAATTATCCATCCCTTTGTTATAGTCAAAATAATTTTATATACAATCAATTGAATTCGTTGAAATTTTATTTCTATTTAAGTAAGGAGATCGTTTGTGATCCTCAAATCAATTAGTTAGTCATTTAAATTAATCAATTAGTTGGTTAGAGTCAATTTAGGATTTAAATTTATTTTCTTCTATTTATGTGATTGCACTCCTCCTATGTAAAAAGGATGGTAGTCTATTATTTCAGACAATTGAGTTTGAACGTAAATTGGAGTTTCTTTAAATTATCTCTCTTCCCCTCTCTTCTCTCTCCACGCGATCTCCACGATTCTTCTTCCCCAAGCCTCTCACAACTGATGTGTTTTTCTCTTATACCCTCTAAATTTTTCCACCAGATAATTTTTCCGTTAGATTTTCTCGATTTGCATGACATAGTCACTTATACAGAAAATAGGGGATGACCATACCAATAATAATTTGATATTTAGTTGGCCTTGATGTGTCTACCAATGTAGCAATTAGGTAATATAGGTTAAATATGCCAACTACCTAACCCATATTTTGTTTAAGGGGCATTATCTACTTTAGGGTTGATAATGTTAGGTCAAGATGGGTCTTAGTCCATCCAAATGTTTTGAGCACTTTATATATGGCAACCCATTTAATCAATTATCGTATCATCTTCATCTTATGTCAATTTCCTATGCTCATGATTATGCCCTGCACTCGTTTTGATAAAGATAACAACACCCCTCAAGGGTTGTTCATTTAAGGAATAAGGAGGGATATCCAATCTTATTCCTCTCCCTCCTTTGTGGTCAACATTTTGGTCATGTGGTCAAAATGAGGAATAAGATTTTCCTCGCTATGCCTCCTTTACGGGCTCTCTTGCCAAAAAAATACAAATAAAAACTACTTATCTAACATAATTCCCTTCTCCCTCCTTATTATTCCCTCCTACTGAACATAATATGGTCTTATCCCTCTTTATCCTCTCCCTTATCCCTCCTTATCCTCGTCGTCCCACTGAACAGAAATATGGTCTTATCCCTTTTTATCCCTTTCCCTTGTTTCCTCTAATGAACGAGCCTTATAGGGCATTAGAAATGAGATTGGGTGTAGTTAGATCAATACAAATTTCAATATTAATGGTAGCCATAATTTTTTTGGGGCACTTTCATTTTTGACATTTGTTTTTACATTTACCCTAAATATGTCATTTTAATATATTAAAGTATGCTATTTCATATAGTATCATAACTTTGATCCTCGGTTGATATTATGCATTTCACATGGTATTATAATAATGATCCTAGTTTGGTATTCATCCTTTCATGTTTTGTTATAACAATGATCCTAGGTTATTATTCTACACCTAGGCCCCCCATTGTACCCTGTCATTTGTTGTCGTATACATCATTTTCTACATGCCTTGTTAATTGATGCCCACTTCCTTGATCTCGTTGATATGATTCTGCCTCCCCATCTCTGTGTTGGGACGATTCAACATCTTGTGTTGTCCAACATTGCTCATCTCACATCCGCTTCTCATAGTGGTGGCCTCCAACCATCACTTGATCTCGCTGATCAAGTCATCCGATGTCCTCACCACCAAGTTACAGCTTCCACCCCTTTGCTGACCTTATGTTGATCCATCCCAACAACCTTTCTTCCGAAGATAGCATTCAAGTATTCTTGTTGCCCCATCGTCGTGGTCTCCTGCCATCGTACGATACCACACCTAGTATCCGGCTATTGTATGACATATGCCATGCTGTTTCAACGGTCTCACTGACCGTACATGCCTCACATCACTCTTCGATAGATATATTGATTGAGATGAAGACAATGACATGGTTTGTGGATGGGTTTTGAACGACTTCATCAGATTGCAGTGTTGCAAAAATCGATATTCGATTGTCAGTCGGAGGGGTTATTGAATAAAGAATAATCAGTATTCGAGCAACTATTCGAGATTATTCGGTTTTATATATTTTATTATTTTAAATATAAAATTATTTATAATACATATATTCTTTTATTTTATACATATACAATCATTAGTTAACATGAATCCAAGATATAAGTACCGATATACAAAATAGATATATAGAATTTGACATTTGTGGTTATAACATGGTAAAGATCTAACCCATAAGAATTAAAAATTTAAATAAAAATTAAAAATTTCAAAAGTTGAACACTATCGATCGAATAATCAACCGACTATTCAGTCGGCTCGACTATTGGTCGACTAGAGGCTTGTTCAATCGGGGATCCCTCGCACCTCATAGTCGGACCAACTATTCGGTATAGCCGATCGACTATTTCAACAGTGGCATATTGCTTATGAGCTTATCCACTATGACACTGCTTATGAGCTTTGAAATAGTTAGGAGTCCTATTCTTCGGAGAAGAATGCGAGCCATAAAATGTTCCTGACATACTTACATAGTGCTATTCGCCACAGAAGTTCCCAGTGAGAAGTTTATTCATCGAGGTCTTTGTGCATGTACGAATAGCGAAGGGCAGTTTGAGAAACATGTTATTACATTCTTAGATGGACTAGTTTTTGTTTTCTTTCAAACATCAGATCATATGACGATGAAAAATGGCACATTGCATCTATAGAGGGGCTTACAACATGCTCAGTTGCCTCATGTACTCTTGTAGGAGGATGTGACACCGAGAAGAGCTGTAGGATAGTGAACGATGAGTCCCACCATGATTGTATGGCTACGGATGTTGGATATGCGTTTGATACAATGATTCTCACTTGTGTCGATCTACATGATATGATCTTGCACCTTGCAATGTATTATGAAATAGTACATGGGGTTAAATCAACGAGTACTACATATGTTTTTTGTACATCTTGCAAGGTATACATAGTATCACTTTATTATGTGTGTTTGGTTGGTGGATTTAGGTTGATTTTTTAGAGAAGAATTTTTTTGAAAGAAAAAAGACTTCCACCATACAAGTGTGGACCCAAAAACTTCACCACTAATCACAAAAAAATTATTACAACCATAAGATTTGTTTAAGAAAAAATAAAGCAGCAATGATTACAAACTCCAATTTTCAGATAACGCCCTAGCGTGCCTCATTATGTTTTCCGTTGGAAAACAATTTTGCAGAAACACAACTCCATTCGTGGCAATTCATAACAACCATATTATTGCTAAGTAGTCCATTCTTTCCTTCTCTGTACCCGTCCACTCCTCCCCAATGGTTCTTTAGAAGCCTGCAATGTTATCTGTATGAATTGCCTGAGGCGAGAAACAACTCCAGATCTTCTCCGAGCTCCCACATTTGAAGAAGAGATGGTCGGCGTCGTCCACCTCGCCCAAACATTTTGGACAAGAAGTATCATATTCATGAATGAAATGAGCCAATCTCTCTCTAGTCAACAACTGACTCCTCCTAAATAGCCATAGGGAGATCTTCACATGAATTGGTACTTTCCATTTTCAGATTTGCCTACAGTCCGTTGCCTACCCACCGGGATCAAAAATCAAAGTACTCCCGCAAAGCTTTGTATGTTTTCCTAATTGTAAATGAGCCGTCATCCCATATTCAACAATCATGACCATCCGTGGGTCCCGCCACCATAATAAGCTCCTCCGGTAAAATCATAAGTTCCTCCATGCGTTAATTTGACTACCCTGATCTAAACTATAGGAAATATGAATGTCCATCCCAAGCCTCCACCACTGGGCAATCCAATTATTCAGCCAACGTCTCAGGCCTCGGGAAGTTCTCTTGCAAAACACCGCCCTTAACCAATCGTCTGTCCAGAAACAAAAACCCATCCCATTTCCAACCACCGATCGTATAAATGGATGAATCTCCAAAGTCACACTACTTACACTACCAAAATACGAAGGCACCGATCCAAGATCACCACTACGTGGGAAGGTGAGACCTATACCATAGATCCTCCTGATCAGACAACAAACCAAATTGTTGGAAGCTCCCCAAATACGGGTGTCCCATTTGTTGAGTAATGCCTTATTCATTTCTTCCAGATCCCTTTTTCCAAGGCCTCCGTCTTCCTTTGAGCACGATACCGTTTTCCAGTCCACCAAATGGAAACCTTTGATTACCCAATTGAGGGCCAGAAGAATCATTGCATAATTGTCTCCATCCTCTTTCACACTACAACAAGCATCAACCTAGTGGAAAGGAAAAAGATAGGTATTGCAGATAAGATCGACTGCAACCACACTAGTCTGCCCCCCTGGAAAAGCAGGTAGACTTCCAACCTGCAAGCCTCTGCTCCAGCTTCTCAACCACCGGTAACCAATCAACCACTCGCATCCTTCCAGCAACTAGAGGGACACCGAGGTATCTTAGCGACAAATCCCAGCGTGGCGACCATAGCCATATAACACAAGCACCCATCTCACCATACATCATGCCAAAAGGAATGAATTCTAATTTTTCTCTATTTAATTTCATACCAGAGTCCTCACCAAATAGGTCCAACACCACTGAGAACCCCTTGCTGCTATTCGCCCCCCTTCGCAAAAGGGTGTCATCCGCATATTATAAGATGGGAGTAGATAGCTTCTCCAAACCGTAGCCACGGAAGAAACCTCCCGATGCCGCATGATCAATCATAATTGTCAGAGCCTCAGTCGCAATCACAAAAAGTAACTGTGCGAGTGGACAATCCTGACGAACACCGCGCTATGGTTGGAAGAATCCCCCATCGACTGCCAATCACCAGAATTGCGCAATAGGCCGTCGTAACACATCGCTTCGTCCAAGAAATCCATATGTTCGGAAAGCCCCGCCTGTGAAGGGAAGCCCATTTTAGGGAGGAAATTTCAATTACATATGGCAAAATATTTCCTTGCAGTGGGACAATTAGAGATTGTTGTTTCCCATATTCATAGTTATCTGGTGTGCTTATTGTAACATATTTTTCTATGAGCTCACGTGTTAGTCAGATTTGCAAGATTTTGCACTATGAGGTAGTTTTTTAACATCGTCTCTATGGTTTTCGGCGTGTAATAACGGGAAAGACGATTATTCATGGACACAAAGAAGAGGAGTGTACTTCTTTAGTGATCGTTTGTTGTTTTCTCATTGTCCACCAATCATTTATTGTTTATGCTTTTTTGTGGTTCTCCCTTCACTTTGATTTTTTCTCACACCTATCCTCTTATATTGGTTCATTCCCTCTTAGACCAATGGTCACTCTACTGAGTGCAAATTAATCTTAATCAACCGAAAGACTCCAAGTCCTTCCACCATGACTTGATATAGATCGACACTCTTTGAAAAACAACACACATTGCCTCGATTAAGCAAAAACGACATTCAACTTTAGGATACCATGTTATGGTCGTCCTTCAGTTAACAAACCTTGGCGTACTCTACCATATACTTTGTCTTCGATCATTACTTTGGAGTTTGAAGCATACCAACTAGGTAATATCATAGGAGTTCCTTTGTTGCATCCATCTTCTATATTCATCGTTTGTTTTTGATCTCACTTCGATGATTGTTTGGGGTTTGAGTTGGATCCCAAGTTGTGTAGGTCATCCATTTAGCTACAATGGATGATTTTCTTGTTTATGCTAGGAATCTATTAGGCTACGATGAATAATTTGCTTTTTTATGCTTGGCGTTCCTTTTTGAAATGTTACTTAGATGTTTGCTAAGAGAAGCTTTTAAAAATTGGTCGACTAGGTCGACTACCTGGTCTGTTAATCGAGTTGGTAGGGTGATCGACTAAATAGAGCTTAGACTATCACTAGTCGATTGACTTGAGTAATCTGTCCGATTAATCGGCCAAGTCGATTGATTTTTTTTACAATTTCTCTTGATTTTTTTAAAGTATACTAATATTAAAAATGGTTAATGTTTAATTGCATTAATTATTACTTTTATTTTGATATGATAGTATTGAAAATGCCCATATCTATGTAAATATATGTTAACATATGTACACAAATGATTCATATATGTTAAATGCTTAAAAAATACACAACTGACTACAGTCCTACTAAATTCAATTCATTGTTCGACTGCCAATTAATCCTTTATCCGACTAAATCCAATTAGTTGCCCGATTGTCAATTAGTCCTTAGTGACCCGTCTGACTAAATATCGACTGCCGACTTTTGCAACTTGCTAGAAATTTATCCTCTTTCTTTGTGAAAGAATATGCAATTTAGTGTCATCATTAAATATTTAGATATGTTATCGTCTGATTTTTGTTCACCTTCACCTTTGTCAGTTTTATCTATAATTCTTTTGAAATTGTTCATTAGACGTCTTGTACTCATAGTTCCCAACTAAGCATGTTGCTACGTGCAAAAGTCGACACATTCTCGATGTTATTAGGACATTACTCATTTAAACAACTGTTACATCCTCATATTGAGGCATTGCCGTACTTACTTCCTCGTATTATCCATCGTCTTCCATCTTATGCGATTGACGAGAGGCTTCTTATTTGGTCATTATATTATGATTCATAGATTTTTACTGCATTACATTGTGTTTTTTTTGAGGTGTCTCTTGTGTACATTATTTAGAGCCTGGAAGGGACACGTTGACACCAAGGGCTATTAAGATCTTGTTGCGTGTATTCAGAATCAAAAGGGGTATTAATGTTTTGATCATATCTCCCCTCGTCACCATGTCAGTGCGGATGTGATATTGTTTGAGTTAATGTCCTTTTCCAGTACATGGATATATACCTCAACACGTTTTGGGAAATTTGACCATTTCGGTGGAAATGTTGAAAATGGCTCAACAAAGCCATTTTGACCATTTTTTCGCTAATTCAGATATTCCAAGTTCTTACAACAATAAATAACTTACAAATGTACACTTATGTCACACATAGCGCTCATGTATGCCCCTTGTATCACATATATCGGTCATATCGATCATATCACTATTAATGCTAATTCTTGGCTGATACTTATTGGAATTAAATATCATCCACGTTTTTAAAACAACGATAGCTTATGCAAACTTAGACCACACATATTTTTCATCCATATGCCTTCAAGGTTGCAGAAATCGGTAATCCATACTCGGTCGATGGGGTTACTGACTAAGGATTAATCGGCAGTCGGGCGATTAATCATATTTACTCAGCCATTAGTCGTTTTTGATTTTTTTTATATATTTTTAATATATAAATTATTTTTTATACATATATTCTCATATATTTATAAAATAAATAATTTTTTATACATATATTCTCATATATTTGCATAGATTTGAACATTATCTATACGATTATAATAAAACAAAAGGAGTAATTGACTTTTAATATAACATTAAGCATATTAGAATAGGTTTGATTTAAAAAAAGCAAAAAATAAAAAAAATAAAAACCTCTATGTAATAGTTGTCTGAGTAGTCGGCCTGATTAGTCGGGTTGATCGAATAATGGTCGACTAGGCCTAGTCGAGTCGTCTACCCCCCCCGACTCGACTAGTTGGACCGAGTAGTCGACCTAGTCGGCCGACTTTTACAACAGTGTATGCCTTATATCGTAATCAGACATAGCGTCGAGCTGACTGATAGATATTAGAAATGAAAATCGAAATAACTAAGTTATTAACATTTATTTTACGTCGTTTGTTCATAAAGCTAGATGATACATTTGATTCTAAACTGTAGATGTTGATTTATGAGACAATGTTTTGGTCATAGAAGTAACTGTCGTGGACGAAGTTCTAGTGAATTACAGATGCATCTATTTACGAAAATAAATGATGAAAAGAATCACAATATAACAAGCTATATACAAGGTTGCAGAAGTCGGCAGTCGATACTCGGTCGGCAGGGTCACTAACTAAGGATTAGTCGGCAGTTGGGAGAGTAATCGAATTTAGTCGGGCATTAGTCGGTTTGGAATTTTTTTATTATTTTAAATATATAAATCAATTGTTATAGCATATACTCTCATTTATATACATTTATTTAGATGTTTTAATATTTTTAAGAGGTAGAAAAATAATAAGAGAATGAAAAAAGAAGCAAGTTAAGAACAAAATGTTTGGCACATAGTACAAGCAAATGTTCAAAAATAAAAGAACAATTACAACATGCCCAAAAAATAATACAAGCGAAAGTAAGACAAGTGTCACAAGCCATTGGGTTCAATCCTCAATGTCGTCATCCAAGTCCAGCTCTTCTTCTTCATCGTCATCATCTTCTTCTTCTATATCCTCAAGATGTTGCTCCTCCTCCTCATTCATCGGCGTAGCATTGGAGCTTGACGATGAAGCTCCCCTTCCACGCTCACCTCGTTGGCTCCTTCTTGGTTACAAATTCTCTTCGGCACCGCTAGCATGTGCTACAACACCCCATGTCAGTCCGGAACCTATAAAAACCTCCTCATCATGAGCATCAACATCCCCGGTCCATTCAGCCATGTGTGTACGATCACGAGATGATAGAGGATCTCTCTCTTTCTCAGCTCGACGTTCCTGCAGGTTGGAATTGAAACACACATAGACAAGATCGTTCAACTTCTTCGTCTCCAACCTGTTTCTCTTCTTGGTATGGATCTGAAGACCAAAAAATTTAACTTTATATCAATTACTCATTGAATTTTTACTATTACTAATCGAATTGGGTGTGTGGAGTGGAGTCTTTACCGAGTCGAATATACTCCAGTTACACTCACATCCCGATGATGAAGACGTCAAGCTCAAGATTTTGATAGCCATAGCTTTCAAATGATGTGTGTCATCTCCATGATTATGCCACCAATTCGAAATAACCCTACTTAATTAGGTAATACACCCCTTGACCCGGTGTATACTCTTGAGGCTGAGTAAAAACCCTATCTTCGCTCGTAGGATCTCTGCTCACTTATCTTTCTCCCCCTGACTACCACCCCTCTCTCTTTCTCTCTCTAACTCTCTCGCATCGTCGTTGCTCTCTCAGGTGACAATTCTCTCTTTATGTTCAATTCTCTCTATTTCATTGCATTGTTATGCTCCGCACGATGTTCTTCCTTAGATGTTGTCTGTATTGGTGAATACATTTACCGTTATGAACAAAATAGATTACCTAGATGCATATTAGTTGTATTCAGCATGAATCTCCATATCAAGTTTTATTGACGGTACCGTATGGATCTTCATATTATATTATTTTGAGTATGAAAGATATTGATAAACTTTTTCTACTATCGACCTACACTATCTTTTGAATGAAATATATTCAAATTTGGTCTTATGCTCCCTGCTGGAATTGAAAAAAGATTCTCTTTTGGAAAAGAGACACTAAATTCAATTTTTTATCCAATTATGAAGTCCTTGTTTGTTCCTCTAATTTTCTTTCCTATTTGTTCATTTGCATTGTACTCAACTATGCTTGCCACAATTTGCGATTGGAATTCTTTTTTTTTGTGGGTCTGTTGAAGGTCTGCTGAGTATTGGCCTAATTTTAGTAAGGAAAAATGTAATAAAATCCTAGATACCTAATGCTCGTGGCTGATATTGACACTGATATTGACAATTCTTTTTTTTTTAAATAAATATTGATACTTTCAATATTCAAGGCCTTGTCTTCATTCTTTGTCAAAGTCTCATCTGAATAGTGCTGTACTCTTGCTCCAATCTTTGGCTATAGAATAAATCTAGTGGTCGATATGAGTACAATAGTTGTTAGTTGTGATTAGTATTACATTGTCCTAAAATATCTATAATTTATATTTCATCTATGCTATATATTTTTTAAAACACAAAATATTTGAATTTATTATTTAATTATTTTATTATTTTTTAGTTAAAATACTACAAATCGCATAATCCACATATACTTCCGCATATACTTTCGCCTATCTGCTTACTCGCTTCAGACCACCTGGCTGGATGAATACTTCATACCGACTTTCTGAACCTTGGACATCGATCCAAATCCAAGAAAATTTGTATTGAAAAGCATGAATTTCGATCGATATGGGTTGATCATCTTGGTCTAACTTCGGGAAATCGACGTACGTGATAACATGAAGTCTCAATCCATGTTATGAGGTAGTCAATGACCTAGTTATTTTTTAGATCGACCTTTTCTAGTGAAACATGTGCACATGAGAAGACATGCAGTGGTGAGGATCATACTCTTGCAATTGCTCCGAGGATGAAGCATCATGTTTGCATATTGCACCTTATTTCCAAGGTGATGTCCTTGGTTCTCCTTGGGAGGGGTATAGGTGTTTTTTTTCTTTAGCTCAGGCTTTTCTTCAACCCTGGTGGAAGGGGTCTTTGAAGGGGGAAATGCGAACTCTCATATCCAATGATAATGGACTTTTGTGGACCCACATACTGGTTGTTAGGTTGCTAAATTCTAGTGGATATTCAAAGTTAAGCCCACTCCCAGATGGTTGTTTTTCGACGCACAAGGCCAGGGTGGTTGTTAACATGGTTCTAAAAATGTGAGGTGTATTGAGGCGATTCTCTGCTATTAATGTGATGCGTAAGCTTCGAGAAAGTTGTGATGCAAGCCTCACTTTTTAGAGAATTTTGAACATATTCACTGTCATATGATAACATATTTTATATGTCCATATATGTTATATGTTATATAAAGTATTATAATAGGGTATATAATATGGAGTCGTGGATGTTCATTGGCAATATGTTCATTCCTAATATATATATATATATATATATATATATAATATTATATGACCAATATATATATATATAGATATAAATGTATATATTATATGATGTATAATATGAGTCTATAATATTCTAGTAGCAACCGTTGGTACTTTATATAATATCTCTCCCATGACAATATATATCTAATTATTTATTCGGGAGGAAAAATATTTGGAGAACTTTTGATTATTAGAGCATTGACTTTTAGATTTGTTGCCTGCAATGACACACAAGACAAGCACTGCTTCAAGTTAACATCTCCCGATGGAGTTTCAACTCTTCAAACCTTAAACCCTTCAACTATAGCTTCAAGTTTTCACGAGTTGCAAAGAAGGTAATGGTGTTTCTTGCAGTAGATAAGTCAGAATGAAGAGCATTGAGGGGAGTTGCTTCCGGAAAAGCTTCATGGCAGTCCGTAGATGAAAACATAACATCTCGAGACGAAGTTAGTGCAAAGACGATGAGTTATTATGACACATTAGCTTTTTTTTCCATCTTTTCGGGGAAATGATTGGGACATTTGCGCCTCAACATCATGAATGCACCTAGGTTGAATGAGGCACATGCCTCACTTGGGCTGTTGGAGGCTATTTCCCTAAGACTATTTTTTAGGAAATATACACCGATATGTATTTTTTAAACCCATGTTTTGTATAAGGTTTACCAGGACATTGTTGATGGACTTCGTTGACACTTCCTATCCAATTGCTCGTTGTGCGGATCTTTAGATTCCGTTTAATTTTGTTGTACATAGTGACTAGTCGTTACATTTGTTGGATGTAAAAAATGCATTTCTACTTGAAAATCTTTGATGATGCTGTATATGCAGCAGTCTCTTAGCTTTGAGCTTCAGGTGGTAGTATCGGATGGTGTGCTTGTTAAATGTCGTATAAGGTCTTAAGAATTGTTCCTAAGCATGTTTCAAAAGCTTCTGTGCTGTTGGAGAGCAAGAGCTTTGTCAGGTCTTCATTAATGACTATCTCTTTACTAGGAAGATAGGAGGAGGATTAATGACCGTGCCTGTTTTTGTCGACGACATTGTTCTTATGTGCGAGCATAGATCAAGGAGATGGCAGAGCTGCTAGCTGATGATTTTGTCGTCATGGATCTGGGGTACTTGAACTATATCCTGGGGATGGAGGTAACACAAAACATCTGAGGACTTGATGTCTCAGTGGAAGTATGCCATTGAATTACTAAAGGAAGTTGACATGTTGGTTGCCGAACCGTCTTAGATTCTTGTAGATCTCAAGGCTCTGCTACATGAAGAGAAGAATTTGGTTGATGGATGACAATATTGCTGGCTAGTAGGGACGTTTCTCTGCCTCATCATCAATGGATTTGATATTTATATTAGTCACTGTTGGAGTAGTGGAGGTTTTGTTGGATGGATGCATTGATATCTGAGCTCGAGGTACTTGGCACTGCAGCCTGAGTGAGCATAACTCATGGTATGCTGCGACATTAGAACAAGTTGGGTCTTGACACACAGTAACATTAAGCACACATACTTCATGCAATTTGAACTTGCTTACTTGTGTAATAGAAGGATGCGGCCAAATGGGCGCTTTAAGTTCGGAAACCACCATTCTTTTTAATTATGCTCTAATCAGAATAGCAGCAAATTATTTGTGAAGCTGACCCCTTTTGATACTACAATTTTTGGTGTTGTAATAACACAACAGCAGGTTGAAAACCTTCAGAATCTTGTTGTATTTATTGTATAAATGCTGGGCTTGTGGTACGTTTAATGGGACTTTCCCATGGCCCATGTGGCTAAAAAGTTTTTTGATGCTATTTTTTGGACCTTGCATTTCGAAATGTATAATTCACATTCTGCTTTAGCTATACTAGTTTTTTTTTGATTTAGGTGGGTATTATATGCATCTTGTAGTCGATTTATACATATGCTACTATTGAAGATTGCTCCTTATATTGTCTGCAGTATATTTATGGTTTTTGTTTATGTTCAGTAACATCTTACTTCAGTGGATGGTTGGCGCTGTTTTTATTAATCTGGTTCCCAACGGATGGTTTTGAATTGACTACTCTATGTCAATGCCTTAGATAGTTTTGAAATGACAACTCTTTGGCATGGTATTGTTTGAAATACTGTTTCTTTTAGTCATTATCTTTTTGTTGCAGGTTAAAAAATTTGGAATAGAGAGTCATATTGGCTCAATAGTAGCTGAAGTTGGAGGAATTATAGAGGCAGCTCCATGTGATGCTCAAGTTGAGCTTTTTGATTCCTTAGTAGAAGGCTGCAGGGATGCTATTGGCGAGGGAGATGTGGGAACTAAGGTTATTTCTTGTCTTCTACAATGCAAGTTTGTGGATTTTTTTTTCCTGAGTATGAAATACTTTCCTTAATGTATGTAGGGCACTCTTCTGGATTTCTATGGTGTTCCAGTCAAGGCGCAAGAGCTGGTGGACCGATCCGAAGAACTTCAGCTTCTAGCTAAGCGCATCCGACGATATCAAGATCCTATTAAGCAGTTCCGTTTGATAACACATCATAAAAGTCCACAGTGGGCAAAGGGTTGTGGCTGGAATCAGGGTGAGTTTTCAGCGTACTTCTAGTATATATTAATAATTAATAAAGGGTGATCTGATATGTTTTTGTATATAAAATCTTATTAGTTGATGATGCGAGGCTGCTTGTCGGAATCCATTACCATGGATTTGGAAATTGGGAGAAGATACGGTTAGACCCTTCTCTTGGTCTCACTAAGAAGATCGCTCCGGTAACTCTTGGCGAGGGGGAAACGTTTTTGCCGCGGGCTCCAAACTTGGATCACCGTGCTTCCAATCTGCTACAGAAGGTAGAACTGGCTTTTTCTTGGTAAAAATTTTCCCTTGAGGCGATATCTTCTTACCTGCTAGGGTGCTAGATTGAGTGAACATCTTGAAGGGTTATCCACACATTTTAGTGCATCAATTTTATGTTTTATAGATGTGACGCTAGAGAAAACGTACTCTGTGGGGTTTCTTTTTCTTAGATAGCTCCATATGAACATTCTAATCCACCTATTTTGCTGTAAAATATGTAATATGTGCACTATCATAAGAAGTGCATCACCATGAACAAGTCTAATGTTAATTTCCAACCTCTGATTTTAATCTTTGGAATAAAAGTGAAGGTCAACTATGATACCCATTCTGAAACACAATCTTAGGCTCTATTCTTTCATTATCCTTCGCCAAAGAATCTTAGAACTATAAATCAAACTTTAGTTTGACCATTGAATAGTTGGGGTTGTGTGATGACTTGACTCTGTTTACCATATTGACAAAAATATTTCTTGGAGATCCGTAGTGTGATATCATAGTTTCCAAAGGGTGGGTTGACATGGTTGCTCGTTCTTACAAGATTGTGCAACAGGCTTTTCACTAGGGCCAATTGATCTTCTCCAGGTATTATGATTTGAAAAAACTCGAATCAACCTATTGTCGCGGTACTTGAAAGTTATATTGTTGTTCATGTCCTATCTTTACTATGTTCTTGATGACTTATTTTCCCCTCAACTGTATTTAAGGGACATGTTTAGTTTCTCTTTGCTGTTACCTTGAAATTAGAATCAGTAGCTCACGTCAAGATACTACAACACCGCCTTGCAATTAGATATCCTACTTGTTTTCACATAGACCTAGCTGTATAAGTTGAGTGGAGCTCTATTAACTTAGTTATATACCCATAGTGAGGTGGATCAAACATGAAGAAATTGAATGTTTTCTTTTTTTTCATTACGAATGAGACTGTATTGAATTTGGATTAGAGACTTCATTGGTGAAGTAATCCAAATGCATGTTATTTATAGCATGGGAATACCATCTCCTAGAGGTGACAAGGGACCTTTGGCTCGCAAATTGTTGCCAAAAGTTGCTGATATTGCTTGGTGAGGGTGGTTACAAAAGAGGAGGCAATGGTGGTTTTGACGTCATTGAAACACGGTGCTTTCTGTAATCGGATGGTTTTCTGATTTAGTTTTATAGGAGTTATGGAGTCAAATTTTGTAGGATGCTATGGCGGTGACCTGCGAGTTCATGGAGAGGATTGCGTGCATTGAGTTGCATACATTCCTTGTTTCCATGCCATCGAAGATGATCTTTCTATAGAGGTACAAAAGCTTTGACCAATAACAATCTCCAATGCCATTTATTTGTCCATTGCCAAGTTTTTTGCGAATCGCATGCGAAAGGAGGTGGGAGGCATCATGTCCCGAGTACATAAGGCATTCATCAAGGGATGCTCCCTTGTTGAGAGTTTTGTGGTTGCATTTCATATGGTCGCCTCATAAAAGGTAGTGGATATAGAGGGCTTCCTTTGGAAGGCGAGGAATGCATGACCAATATAACTTTTCTGTTCTGGTGAAGGTTGACGGGTTGTTAGCTTCAGTCACAACATGGAGTATGATGTGTGTTCTCCATCTTCTTTATAAATTTTGATGACAATTGATGCCTTGGCAAGGACTGCTATGCGTATTCGTGTTGTCACACCGTTAAGGGGCTTCATATGCTTGGTTAGCATGCCCACTTTTTATAATGTATGATAATAATTGATGCATTTTTCTTTGTTGATAGGCATCGTGGTGTTGCTTTTATGTTAAGGTCGTTGTCGGATATTTTTGGGAAGGTCTTGGAGTCAGGGGTTAACCACTGTAGTTGAACTTTATCCCCTCCCCCTTGGCGAACATGCATATTAAGGTGCTCGATGATATTTTGCATCTTGCGTGCATGCATGCTTGATGATGACTTCTAAGGTCAGTTCGAAATCAAAATTTGCAATGTAGGGTTTTGTATTAACGTGAATGGAATGCCGCTTTGTAGGCAAGTAGTCCAACATATTATCCATGGGAGTTTTTTCGAGCCTTTTGATGTTTGAATTTTAACTCCCAAGGAGTGAACACTTTCATGTTCTATTTCATTCATGGCGGTCCTTTTTAATGTGGAAGAGTATGCTGCATTGTTTATTCATAGAGCCCAAAGTTTCTCTTATATAGAGGAGAAACCCTAATGGGTAAATTACGTAATGAGGACAGAGAAATAAATAAACTGTGAAATAGTAACATAACATAAAAACTCTCAACATCCCCCCTCAAGCTGGAGCATAGATGTCTATCAGATTCAACTTGGAACAAGATCTTCGAAAGCGTCCTCGAGCTAGAGCCTTGGTGATCACGTCTGTTGTTTGCTCACTTGAGCTAACATGAGATGTAGAAGTTAGACCCTGCTAAATCACGTCTCAGACGTAGTGACAATCGACCTCGACATTCTTGGTTCTCTCATGAAAGGCTAGATTGCTGGCAATAAATAGTGTAGCTTGTTTGTCGCACCTCAATAGCTAGGTCAATCAGAACAGATTTGACCCACATCATTTTGTACTCCCTTGTGCCATCGCTTTGTATTCTGATTCTACACTAGATCTGGTGACAATTGTTTGCTTCTTGCTCTTCGATGATACCAATGAATTCCCTATGAACACAATGAAGCCATACGTAGACTTTCTGTCATTGTGGCATCCTGCATAGTCTGCATCTGCACTAACTATAACAACAAGGGATTTATCTCTGCTAAATAAAAGGCCAGTTCTAGGTGACGTCTTCCGATACCTCAAAATCATATGGCTCCATGAATTGACTCACTTTGCTCACTGCAAAGAATATGCCTGGCCTGATGATGGTTGGTCACATATAGAAGCTTCCCAACGAGCTCCATATATCTCCTCTTATCTACTTCCTTAGTATCATCAGCGTCATATCTACTTCCTTAGTATCATCAACATCATCATATGGCTTTATGCTCGGATCCATACGAGTAGTGGCTAGCTACCAAACTATCATCCCTGTCTCTGAGAGAAGGTCCGTAACATACTTCCTCTGGGTCATCACAAGACCTCGCTCCTGGTTCCTTATAAACTCTTGTCCAAGGATGTAACGTAGACAACCAAGGTCCTTGGTAAAAAATCGTTGTCCATTCAAATATTGTGTATTTTTAAAATATTTAAATATAATTGTGGAGAAGAGAAACGAATGAGATGCTTATTCCATAGAAGTAGGGTCTCTTATATATAGAGAAAACCCTAGAGAGTACAAGGTTTACGGAATCCGAAGGGTCACGGGGGGTTACGGAACTTGAAGGGTCACATAGTGTTACAAAACCCGAAGGGACATGAGAGGTTATGGAACCCGAAGGGTTACAAATATAAATTTAAATCTAATAATTCTAACACTCCCCCTCAAGCTGGAGCTGAGAAAGCTGTAGCTTGTAACAAAAAGAAAAGGTATACACCACATCTTCACACGATGCATCATAAGAACATATGTCTGGTCTGCTGCTGGTAGAAGACCTCGCTCGAGGACGCGACTGCGGCTTTCAGGTCATCGGAATGTATCTCTGCCATGCCTGTAGAGTCGCTGCGATATCAGGTCACCGGAACGTATCTCTGTCGTGCCTGCAGGTCACCGGAACATATCTCTGTTGTGCCTGGATAAGAATCGCTATAGAAGAAGTCTAGTGCGGAGGAGTAGTCGGATCGTAAAAGAATAAGTATATGCCCTGATGAAGAAGTCGATGCTTGGTGAAGACGGATGACCTGAGTAGTAGTCTGGAGTGTTGGTCTGTCAGTCGTGGTAAGATAGCAGACATCCTAAAGAATCATCTCTGGCTCCTCGTTTCTCCCATACTTGATAGATTAAAGAGGGAGAAATAAAAAGTTGGGAGAAACAAGTCGTGGTGAAACAAGGGTTGTTGGAGGGGAGGATGCTCCAGGAGGTTGGAGCTGCTGGAGACTCGGACGACGCTTTAGGTGCAATTGGTGATGGCAGCTGGTGTTGCTGGGGTCTTGGACCGCCTTGCGCGAGACCATCGAATCCATGAGTGATGCAAGAGGTCCAACCCTCTCTCCTTGTCGGTGGAGAGAGGACTGGTAGTGGCGGCATATTTAGGATAATAGGTTTCGATCTAGGATCGTCGTTCTGATATCATGTGGAGAAGAGAAACGAATGAGATGTTTATTCCGTAGAAGTAGGGTCTCTTATATAGAGAGAAAAGCCTAGAGAGTACAAGGGTTATGGAATCCGAAGGGTCATGGGGGGTTACGGAACTCGAAGGGTCACAGAGTGTTACAAAACTCGAAGGGTCACGAGAGGTTATGGAACCCGAAGGGTTACAAACATAATTATAAATCTAACAACTCTAACAATAATCATTTTTAAAGGCATTTTCTTATATATCTATACATATATGGTCGTTATGTAACAAGATTTACAATACCAATTGAATTTCAATCAAATATTGTGTATTTGTTTTTGGGATTTTATCACTTGTCCTCTCTTAGATGTTGCAATAGCTGTTATGCCCCTCCCCTTTTTTGGAATTTTAGTTGTGGTCCTTACTTCTTCTACCATTATCACTTGTGCCCTTTCATTAGTTTAGTCGTTAACAAGTTGAACTAAACCATGATTTATTCAAACCATGGTATAATTAATAGGGGTAAAAATGTTCGAACACCTCCATCCCTCTGCCTCCTCCCCAATTTGTCTTGTTTTCCCTTTTCCCAGTTTCAACCCAACACCTTCGATCAACATACATCACACCATCTCTTTTACATTCTTTTCTTCTCCTCAAGAACCTCTCACCTCGTAGTTGCCCTCTTCGTCCTTTGTTCGACCACGCATGATATAAGATGGTTGCTATGGCAAATGACTCCATTAATATTTGTTAAGACGAAGGACTCGGGTCTTGGGTTGTATTGATTGTAGGGAGGGCCTCGAGCCGCCATATGTTGGAGGTTGGAGGCAATAGGTGGGATTGGACCCACATGGAGAGTTTCTGTGCATGGGAAGGTGAGTCTGCGAGTTTGTGTGAGGGGGGTGTTGCATCTTGGAGTGTGGAGGGGCTCCACTTGCAGGAGGGCGAGAGGGGTCTGAAGCTGGCGCTTGAATATCGACGTCGCATGGGAGGGGATGGTCTTGGGTTGTGTTGGCTGCAGGGAGGGCCTGGAGTCGCCATATGTTGGAGGATGGAGGCAATAGGCGGGACTGGACACACATGGATGGTTACTGTGCTTGAGAAGGGCCAGTGCACATGGGAACAATACCTTGAGAACTGTGATTGCGATTAGGGGAGGTGTTGCGTTTCCAGGGAAGGTGATGTGCTGTCTGGATCTGCTGGGTGGGATGTTGTTGCTACAAAAGGCGTTTGTGTGTGATGATGTGTAGATCTATGGCTCTAGGAACCCTAGAAGGAGAATGAAGTCCTGGAGATGCGTCGTTGCCTTGGTTGACGTGACGAATCATGGTTTCAGATGAAACCCTAGAACTTGACGATGATGATGATCTGAACTTGCACAGATTCTTTAATAATAGATGAACAGAAAATAATCTTCAGAATAATCTCCTAGAACAAGTCACCAAGTATCAAACTAATCGAAACTCCCAAAACCGACTTGCTGTTATACTATGTTGAAATATAAATGTAGAAGTAATAGTCGACCCGACTAGTCGAGTCGGTGGGGTAGCTGACGTGACTATGCCTAGTCGACCATTAGTCGGTCAACCCAACTAATCTAACTGACTAGTTGGCTGACTACAAGGCTGACTTTTACATAGATATTTTTTAATTTGTTAGTTTTTCTATTTTTTTAAAAGCAAACTTATTCCAATATACTTATGTTATATTTAAAGACAATTACTTCTTTTAATTTCATTATGATATAATAGAAGATGTACAATTGAATGTAAATATATAAGAATATGTATATAAAAATTGATTTGTATATTTAAAATAATTAAAAAAATTCAAAACCGACTAATGATCGATTAAATCTGATTAGTCGCCCGACTGCCGATTAATCCTTAGTTAGTGACCCCACTGACCTAGTATTGACTATCGTTTTCTGCAACCTTGTCAAAAAGAAATATAAAACATGGAATGTTCAGGATTTTTTGGAACTATACTCCTAAAGGAGCGAGATGAAACCACGAGTGAAGTCCATTAAGAGTTGCATCGTCTATTGCCATCTCTTTACAAGTACATGGGTTTTGGGGCTCCTTGTTTAGCTTCTCAGACAGACCGAATTCTCCCAGTAGTAGATGTGAAACTAAACATGAGAGGGGGGGGGGATGGGTAATTGGATCTTGGAGAGGTCCAATTACCCTTCTATTACATACTTCTATAGTAGTATTTGGATACATATTATCAAGTCTAATGTTGATTGATAAGAGATGTCGAAAAGCGTATAAAAACTATTCGTCGAGTAACAATATATAAAGTACATCTTCCATAATAATAAATAACCACATATTCTAAAAACCAGGAGATATGCATTTGAAGTAATAACAAAGTACAATCGGACCAAAAGATGATCAAAAGCAAGACTTATGTGATGGATACACACTCATACATATATAACATCCCCTTTATTGCTCGTGCCACATTATTGATTCTATGTACTTAATAATTCTTTTATGTTGTATGGAAGTACAAAACCTTGTAAACAATCATGCATGAGAATTAGGAACACCGACAATAGGGATGGAGCTGGTAACACGTGTGGCATGGTGGGCACAAGAAGAAGCTTGGGAATTTCACGGTGACCATGATGATAAGAGTACGAGTCTAGGAGAGGATCTCTAAGTGCTCTTTCGGAAGGAAATTTAACTTTGAAGATTGAATATATGTTTATGGGAAATTAATGGTAATCTAGAGTAAATATCAATAAGTTTACAAAACTCTAAAAAATTCTCCGAAGGTCTTAGCGAAAAAAGAGATCACAACATAACACTCTGAAAAAAAAACTCAAGAACAAGTAATAAAGAATGAAATATACAAAACCCTAAGACATCCATATGTAAAAGCATTTAAATTGATAAAAATGACATTAGTGTAGCCTTATTCAGAATCGAGTAGAAGTTGTTGGAAACAACATGATATGACATGATATAAAATCGATATTAGCATTGATATGAGTGAAATTTTCGGTAACTCCAACTTTTGGTTGATACCCATTGACTTCCCGAAATATTGCTGGTATATTGCTAATATAGATAGGTATTTGGAAAAAAATGTTGGGTATTCTTGGTGGTGGTCGATATGACGCCGATATATGATTTTGAGGCTAGTTAAACAATTGTCGTGCATCCTGCTTTCAGAAGGTGGGTGTTTTCCAAATGGTTAGGCATTTTTTTGTGATATTTGGAAATGTCTTTGTTTTTGTTTTTTTGTTGGGATATGTAGGGAGAATTGTCTTCATCTTTTTGACATGGTTGATGCTATGGAGGTTGTGCTGGGAGATACAGTGAGGGGACACGTGTCTTGAAACCAAAAGGTGATTGATCGGAACAAATACTCTGAGATTTCTCTCGCCTGCTTGAGGACATCTGCATTTAGAATTTTGTTTGGGGGGGTGATTAATCTGCTAATTGGGCTGAGTAATCAGGCAATATCTTACAACAAATTATGTTTTTTTTAAAGTAATCTAATAGTAAGATGCTCACTGTTAGAGTAAAAGAATACTCTTCAGTATTATTCCATAGAGTCCTCGGGTCTCTTATATAGAGAGAAAACCCTTGGGTAATTACATAGACGTACATGATATAAATAGAAAATGTGAAACAGTACATCATAACATAATATAAACCTCTACACTCCCCCTCAAGATGGAGCATAGGAACATCTCTGGAAGGGTCCTCTGAGCAATGACTTGGTAAATATATCAACAGTCTGGTCCTCTGAACTGACATGAGAAGTGGAAATGAAGCCCTTCTGGATCATGTCTCTCGTATAATGACAATCCACCTCGATGTGCTTTGTTCTCTCATGAAACGCTGGGTTATTGGCAATAAACAATGCTGCCTGATTGTCACATTGAAGATTCATAGGCAAGGAGACATCTTCATTCAAATCTTCTAAGACTGATCTAACCCACATCATCTCTGCGCTTGCTTGTGCCATGGCTCTGTACTCGGATTCAGCACTGGATCTCGCCACAACAGTCTGTTTCTTGCTTTTCCAAGAAACCAAAGAGCTACCTATGAAGATAGCAAATCCAGAAGTAGATTTACGATCTTTTGGACATCCTGCATCGTCTGCGTCTGCACAAGCGGAAATAGATAAATCCGTATCTTTTCTAGAATAGCAACCCTGTGCCTGGGGAAGACTTCAAATATCTCAATATCATATACAAGGCGTCCATATGAACTTGCCTAGGCTGCTCCATAAATTGACTCACCCGGTTTACTGCAAAGGCAATATCCGGTCGAGTTATAGTAATGTGTAAGAGCTTACCCACCATCTCTCTGTATCTTCTTTGATCCACCTCTTCGGTATCATTGTCGTACAGTTTCATGCTTGGGTTCATAGGCGTGCTCGACGACCTGCATCCAGTCATTCCTGTTTCAACTAGCAAGTCTGTGACATATTTTCAATGAGTCATTACCATTCCTTGTGCATTTCTTGCAAACTCTATCCCCAGAAAATATCGTATCGTGCCTAGATCCTTCGTAACAAACTGACTTCCCAACAAGGATTTGGTTATCTCAATTCCCTGAGCATCATCTCCTGTAACCAAAATGTCATCAACATATATCATGACAACAACTGTACCTCTAGGGGTCTTCTGGATGAACAGTGAATGGTCCGCATTTGATCTCTTGAACCCTTGTCGTTCAATCAGCTGGGAAAGCTTCTGGAACCATGCCCGGGGACTCTGTTTGAGGCCATATATAGCCTTATGAAGTCTGCACACCATATGAGTCTCCCCCTTAGCAACAAACCCTGGTGGCTGCTGCATGTAGACTTCCTCCTGTAAATCACCATACAAGAAAGCATTCTTGACATAAAGCTGAAAGATGGTCCAGTCACGTACCACAGCAACAAATAGGAGGATGCGAAGAGTGGAGTGTCGAGCCACAGGTGAAAAAGTATCCAAATAATCTACCCCATAAGTTTGGGTAAATCCACGTGCAACATGTCTGGCCTTGTATCTGTCGAGACGCCCATCTGCATGATATTTCACCGTAAACACCCACTTGCAGCTCACCACAGAGGCACCTGGAGGAATAGGGACTAGAGTCCAAGTCCTTAGAGACTGTAAGGCACGCATCTCCTCTTCCATAGCAAGACGCCAGTAATCAATCTTCATGGCTTCTTGATAGGTCCGTGGAATCTCAACCGACGAGACAGCGGCTGCGAATCTCTGGAAATCCCCATTGAGACGATGAAATGATACTTGAGACGCAAGAGGATATGATGCACATTGTCTTCTCTGCTTCCTTTGGGCAATAGGCCGATCAAGATCATCTATCACTGTGGTGACTGGCGGATCCTCCTCCTGTAGTAAAGGCTCCTGCACTGTTGCATTATCTAACCCGTCATTAGTGCTAACATCAGAACATACCTGAGGGGTGCTGGATGGTTGGCATGTAGCTTGAGCAGAGCCGGAACGCCGAGTATAGAACTTAGGAAATGGTACAATCAGAGGTGGTGGTGGTGGTGGTTGTGAGATAGTGGAGTTGGATGGACCCAGGCTTGGAGGCGAAGGAACATATATATTAGTATCCGTGGGTGTGGAGGAGACCAATCTGTCACCTGCAGGGGAGAAGTACATGACAGGTTCGAAAAATGTAACATCAGCACTCACATAGTACTTGTGATGAATGGGGTCATAGCAACGATAACCTTTCTGTGTCCTCGAGTAGCCCACAAAGACACACTTGATAGCTCTAGGAGAGAGCTTATCAAGTCCTGGAGATAACCGGTGAACAAACGCAGCTGTGCCAAAGACCCGAGGTGTAAGTGAAAACAAATCCTTGTCAGGAAAGAGAACAGAGATAGGAGATTTTTCCCCAAGAACAGTAGCAGGCATGCGGTTGACCAGTTAGCATGCTGTAAGTATAGCATCCCCCCAAAAGGCTAATGGGGCACAACTCTGAATAAATAATGTGCGAGCTATATTAAGAAAGTGTCGATGCTTCCGTTCTGCAACACCATTCTGTTGAGATGTGTATGCACATGTGGTTTGGTGGATAATGCCCTTAGAGGAAAGAAAGCGAGCAAGGGAAGTAGTGCAGAATTCCAATGCATTGTTAGTACGCACATACTTAACAGTAGATGAAAAAACATTTTGAACTTCATTGATAAGATTTTGAATAACAGTTCCTGCTTCGGATTTATTTTTAAGAAAAGTCCAAGACACTCGAGAGAAATCATCAACTACAACTAGATAGAACCTGTGTCCCTGATGATCTGGGACACGACTGGGACCCCAAATATCTATATGAAATAACTCAAATGGGGAGCGACTGCTCCGACCCTGATGATTGGGGAAGCTGGACCGATGGTGCTTCCCTAACTGACACGCTTCACAACGAAATGACGAATTCGGAGAGATCTGAGGCAGGAGGTGACACATTTTCTGTAGCGGCAGGTGACCAAATCGAAGATGTCAGGTATATGGAGATATAGAACCCTGAGAATGTAGTGAGACGCCAGCATAGGAGTTTCGTACAAGACGATAGAGGCCATTGTGCTCAGAACCACAACCAATCACCCTATCCGTTAGTATATCCTGAAAAATGACAGAAGATGGATCAAATATAGCACGACAGTGCAAATCTCTTGTAATCTGACTAATGGATAATAAATTCATAGAGAACTCTGGTGCATGTAGAACGTTCTGTAAGTGCATAGAGGGCAGCAAAGATGTCTCCCCCTGACCGACAATAGGGGAATGAGTGCCATCAGCTATGAGTACGGAGCGACCATGCTGAACAACTCTATAGGACTGCAGGATATCTCTATCACGACAGAGATGATGGGTGGCTCCAGAATCAACAATCCAACCTGTGAGATCATGGTTATGACAGGAGACTGAAGTACTACCTGAGGTACTGGCAGTAGTAGATGTACTAGCTGATGCCGAAGCCGCAACGTCGGAAGTGTCAGCACCCTCTGAAGATGACCGTGGCATAATATCACGAAGCTGTGCCACTAGCTCCTCGAACCTGTGATCTGAAGTAGGTGCTGGTGGACCCTGAACATGATCAGCGACACGTGCAGAAGGCGGGAAGCCATGCTTGGAATAGCATGTTTCCTCCGAATGACCAGTACGACGACAGAATGAGCACGTAGAACGGATACGACCTCCTCGGCCACGTCCACCACTTCCTCGACCACGAAAAGAAGACGAACTACCACGTCCTCTGGAGACCGCCATTGCCGAGGGTGGTGGAGTCGCTGTATTTGATGGAACTGGTAGACGACTGAGCCTCCTGTAGACTTCTTCCATCGGTGGAATAGTGGCATCGACAAGAATCTGAGAACGTGCTGCCTCGTACTCTAGGTCCAGGGCAGCAAGTAATACGCCTACCATAGTGGCGTTGCGGAACGTCTTCTGCTGTTCTGGTGTTGCCGTGAGCGGGATGGTGCTATACAACTTCTCGAACATTCCACGAAGAGACGTGTACAGAGAATGAAGAGGCCTCCCATTTTGCTTCGTGGTAAAAATATCATGCTGCAACTGCAGCATCTTCGTCTCGTTCCGCAGTTGAGAGTATGTAATGGCCAGAATATCCCACATCGCCTTGGCGGTAGGTTGATGAAGGACGTCGTTAACTATCTCCATCGTGAGCGTCCCTGACAGCCAAACTTTGGCATATGCATCGTCCGCCTCCCATGAGGCATAGGGGCACCCGGCGACCGGAGAGGGGCGCGGGAGGGCCTGGCGGCGAGGAGGAGGCCCGGCTGGAGATAGGCGGCGGCGGGGGGGGGGGGGAGGGGGGTGGGGGGGGTGGTGGAGAAAACCCTAGGCTAGGGTTTTGTCTCTGATACCATGTTAGAGTAAAAGAATACTCTTCAGTATTATTCCATAGAGCCCTCGGGTCTCTTATATAGAGAGAAAACCCTTGGGTAAATTACATAGACGTACATGATATAAATAGAAAATGTGAAACAGTACATTATAACATAATATAAACCTCTACACTCACTATTGGTTGGATCTCAATTTTTACTTATATTTCACTAGTGTTGCAAAAGTCGGCCGACTATTGGGTGGGTACCCACCTCGAATAGGCAAAGTCGACCTATAGTCAGTTGAGCCCGATTAGTCAGGCGAGTAGTCGGTCTAGGCGGCCGCTTAATCAGCCGATTTCTGCATAGAGCATTCGAGAATTGGATCTGAGTATTGAGTTAATGGGTTATTGTTAGACAGTAACCCTCAACTCAACTCGACATACCTCCGACCCTTCGACCCCCTCCCGTGCGCGATACTCCGACGCCGTCTCCAGTGCGTCGCCAGCGTCGCCTCCAACGCCTCGCCTCCCCCGCTGCCTTCAGGTTCTAGCACTTAGAAGCATCCAGCCTCCAGCGCCGGCGCTGCCCCCACCGCCTCCGCCAACTCAATCACGATTTAGGTTAGTTTTTTTTATTTTTGTTTTTGCTTATATTTTCTCTTCTAAATTTCTTAGGTTGATGATGTTAAACTTAAATGTTAATATGTTATTGTTAGCAAATAACAATGTTAGGTTATGTTTTTTTCATTTTTTTTGTATTTGCTTAGGTTGATCTTAGATGTTATTGCTTAGATTTGCTTAGGTTGATGATGTTGAACTTAGATGTTAATATGTTATTGTTAGCAAATAACAATGTTAGGTTTTCTTCAATTATTTTTTTGCTTAGGTTGATGTTAGATGTTATTGCTTAGATTTGCTTAAGATGATCTTATATTTTATTGTTAGGATATATTTTCTCTTCTAATTTGCTGGTTGATCGTAGATGTTATTGCTTAGATTTTTATTACTCGTTTTTCCATTGTTAGGTTAGGATTTCTTCTACTTCGTTTATTTTAAGAGTAAAAATTTAATTTTTCATGATGAAGGCATGTTGGGTATCTTGTATATAAGATTACTTTAGTGTCTTATTCCACATGTTTGTTAATTTATATACTTGTTGATTTGCATGATGGTTAGGTAATTTAGGTACTTCAATTTGTGAGCTTAGTTATCTTTGTGTTTGTTGATTGGCTAACTTGTGAGTTTTTTGATTAGTAACTTGTAAGTTTGGTTAGCTTTGTGTTTGTTGATTAGTAATTTATGAGTTTGTGACTATGTAGATGGATACACCTCCAACGAACGTCGCTTCTGGTAGCGACTTTTCTTTTTACACCGCGCTATGATCAACTGATCCTGTATGGAAATATGGTTACCTTTCGAATTGTGCAGACCCGACTACAGTAACTTGCAGATTGTGCAAGAAGGTTGTCAAGGGATGTGTGTACAGGTTCAAGCAACATCTAGCACACTGTAGAGGCAACGTGGCCGCATGTCCCACGGTGGATGAAGAGATGAAGAAGAAGATGATCGCATATCTTGATGACGTTGCAAGGAAGAAGAGCCACAAAGCCCCTAATGTTCAGGAGCTAAGAGAGGATGCTGATATTATTGGAGATGCGAGTTCGACGAAGAGATCACGAGTATCTAACTCCTTGGAGGAGAATGCCGCATTGGAAGGATCATCATGTGAGATGACCATAAAAGATGCATTCTCCAAAGAGCATCGCGATAGGGTCGCCCCGTATATAGCCAACTGGGCATATACATCAACGATTCCTTTTAATGCATCGACGACAAAGCCCTTCATGTAGATGGTGGAGGCGATTGGGAAGTATGGGCCTAGACTAAAGACTCCCTCAAGGTACGAGCTTAGTGGTCCACTTTTGAAGAATGCGGTAAAGAAAATGCATGGTGACTTGTAATGTCATCGTGATACGTGGAAGTCGACATGCTCTTTGATGATTGATGCGTTGACGGATGATGAAACTCGATTTCATCATCTTAATTTGTCTATTTTAACCCCCTTGCTTAAACATGTAGCAATAAAAATTAGACAAAACCATGTAAATACCAGAGTCATTGAATAAATTAAAAACACAAAAAATAGCAAAACTAAAATTCATGGTGTTTTTATCCTTAAAAAACGCCCTCAAAAATATTTTCGACTTTTGTTTGACCTCATCTCCGTTTTTGGTCAACATGAAACTTGTAGATTTCATCGAGATCTACAACTTTCATGTTTTGAGTTTTTCCAAATTCGGTCATTTTCTTCATTTTTGCGAGGTTTTCTTTCGAATAACCAGATTGGGTCACGTGGCGCCTTCTGGTTGCGCCACGCGGCCCGTATCCCTTCGCGCCTCTCACGCTGCCTCTCTATCGTTCGATCGCCTCCAATCGGTCTCATCTCAGTCGCTCTTTTCCCCCCATTCCCTCTACCGTCCGATCACGCTCTTTATTTCATCACAGCTGCACGCTAGCGCCGCGCCCTCAGCACGACACGTGGCGACATCTGCACCCTCGATTGCCTCCAGCCGTTCCATCTCAGCCGCTCTATCCCGCTGCTTTCTCCATCGCCCGATCTAACTCCAGATACCATCGCCGCCGTCCGCTAGCGCCGGTTTCTCCTTGTGCCACATATCACAACCAAAGCCTCACGATCATTTCCAGGCATTTCCATCCCACCCATCTATCTCCGCTTCAAACCTCAACCCTCCGATCGCCCTCCATATGTGATATGGGCCGCCCGCCATGGTCACGCTTTTAGCACGCCACGTGGCGTGCCCAATCACCTTTTATCCCAGTTGCCCTAGATCTTATCCAAGCCGCTCGTTAGTGCCCGTCTTTCAGCCGTTGGATCTTAAAGCTCCGTCGTCAACCTCCAGTCCTCCCTCACTCCCACATTCTCCACCTAGCGGGACCTCCTCGCCTTTCCCATTTTCTCCACCATCTCTGTCAACCTTCCCTCTCTCTAACCGCCCCACGACGTACCCCAATCATCCCGCATCCTCGGGAGCGTCCAGGCACCCCACGACGACCTTCGCCTCACTCCAAAATTGCCACACAAACCACGTCGCCCTCACCTGAAACCACCACATTCACCCCTTCAAATACCTCGTCTCCGCCACGTATTAACCTTGTCCACCTTTACGTGGGGGATCGCCTAGCACCTCCCCCGCTCCCCGGTGGCAGCGAGGGAGCGGCATGGAACGCGAAAACAACGCTATCCTCCGGTGTTGACCCCTGGTCCATCACGGCCAGGACCGCGGTGGCTCCGCCTCGCTTAGCGGCCTCCAGTCGCCGAGGAGGTCCAGCGATGACCAGAGCACCTCGCCGGGGCTCGCGCATCGGCCTCCACTCCGCCATTGTCCATGTAAGAATATCTGACTTCCCCTGCATTTTTCTTTTGATATCGTTGAATTTATTAGTGTCTCATACACACTATCGCTCTTCACCGATCACTTCGTTAGCTTCACTACATCTCCACCTCTCACGCGCTACCTTCTGATCCCCCTCTTCTTCCTCCATACCCTAGATCGCCTCCGACCCAACTTCTCCGCCCTCCACGGCGGAGGAGCTCCGAGCTGCCACCTTCCTCATCCGCAGAAGCTCTCACTCACTCCAGTTCACACCAGCACCTCGCACCACATGCTTCTGCTATCAAATTGACCATGCAGATGCTCAAAGGTTCAATGGCCGGAGACCTCGCCGGAGTACTATTGATGAGCTTAGCTTCGTCATCGGAGCAACGAGGGGTTGCACCAAGCGTCGTTGCAGCTCGCCCAGACCTTAAGCTTCATCGACAACCAGTCAAGAGCAGCGGACGGGCTTCATCGACGCCAGAGAAGAGCGGCGGAGTTCGGATTCCCTCGCTGGTGTCCTGGTTCCGCCCCCCGTCGGAGCCAAGAACGAAGGCACAGGTACCGTTGGATGATCCTCTCTGGAGCTCATCCAACGGCGCATACGAAGCCACGTCGACATCCCACGCAGATTCCAGTTACCGTCTGATCTTGAGGATCAGACGGTCTATGATGGTCCATGTGGCAGCACCGGAGCCTCTCCAAGCCTACGGTCCGAATCTGCAGGTTTGTACCACTCGAGCCATCGTCGAGCCTAGACTGAACCCGAAGCAGCAACCGAAGCAATCCCGAGCCTCCTCTGAGCCTCAGCATCTACCGAGCTTAGAGTGCACGTGCACATCACGTGCGTTTTGGGCAAGATGGAAGGAGGCCCACCAACTTCTTCAAAATTGCAGATAGGTCCTGAGACCACGTGCTATCCACGGCATTCCACGTGCACCTGGGGTATTTTGCAACCGACCCCCTGCAGATTTGAATAATTACATAAATACCCCCGTACGTGTGGGATAATTACAGGGAAGATCCTGTGCCTTATTTTATTTGCACATTAATCCCTCTCAGGGACCTGTTTGCTATTTATCTTTCATGTTTTCTTGCATTTATGCCCTTGTCTTCTTTTATGCGTATCTTGAGCATCATATCTCCGATTGAGTTGATTTTAGTGGCATTTTGAAGTTCATTTCAGTGTCTTCTTGATAGCGTGCTAATATTTCAGATTTGACACTATGAGTTTTGATGTATCATTTTATTAGCAAAGTGTCTTTAATATAATGATTCTTATGCTTGATTTTCACATCAATGGAATTAGCTTTAATTATTTGACCCTGATTTGACCTATGATTAAATGGCTCAAGTATTCTTATAATTCGGGTATATTTTTATATTGCATCTCATCACATCTATTTGCTTAAAAAAATTCAAATGGCATGTTTCATATTTACTTGATGCATATTGTTGTCTTGTCTTCATGCATCCATTGACCTACTATCCATTGATCCAACACTTAGGTAAACTAATAAAAGTCAAAATAGGACGAGAGAGGCTCGTGTCTCTGAGTTCGACCTTGGGCTTGCCCAAGCAAAATATAAATACAACCAATTGATTCTATTGACCTAGCAATTAGATGGTTTTTGACGAACCAAATTCAGCCCGACTGCAATGACCACTGAGTCTTAATTCCACACTATTAAAGGGCTGAATTTGTGGCTCGTCAACGGACATGCATGGAAGGAGCATCATCAAATTTTGTGTTAATTGCACCTTAGGGACTTCATTTTTGAAGTCCATAGATGCCTCAAAAGAGGCCTACATTGCGGAATATATCTTGAAGTTGGTGGATGAGTGTCTTCATGAAGTGGGCACTGATAATGTGGTTCAGATTGTGGCGGATAATGCATCTGCGAATGTAGCAATGGGAAGATTGTTGCTCACCAATTATCCATGGATTCGTTGGACTCCATGTGCCGCGTACTCCCTTGATCTCGCTTTGGAGGAGATAGGCAGAAAAACGAAGGTGAGGAGTGCAATCACAAAGGCAAAGAGGCTTACGGTGTTTTATATACTCACACCAAAACTCTAAGCTTGATGCGCAAGTTCACCAATAAGAGGGACATTGCAAGGCCCGACCAAACAAGATTTGCAACAACTTTTCTCACTCTTCAGAGCATGAATGAGAAGAAAGACAAGTTTAAATTGATGTTTTCCTCAGAAGAGTGGAGGAACTGCAAATAGTACAAGACCAAGAAGGGAGAAACATCGAGTTCCATTGTATCCAACCTTATATTTTGGAACCACATCGCACATGCCGTTTGAGTTTTCACTCCATTGATATGTTTATTGCGTGTTGATGCAGATCAACGTCCATCCATGGGCTTTGTGTACGGAGGGCTTAAAGATGCCAAACGGGAGATAATTGCATCATTCAATGGCATGGAGTCATCTTACAAATTTTTTGTGGATGTTGTTACCTCCAAGACCAAAGGGAGGCTCGATACTCCTTTGCATCTAGCAACATATTACTTGAACCCATTTTCTTCTACACTGAATCTCGTGGTGATCCAGATGTTGTGGTGAGGAGAGGGTTTAAGGAGTGCGTGGAAAGATTTTATCCAAATTTGGATATACAAGATATAATTACTAGGGACGAGCTTCCAGCGTACAGACTTGGTTGCGGTGATTTTGACAAGCCTTTAGTTGTGAGACAAAGGATGACAAATGACAGCAATTTTGATCCAGGTATTTCATGCCGGACAATTCTCTCTTTGGCAAGCCTTTTATATTATATTATATTATATTATATTGATGAATTCTCTATTTAAATAGCTAATTGGTGGTATAATCATGGAGATGACACACCTCATTTGAAAGCCATGGCCATCAAGATCTTGAGCTTGACGTCTTCGTCATTCGGATGTGAGTGTTACTAGAGTACATTTGACTCGATAATGACTCCATTCCACCCACCAAATTTGGTTACTAATAGTAAACTATAACAGAGTAATTGATATAAATTTAAATTTTGTATTTTGATGTTCAGATCCATACCAAGAGGTGGAACAGATTGGAGACGAAGAAGTTGAACGATCTTGTGTATGATTGTTTCAATTCGAACATGCATGAACGCCGAGTTGAGAAAGAAAAAAATCCTCTCTCATCTCGTTATCGTACATACATGGTTGAATGGATCGGAGGTGTCGATGCTCATGATGAGGAGGTTTTTCCAGGTTCCAGATTGACATGGGATGCTGTAGCACATGCTAGTGGTGTTGAAGAGAATTTGGAACCGAGAGGGAGCCAACGAGTTGACTGTAGCAGAGGAGCTTCATCTTCAAGCTCCAATGCTTGACCGATGAATGAGAACGAGGAGTTACTTCTTGATGATATAGAAGAAGAAGAAGAAGATGATGATGATGATGATGGCGATGAAGCAGAGATGGACTTGGATGATGACATTAAGGATTGAGTCGATTGACTTCTCTTACTTTCCACATGTATTATTTTTTCAATATATATGTGTTTTTAAACATTTGCTCGTGTTATGTACCAAACATTTTGATCTTAACTCGCTTCATTTTTTCTTCTCTTGCTATAATTTTTTAAGCTCTTAAAAATATTAAAATTGCTAAAAATATGAAGATAAATGATAATTCATGTATTAAAATTTTATTTATATATTAAAAATAATAAAAAAATTCAAAATCGACTAATGCCTGACTAAATCTGATTACTCTCTTGACTGCCGATTAATCTTTAGTCAGAGACCCTGCCGATCGAGTACTGACTGCCGACTTCTGCAACCTTGTATTTCACAGGGGTATTATTTAACATATTTAAATCTATATGAAAAATATAAGAAGCCATGTATACAAACTGATTTTATATATTTATTTTTTTTAAAAAAAATTCTAAATTTAATTTGTTGTTCGACTACTAGTTAATTGCTAGTCAATGATCCTTCCAGTTGAATACCGATTAGATGACTGCCGCCTTTTGCAAGTTTGGATTCATATGGCTTGCAAATTATAAGGGGGGTTATTCATAAACCAATCGGTCCACTAACAGACTAGCTAATGCATTACAATGATTTTAATCAACAACAACAAAGCCTTTTCCCACAATTAAGTAGGGTCGGCTACATGGATTCTTCGCCTCCATTCAGATCTATCTTCGCCTCCCTTCGTATAGTCTCTTTCCAACACTTCTTGGGCCGTCATCGCCCTCTCTTAGTCGGCTCAACATCCCAACACTCGCATCTCCTAACCGGTGCATCAGTTGACCTTCTTTCCAAATGACCAAACCATCTTAAGCGGTTTTCTCGCATCTTATTCTTGATCGGAGCTACGCCAACTTTCTTTCTGATTGCATCATTCCGAATCCGATCTTTACATGTATGTCCACACATCCATCTTAGCATTTTCATTCCTGCTACAGCCATTCTCTGCACATGTCTATGGTTCACAGGCCAACATTCAGAACCATAACAGGTCTCACGGCTGCTTTGTAAAACTTTCCTTTAAGTTTTAAAGGAATTTTCTTATCACAGAGAACAACAGAGGCTCCTCTCCACTTTAGCCAACCTGCATTTATTCTATTAGTAACATCTCCATCAATTTCCCCATCATGATTTAAGTAAACTACATAAAAATCCCTTAACTATACACCCTATTTCAGTGTTGCACCTAAACTTTAAAAGGTAACCAAGGTTGCAGAAAGTGGTAGTCGGTACTCGGTCGGCATGGTCACTGACTAAAGATTAATTGGCAATCGGACGACTAATCATATTTAGTCGGTCATTAGTCAGTTTTGAATTTTTTAATTATTGTAAATATATAAACCGATTTTTATACACATATTCTTATATATTTACATTGATTCGTACATTTTCTATAGTATCATAATGAAATAAAAGAAGCAATTGTCTCTAAATATAACATTAAGTATATTATAATTAATTTGCTTTTAAAAAAATCGAAAAACCAAAAAATCTCTATGTAAAAGTCGACCTTGTAGTCGACCGACTAGGCTGACTAGTCGACCCGATTAGTCGGGTTCACCGACTAATGGCCGACTAGGCCTAGTCGAATCAGCTACCCCACCTATTCGACTAGTCGGACCGACTAATCGGTCTAGTCGGCCGACTTTTACAACAGTGAAGGTAACAATGTGGTACATGATTAAGATTTGTCTCAATGTGATCCGTGGTTATTGAAATTTAATTGATCGTTTGGTCTTTCTAACCTTAAATCACAAAAACCACATTTACACAAATCTTAAAGATCACATACCACATTGTTGGGTGTATAGTTCAATGATTTTTATGCTATTTATTCTAATAATTTTTCATTTTTTAATAAACTCACGTGTCTATTGTTAATAGATTTATATTGAGAAAATATTTAAACATATAAACTTATTTAAACATATAGCTTATAAACTAATAAGTTAATCGACAGTCTTGGGAGTGACCAAATCTATATGAACATATAAAAATATATGTTTTTAGAATATCTTATGAACTAATCGGTTTGCCGTCAGTCTTTGAGAATGACCAATGCTATATAAACATATAAAATCCATGTATTTAGAATAGCTTTATATTTAAAAATTTTTAAATATACAACAAGGTTGCATTTTTTATATATAAGGCCAAAAGGCCGGGTTCAAATTCCCCTTGTGTGGGTAGCGTTATGCAACCAACGAAAAATAATCGAATCTTTCAGTATAGATTTGATAAAGAATCCTTGTAGCCGACCTTACTTAGAGGGGGAGAAGACTTTGCCATTTATTTATACAACAAGGTTGCAAAAGTTCTTTAAAAAAACAAAGTTGCAAAAGCAAGGCCTTAAATGCCGGTTTCGGTCACCATTTCGGTATCAACCAAAATAGAATTTCGGTGGAATTTCGACCGGAATTTCGATCATTTCGGTCATTTTTTGTACTAGGACCCCTATATTTCGATCATTTCTGTCATTTCGGTCGAATTTCGATTTCGACTGGATATCGATATTCGACGGAAATTCGACCGGATTTCGTTGAAATTTGAGGCCATGTGCAAAAGTCATACTTGATTCAGTTTGAGTTTAGTTTGTTTTGTATTTTTTAATCAATCGTAATATAAAAATTATTTTATATACGCATATTCTTATATATTTCTCACATTTGTACATTTTCTATACTATCATAATGAAATGGAAGAAACAATTGGATTCCAATCTAACAATAACCTCATTAAGCGTCATAGATTACGTTGCTTCTAGAAACACAAAAAAATAATCTCAGAAAGAAAAGGCCCAACTTGACGGACCTTTAGTTGGTTGGACGACTAAGAGCTGATTAAGCCTTAGTCGGAATGGCCACGCCACCTTGTAGACTAAACGGGCTGGCTAAACAAGTTGGTCGACCGCTTTTTACAAGGTTATTTTTCAAGAATGACTGTCATACATTAGCTACAACTAACAAACCTTTCCCACTTTAAGTGCGGAAAATGGAATGTTACATATGTATTGAAAACACTTTTATATATTAAAAAAATAAACAAAATAAAACTGAATGTTATCAACTGGTCATCTGGATAATATTGTTTATTTATTCATTGATACTGCTGGCAAATAGTAAATAGTGATTTTTGCAACCTTCTGCATTACTTTGATCACTCTTGCTTTACAGGAATGAGAGAAATTGGCTTAGCTCTGATGTGTCTTGTAATGATGGATTTTCTTGGAAGGGTTCACTGTTGTAAAAGTGGGCCGACTAGTCGACCGACTTTCACAAATGAGTTTTTTTAAAAGCAAACTTATTCTAATATGCTTAATGTTATATTTCAAGTCATTAACTTCTTTAATTTCATTATAATAGAATAGAAAATGTACAAATTAATATAAATATATAAGACTATAGGTTTATAAAATGATATATATATATATATATATATAAAATAATAAAAAATTCAAACCGACTATTGGACGACTAAGACCGATTAGTTGCCCGACTGCCGATTAATCTTTAGTCAGGGACCATGCCGACCGAGTACTGACCACTTTCTGCAACCTTGGAAGGGTTTACCATCCTTTTTTTAAGGGGCTGTTCTTTGGAGGACACTGCACTTTCCATTCCATATTGCATTTGGATGATCATGGTCCTTTCTTTCTCTCCATTTTTTTTATCAACGACTTTCGTGCAATACAATATCAAGGCTTGATGTGTAAACTCTGTTGAAGTTTCAATTGTTTGGTCTGACTTGGTTTTCTTTTTGGGGTTCTGGGTTGGTATCATTTAAGTCTTGTTGGCACATCTAGGTTTACCTTTGCCATGCTGTGAGTTGGTGTGCCAGTGTTTGCCATGTTGGTTGTCAACCAGTTCTTGGATTTGGTGTTTGATTCTAGGATTTGCAAATAAATAGTTGAAAACCTGGGGCGGACACCTGTGTGTTTCCCCCTCTTGCTTCATAAAAAAGTTCAATATATTTGCAGCTTTCTTTAAATATCAACAGTGACAATTGTAAACGTGCAAGTCCACAATCGTCAAGGCTATTCACAGTGCTATTCTGGGATATTCTGGGATGTTCTGGGATATTCACAGTGCAATTGTAAACGTGCAGGCTATTCTGGGATGTCCAGGGCTCCTCCTCCGCTTCCCGGATCTGGCGTTGTATGCTTAATATTAGACCCTCTATTTGCAGTGCTATTAGTGGCGATGTTCCACCCTTCCACCGGGTCGATTCACAGCGGGGTTTTTCGTTCAAGGCTGTTTTTGATCTGCTTCGCCCCAGGAGCTTGCCGGTTCCTTGGGCCCCGGTCGTATGGGATAGTCGATCTCCTCCACGCTGCACCTTCACGCTTTTCCACGCTGTCCGCGAGCGGCTCCCTACCTTAGATAGACTTAACTCCTTTGGTACGGAGCTTCCTGAATTGTGTTACATATGTTCCTTGCGGTCGGAATCACATCAGCACCTTTTTTTCTATTGTCCTTTTACCTCCACTGTTTGGCGCGGTTCCTGCACTGCCCTCTCCTTGCAGGCTCCCCATGCTCTGCACCTTTCAGTCATTCTGGCCTGGATTGCAGATTTTGGCTCCGCTCGGGCCCGTTCTACTGCTGCAACCCTGCTCGCGGTCGTGGTCTGGTTCATCTGGCGCGAGCGCAATCGTCTTTGGACATTGTCAGGCAGTCCCTTGGCTACTCGCACAATTGACTAAATCATACATACTGTTGCACTGCTCAAACACAACTGATGTAACCTGAGTTTTTGTCCTCCTCAGGTCCCCGCAAAATTACAGCTCATTTTGTATGTCGTTCAACTTAGGGCCTGTCACATGACACCCTAACTTTAATTCTGTAGTTACTATTTTTTCTTGGAATATATACATTTAATCTTACCAAAAAAAAGTCCACAACCGTCAATGACTGAAATTGCATACAAATGTCTTCTGTCGGATTCCTACGACTGAACTTTACCGAGCTGAAAGTGAAGAAATATGATTTCAGCACTAAAAGTTCCCCATCTCAAAGAGATACACCAATCCTTGATCAAATTCTTGACCTTAAATTTGTAATGGTAGTTCCGTTAATTGTTGTTTGCTTATCCACAAATAATCGATGTGCTCGATGCTTTGCTGTTTCTAGGAATTTGCTTCTGTTAGTGGCAAGAGTGCAAAGGTCAAGGGAGGCCGAAAAGCAATTAAGAAAGAGGAAGACACACTAAAAGTACCGAATACACGATCCAAGGAAGTGCAGTCGAGAACTCCTTCGAGCAGAGCGAATACAAGAAGACAAAAGGTCGCTGCACAGAAAGAAGAAAGAGCAGAACTCGAAGTGAAGGAAGAAGGTGAGATATCGGAATCCGAGGAGACTGACAGGTACCAACAGTACAAGGAGGAGAAGTGGATGGAGTGGTGCGCGGATGTACTGGGAAATGAGGAGCAGACCCTGAGGCGCCTTGAACGGTTGCAAACAACTAGCGTTGCTCTTCCAAAGGAGAAGGTTTCCATTTTCTTATTTTCTTTATTACCTTTTCGGTTATTAGTTCACTCTATTTTGGATGCTTATAATTTTTCATGCCTGTAGGTTCTCTCCAGGATCAGGAAATACCTGCAACAACTGGGGAAGAGGATCGACCAAATAGTGATGGAGTCAACCACTCGTTCGAAGTATCACAGTAAGTTCCTTGCGCGACCTCAATTCGATATCTTTTCTTCTGGCCGTTGTCTTCTCTCTTGTGGCCTTTGCTTTTGCTGTTCAGTTTTCTCTAGTCTTACTGATCAAATGATATTTATTTCACAGGAACTTCTATGAAGTTGTGGAATTATGTGTCCACCTTCTCAAATTTGTCCGGGAAAAGGCTGTTTGAGATATATTCTAAGCTGAAGGAGGAGCAGAGTGATTTTGGTCAAAACCGATCATATGGGAACGATCTCCGTAACAAGAAGAGACCTCAGCATGGCTTGTCCAAGGTGCCAGATACATGTTTTGGGGATCAAGCTACTGGAAATTCGGAAGCCTGGAAGCGCCGGAGAAGAACAGAAGTGGATGGTCAGCATCATGTTCAACAGTTGTATCCTCCACGTGTAGTTAGCAACGGTAGTCGGGCATACGAGCCTACGAATTCTCCAGGAATCTTGGGCTCCGCACCGCCCGAGTATCGAGGCTTTGTCAACGAGAGACCTAGAAGAGGGCGATCTGCGCGGTTTCAACCTCCACAAGGTCATGTTTGATCGAAACAGTCTTCCTTATCATCTGGAGAGACCTTGATTGATCTGAAGGTGTGCTGCTTCAACCTGATGGTAGAGCCTTCGCACCGTGGAATCGGCTCGGATTATTCTTTTCTTCCATAAATAATTCGCCAGTTCCATTGCAAAAAAAATTGCCACTGGCTGTATGCTGCTGATCAGGGCGGAGGAGCGGCTGTTGTTTTTACGGGTCGCAAATTGGTGGCCATGGAGTTAAAACATACATATAGAAAATAGAACAATTAACCAGCAATTGTTTAGGTGTACGCTTCAATGAGAAGCACAAACAATAGAGCGAGCGTTACAATTTTTTTGGGGTTTTAGAATCGAAGCCACCGATTCTTCATAAAAGGTTCTTAAGATTTTTGCTATCCTGTCTATTACTCCAAATAGTATGTTGTGTACACATGAAAGTATAAATTAACTGCCAAGAGCCCTTTTTTCATTCATTTGTATGTCTTAGTTATGCTAGAAATTTGCAAAAGATAAGAAATCTTTCGTACGTCGTGACGATATTTATTTGGCGTTTGCATCTGAAGTTGCTTAAAGTAGGTCAGTTTGTTTCTTCTTCCGACATCGAGCAGGTTGCATACTCCTGGTACTAACAGATCATATAGTTGCAGTTCTATTTCTTTCTCTCTTTTACCAGTGCCATATTTGTTTGCAGGTGTAGATGTCGAGGAGTGTCGCTTATGTACATTCTTTCAAGTCAGGTAAGGTCTCTTCTGTATGCTGTACAACATTTGCGTCTTGATTTTGATTATTGTGGAATTTCCTTTTACCAGTCGTTTGGATTTCAATGACGAATCTTGATGTGAAAAGGTCAGGATCTAAGCGACTAATTTTTTGCGACGATGTTGATGTTGTATGAGGTATTACAACTTTGCATCAACATGAACCATATTCTAATTGTTTACAAAAATGAGCATCAGGTGATTAAGATGTACATTATCTATCAGTCAACCTGGTGTGATTGGAATTATGGCAACCCCTTTGTTGAATGACTGCGCATTGGCCGCAACGTATTATTTTTCTTGTATCTTCTGGTTTGTGTCGAGGGCTGGAGTGTCAAAGATCGGAAAACAATCGCGATCATAGGTTGGTTTCCGACCTGAGCATGCCATTGAGTGCCAGCAGCTTCAGCTTCTCCAGCTCCCTGAAGGCCACTGGCTGGCCAGTGTTGCATTCATAATGATGTTTCTATCAATTCTTTCTACGATGACCCGATTCCTCCATCAGGTTCGCCCCTCTCGTCTAATGGATCGTTTCCGGGGGCCTGTCTATGAAGGCCACCGACTGACCAGAGTTGTGCTCAAGGGTTTACGTCTTCGAATTCTTCTTACATTCTTTTCAACTTACAACAAACCCAACGGTTCTAGTTTGTTGGAATACATCGGAATACATAACTTTCTCCATTAAATATCGTCTTGGAGAATATTCTTCAACATTGCACTTGTGTATGTCGCAGTTACATAATTACATTAGTCAATGCTTGTATTAGTTCAATATGCATGATTTATAGTTGCGAAGTAGTAGTGACCAGGAAAGGTGAAAATAATCTTTGAGAATGGAATAGGACATAAAAGCGTTTGTTTCCTTGAAGGAGAATGTGATTTCTGATCGCGTGCTTGTTGAAGAATGAGCCAACGACTTTCTTTTGTACCTATAGTTATTTGTAGTAAGGGATCTTATCCTCAAAGTTGGACTTTCGAGAGTATTTTCTTAAAAAAAAATCTTAGAAATTAAAAGAAACTGATATGGATCAAAAGGAAGAACAAGATGATACGTCCCAAAATAAAACCAAACTTTAGATATATCGAATATGTAGATGTTATCTACGGACTTAGAGGTAGGAATGAAAACGGATTTGGAAATATTGGAATATCCGCTTATTGTATTCAAAAAATTAGCGGATATGGATATCTGTATATGAATATTGATCGAATATGGATTGGATATGGATTGTAAAAATTTTCCGGATACGGATACAGATATCGTAATGACTTGAATATCCGGATCAGATCCGGATATCTGAATACAATATTTAATATTATTTTATATTTTAGTTAATATAATATAAGTCACAATCATGTGTTATTATGTTAGTATTATATATTATATAATACTATATACTAATGATATTAATAAATTTCTGTTTATTTGAGGATGAGCACGAACAAAACTTACGAAATCTTATCTCATTTTTGCTTACGGTCAAGAATGCAGGTCACCTCGATACTCCTTTTTGACATGATGCAACTTATTTATATTTCGTTGTCATTTTTAAAATAATTATGAACCCTGATAAAAATTAAATTCGTATTCGTATGTGATCTTTTTTTGATCCATATTTAGATTCCATGTTTATTGGATCCATATTTGGATTTCGCTTTTTATTCGATTTATATTTGGATTATCTCTTTATTCGGTCTGTATTTGGGTTCGCTCTTTATTCGATTCGTATTCGGATTCGATAAATATCCGATTCGGATTCATATCCGTATTTTTAAGGATATGGTTTCTATAATACATATCCGAATCATATCTGTATCCGTATTCGATAGAGATGAAACAAATATGGATATGGAAATAAGCATATCCGATCTGTATCCGATCCGTTTTCAACCCTATTTAGTGGACAAGGATCCGGTAATACTTTGATCCGAATTGCTATCCAACGTTCGCACTTCTGTCGGGTTGTGTTTAGGGATGTCAGTGGGTCGGGTTTGGGGCGGGTATTACTATTCCCAAACCCATACCCATTTATAACATCACTACCCATATCCGCCCATTTATTAAACGGGTAATTTCTAACGGGGACCCATATACCCGTCGGATATCCGTTTACCCAATGGGTACCCATATCTTTGACAAGATAAATCTTAAGTTGTTTGTAAATGTATAGAAGATTTTCACATATAGACGAAATAGAGTGAGATTATGCACTATGATGATTCATAAAAATATGCAATTTATAGAGAATATTAAATGTTTATATATGTTAAGTGTTTAACTATTTTGTATTGATAGTTTTTATTTATTGAAGATGCAAAAAGTTAGTCAAATAAGAAAAATGGATGGAGAGGAGAAAATTGAGTTCGATATTTATACATGCAGATCGATACATATTAGATATGAAATGGATTTGGGACTAGTTTGATTAAAATGCAACATACACATATATCCTTATATATATTATTCGGGTTTGGGGCGGGTTCGGGTTCGGGTACCCACAAGGCAATCCCAAACCCGTACCCATACCCGCATGGGTAGTCAATTCAAAATCCAAACCCGTCCAAAAGTAAATGGGACGGGTTTCGGATCCTTAAATGGAGCGGATTCGGGTTGGTACCCAATGGATGGACCCAGATTGACATCCCTAATTGTGTTCGATAATCCGATCCACCCGAACCGGGAAGGAGGCATCTTCTCTCGAGGCGAGAACTCCCAACAGCCAAACGACACCGGAGTTCGTCGCACTTGTCTGTCAGACATGGACGTCTTCCATCGTTCTAATTCCACCACTGCTACTTTAATTCCTGACCTCAGGTTTCGATTCATTTGGATATCCAGTCTTCGCTCTTTCCTTTTTTTGCACCCACCAATCAAATGATCATATTCCTATAAGATACATATCATCCATCTCGTTCTTTTGGCACCATCTGTGAATTGGGTCGTTTGTGGAACAGTTTGTTGTCTTGTTCCCTTGTTTCCTTTCGAGAGTTTCATTTAAATTCCTTCTTTTGTGATTTCTTCTGCGCGGATTTAGGGTGGGCATGATTGGAATTTGGGATTGAGTGACATCGATGTCCCACTTGCCAGTTATTTTGGGGAAAATTGCATATAGGGTCCCCGCATGCATTTTGGTCAATGCAAACTTTCTCATTTTAATGGATAAAATTTGATGTCATTATCACGGGATTAAAATATCAAAACTCTTGTCTCCAAATGTCTCATTTTCAATCGTATTCTTTTTGAGATTTTTCATCTTAGATGGAGTAATATCCATTACACCTTTACCATTTTTGGAATATCGATCGTACCCCTAACTTCTTCTATAGTTATCACTTGTGTTCTTTCGTCAGTTTGGCTGTCAACGAATTGAACCAAACCATGATTTTTCAAGCAATAGTGTAGTTAAGTTGGGCATAATTGTCCAATCACCCCACCTCCTTCATCGTTCCCACTCTGCATTTCATCGCCTCTCCTCCGCTCCTAGGCAGCCGACCAGACGGTTCAACTTCCGTCCAAATCTTGATGTGAGCAAGTCCCAATTAGCATCCTCTCCTAGTTTCTCTTCCCTTCTGAATCTTCTTCCCTCAAATATTTTCTTCTTTTCTATTTTTCATGCTACTCCATTTCTTCCCTAATCAATATTCGTCTCTCTACTCAAACCCAAGCCCTAATGGCCCAACCATATTCTTCTCTTTTTGTCGTAATCCCACTGTTCCAACGCATCTCAAGCTCGACATGAGCTTGAAATCTGGATCATCTAGCTCTGTCGCGTGTATAAGATTCCCATGCCATCATCCCAATCGAGTATTTCTCGAGCTCCATGCTCCTCTTCTGCAAGTTGTGGAGCTCAATCTAGATGGAGCAAGTGCCATTTGTAGAGAGCATCTTGGCAGTATGCGGAGGACCTAGCTGCCTTCACCATACTTCACCAAAATACGATGATAGTTGCAGTTAGAATCCTCTCCTACATGTGTTCTTCAACGAAGAAGAGGCTTCACCTGAGGACCTTACCGCTCGATTATGGAACCTCGCTTCACCCCAGGTCTCGGAAGGTCAAGCTCCGAGCGAGAACGCCAGTAGCATCTTCTCCTCTCATCGAGAAGATGAGTACACCTAGTGAGGAGGTGGGCCGGTGAAGGATGAATGGGGGTGGAGGGTGGGCTGGGGAAGTGAACTTAGCTATTCAATCTAATGAATCTTTTGTCCCAAAAGTTAACGTCCATTAGGGATGTAGATGGACAACAACTAATCTGAGGGCCTCAAGCGATAAAAACTGCAAAAAGTCAATTACAAAAGCGACATTCCAAAAAAGAGATGGGCATAAGTAACATTGCAATATCTAAGAGAGTCATGAGTGAGCAAATCCCTTTGTTTTTAGGTACTTATCTCAATTCATGTCGATTATTAGAATTATTATGAACGAAATAAACCATTACTATATGCATTGACACGATTATGTTTAGCCAAATTATTATGCAAATAAACAATAATAACATTATTCAAATCTATTTTAAAGTAGATAATCCGATTATACAAGACTCATATATTCCACAAGCAATACGATAAAAGATAAGATAAAAAAAGCATGAGAAGAAACAAAAATACACGATCACCAATGGTGATCCTTCGATGCTGATTGTTATCAAAAGCACATAGAATATAAAAATTGAGCGAAAAACAAAAATGGTTATCTAATGAAAGAAAGCAATGGATAAGAACATATATTTCCGGATCACACGAGAGAGGATAATATAATTCATCCATGGAACCAACACTTAAGGGGTGTTCGGTTTCAGAAATAAATAGGAATAAAGATGGAGAATAAGGAGAATAAGAGTATTTTCTGTTCGACTGGAAAGATAGGAATAATGCGAATAATGTGGAATAAGGATAGGTAAAGTGGAATAAAGATATGGTTAAGGGTGGAATAAGGTGAAATAATGTGATGTTGATAAGAATAGTCGTAATCTTGAGAATCACGCTCAACGGAGATTTGACCCCTTATTTCAATGCTTATTCTCCAAATGAACATGGCCTTAAGGACTGCATCAACTCATTTCTTTAAATGCAACATTTCAGGGGTGTCCTTATATCTCATAAGAATGATCTTGGATCCGTAACAAGTCATCAAAATTCAAATATTCTGATTTTACATTAATCCTATGGACTAATTTATCCAACAAATTCCAAGACAACCACAACAAAATCATCGAGTTGTGAGATCTGAGCTCAAGACAGAGCTTTATCAGGACCATGCACTCTCCTGTCGTGTAATGCAGTTAATAGAGGCATAATTGTCCGGACTTCTTCTTCTTCATCTTCTTCCTTCATTTTTTTCTCCTTTCTCTTCATAATTTCTATCTTAATTACATTTTCATGCATCCATTAAATTGCTAAAATTTTTACATTTTCACGGATATATCAGTCATCGCGGATCAAATGTTGAATTTTATTGAATTTTCCAATGAGTTTTATTAATCAATGAATCAAATTTTATCCTAACTAAACAAATGGTAAAAGCTCTCCTATTTCAACCTGCAGCCTCCTCCTCCCTTCAACTTCCTCCATCTCCTCCTACAGCCCGACCTTTGCGATCATCTAAAGCAACGACCTCCTCCTTGCGGCTAAGACGACAAGATTCCCCTTAGTAGAGGAGGTGGAGTCGTCGAGGCACGACACGACATGGGGAAGAGCTTGGGGAGAAGAGGGACGTGCGGGGTGGAGACGAGGTGCGGTGGAGGAGCTCTAGGCGGAGGGGGAGGTACATGGGCGACTGGAGGAGCTGGGTGTGGAGGGGAGGTACGAGGGTAGAGGGGATGTGCGGGGGAGGAGCTCGCAGCGAAGGGGGAGGTGCGGAGACGACATGATGAGACGGGTGGTGAGAAGGAGGTATAGGGGCAGAGGGAAGGTGCTGGCGGCAGAGGGGAGGTGCGGGGGCGGAGGAGAGGCGCGGGTGGAGGATCTTAGGGGCAGAGGGGAGGTGCGGGGATGGAGAGGTGGGGGCGGGCTGGTGCGGAGGGGGGGGGGGGGAGGAGGAGGAGGTTTGGGGGAGGAGCTCGGGGTGGAGCTCGAGGATGGTGGGTGTCCGGAGCTAGGGGGAGGGGGCGGGCTGGGGAGGAGGAGCTCGGGGCAGAGCTCGAGGCTGGAGGGGGTCGGGTAGGGAGGAGGAGGATGGTTGGGTAGGAGGGCAGATGAGGAGGAGCTCGGGGCAAAATGAGGGGCTGGAGGGGGTCTGGCTGGGGAGGAAGGGGCAGGTAGGCGAGGAGGGGCGGGAAGAGGTGCATGGGGGCTGGGCTGGGGAGAGAGGAAGAGGAAGAGGATGGGGAGGAAGAATAGGATAGAAAAAATGACCTTTTCGATCTTTTTTTAAATTTAATTCTCGTTATGTCTTCAAAGTTAACGTCCGTTTGCATTGGATATGGATAGCAACTAACTTGAGAAAGGAACCCCTCTAATGGTTTGGTGGTAGAAGCACTAGCTCCCTCTTTAAAGGATCAGTGTTCGAATCCCGCTACCAGTAAAAAATCTAAATTTGAGGGGCACATGTGATAGAATGACAAGAAGTCGGGGCACACATAATATACTCAAAAAGAAAAGAACATAATTGAAATTGCAATATCTCGGAGATGCACAACTGATAAAACCCCATTTTTAATTAGATTATATATATATATATATGACCCTAGACTATGTTGACATATATACAAGTGTTCAAGAACATATACACTCATTTCTTCATATAAACCACAAGTCAAGTGATCTAGGGCTACTTCACATTGCGCATTATTTCAAGCTCTCTTGGAGATCTGCCATTATTATCTTACAAGCATAGATCTAACTTTATAAGATCGTTTCATTATCTTTATACATTGTCTATTTTTTTGTGTCTAAGGGTTTAGTATATTTTCCTTTTGTCTTATTGGTTGGAATTGTCTGCATAAAAGAACTCATTGTTATATGATTGGGGTGCCTGCATAAGTAATCGCAAGGTTCTATTAGATTGTAAGCTTGAGTCAAGAGATTCTAATCATGGTTTTCACACGAGTTTCATGTCAATCTTTTTGCACTTTGTTTAATTTATTTTCTCTATCATCTTGTCTTTGAAAGCTTTACATAACGATTCTTATTTTGTTTGAGATTATTGTATTCTAGAAATTCAGAAGAGCGTTTAATTTACATGAAATACACAATCTCCTTGTGTTAAACTTAAAAATAAAATAAATAAATAAATTTTATATGAGCTTTTTGTTAACTCTAATGACACCATTCCTGATCATCGTCGATCCCACTGTTCTTCTTCTTTACGAGTTTAAAGTTATGCGTAAGTCAAGAATAGAACCATCATCGCTCCGGCTCTAAATAAAAATAAATGAGATATATGATAAATATGATATCATTATTTATATTAAGTTACTCAATCGAACTCCGTCCGATTAGTACTCCTCCTTCGTTGTCCATGTGTGAGACTAAAGTCTTTTTTTCTATTGAACTTATTTTACATGAGGTTACCTATAAACTAATATTTAAAAATTTAAATTCAAAATAAAATTAATTACAACTTAATTCAGTATAAAAATTATCACCTTAGTGTGAATATTATCACCTAAATTACCTCTCAAGTGCAATAGTTACAAGCTTCTATGCAATCTTCTCGACTAGCACTAGGAGGATTAAGACGATATACCTCAAGGAGAGATAAAACCATATTTGAAATTTATTAATGTTGAAATTATTATTATTTTTATTATTTAAATTGCTGATAAATTAATGGTGAAAATAAAATTAACATTCTTTTAATGTCTTTCCAACCCTGCAAATCTTTGCTGCACGAGAGAGTATACAAGCTTAGACCAGGGGATTAGTTCTCCAATAAAAAATTACTATAATTACATAATATATAATAAAAAAAAGTATTAAAATTTTATATTAAAAAGAAAAAAATAATATGAACTAACTTCAAGATCTTGAAGGATGAGATCCTTCACCTCTTGCAATGCTGTCCATTCATCACCACATTGAATGGTAAGGCGTGTTCACCTTATCTTGATAATAACACCACCGAATATTTATTAAAAGATCTAACAATTTAAACTGTAAAATAATTAAGGTACATAACAAGAAATGATGGGCACATATTTCAAATAAAAACTTACCGTTGTTCTATAACAATCATCACAACCTGATCTAAGAATACTATTCACATACATACTTGTAAGAATGATCATCTTCATTGGTCTTGTTCTTAAAATAGTAATCATTTATAATACATACACAGTAATATTCTGTATATGCAATTGGTTGGTCTCATTGCTAAATTTGTCAAAAATCTTACACTCATCACATATCTTTATTTTTTTTTTCAGAAAAGGAATTGGATGCTTAAACCAATTAACTTTCAAATCATTAAGCTAAGAAATGGAACTACTAAAATCCATCTGGTTTCATCATTCCTTCGGAGTAAAAGTGTCGTGGTAAATGATCTACTAAGATAGATTTAACCCTGAGTATTCACAATACTCATACATCTACATACTGGAAGACTTTGATATATACGAAGTTCAAACCCTTGTTTGACTGTTTTCCTCGGAACATATCAATAGATTTTTCATTCGATAATTGGACGATAATATTAATCATATAATTTTTAAAGTTTAGTTTAAATTCATTGTGCGGGTCACTTTGCTTATAGAGTGTGGGCGATAGGTATGCATCTTCTATCTCAGCATGCCTTCATAGTTTTTCGTGCATTGCATTTCCATTTTCTTCCCCATGTTTTCCTTCACTTAGGTTAAAAGGAAAAAACACAAACAAACATTCGTTAGACGTTGTTTGTTTTCAAATTAAAAGATCAATAAAAAAGTGATAACCAAAATAAAATTGATACTGCTTAGTACCACTTGACTTCTAAAAAGATACGTAAGAGGCTATCATTCTTTTATTTGGGAGAGCAATCCCCTCATTGTATCTAAAGTACCCATAAACATGATACAATGTATTCTTCGAAATCGACATCATTTCTTTTCAATGACTTGAAATATCCTCTTATGATTTCAAATACAACGAAAGGAGGTATATTTTTCTACAAAATAACCGTTGACGATTAAATCTTTTGTTTTCACACGATAAATGTCATTATTTATTAACTTTTGTGAAAGATTTTACATGAGATATATTTATCTATACTTAACTACTTGATCTATCTTGATACCATTTGCAAGATGTACTAATTAAATGAACATTAATATTGAAAAAAATGGGAAAAAAATTTATTTTTAACAACCAATTGTGACAACTATTTTATCATTTCAAATATCTAATAATCGAGGATCCAAATTTGTGGAACAAATATTCTTCAAAAATAACTTAACATTCTTATAGTTTCTGATATAGATAATGGCAATAAACCTCGAATGGTCAGGAGAAAGAATACTCGCACAAAGACATAACTATCTTGACATTTAAGCTTAACAATTCTAGTTAGATGCTCCTTGATAAATCTCATAACATTTGTTGAAACCCATTTGGTATGTTTCTTATTCTTTAAACATGATAACAATTTCTTACACTGATCACCACCTAATGAATATGGTGCTTCCACATAAGATAAAACCCTCATTTTCTGTTGATATTGGATGCAAGTATTAATAAATACACATTTGCTAAAAATTATTACTTGTACAAAGTGACTCTTAAGGAGGACTTTTTCAATTGAAAATGTTAAAAATGTTATCGTAACATTCTTTCAATATGCATTACATTTAGACAATGTCTAATTTTCAACATCTCCTAGTAAGCTAATTCCAAAAAAAATATATTTTTTCTTAAATCTCAAACAAATGAGGTCTTAAAATAATTCTTGAGCACTCTATCAAATTTAATATCCTTTAACTTCAGCAATATCTGCTATATAATATTGACTTTATGGAATGAATATCCTTATGATATTCTGTTGATTACCAACATGATTTACTGTCAATTTTGTTTCTCAATCCACTGCCCTACCATATTTATATAAAAGCAAGGAATATTCCGCGATCAAGATAAATATATTTTAATATCAATTAAACATAAATTGTATTTTATCCATACAAAAAGCTACATACTAATTTCCCCTTTGTATTCCAACCTAACATGTTTCATATAAAAAAAGTTATGTATTGTCTACAAAAGATTACATACATTGAAATGTCTATTTTGTGTCTTCGTTGTACATCCACATTATCAAGTTATATGTCATTAACAGGTGATATCGAGTAAGATGGAAACATGGATTTAAAGGGATAAGATCCATCGCACGAAAGACCCAATCGAACACTACATGCGCCATTTGCATACTATACCATATCATTATTTTGATGTAATACGAGAAAATGTAAATACTTAGCGCAACACTTTGATGGCTTCCCATTTTACATGCTCCCTCCATCTTTGAATCTCGAAACATTACAAATTTGACAACTATGTCCATCCTTGTCTTCATTTCTAAAAATGGAATAAAACACTTAGACATGCATCAATCTTCTTTGATCGCAATCCTAATATTCAGAAGTTCTTTTTTTGCATCATATCAACTCTTAGGAAAACTTTCGTATGTGTCCAACGATCGACAGAGCAATTTCAATATATCACACATGCATGCTGATTTAGAATTTTAAAAGAAATTTTAAATGGCTCATTTTATTACTAAGAATTAGAGGTCACTCAACATCTAAAAAAATTGGTAAATTGATTGTTGTCTTTAATTTAATCCGTCATATTAGTGTTTGTAAACTCCTTTCTGGAGTTTTCTCTTGAGATATAGATATTATTTGCTACTTTAATTGTTGATGACTCTCCATTTTATTCATGTAATGTCCCAGACTTAGGTCTCCATACCACTATCAAGAAAAACCGACCTTATCAACTTGTTGGGTTCGAGCCCAATTGGACCCGGTGACAACCATCCAAAATGCTTAAGCCCAAATTGTCAAGTAGTAATCCCCACCACTTATAACTCACTCTTACACTTTGTGAGTTTTAGATATGGGATTAATCACTTATTCCCAGTGACAGTGGCGGTTGCGCGCTTCGGTTAGCCATTTCCTTCTATCTCTTTGTAGGGTGGCTCCACCTATCGGGTAGCCCACTCCACTATCAGAGGAAAATTGGCTCTGATACCATTTGTAATGTCACGGACTTAGGTCTCCGATTCGTTATCGAGGAAAACTGACCTTGACAACTTGTTGAGCTCATGCCCAGTTGAACCTGTTGGCAACCACCCAAAATGCTTAAGCTGAAATACAATGCGACACTTGTTAATCTACGACCTATCCAATCTATTTACTAAAAACTAATGTTAAAAAAACTAATACATTAAATTGGTAGCTCTTCTTCGAAGAAAAATAAAAAAGAACTAATAGTAAAAGAAATGAAACTTAATAAAGTACATAGGAAAATTTGATATGCTGCCTTACAAATTATTATTACATATCTTAGCATTTTAACTTTGACATTCAATGAAGGTTCACAATCATTGTATATCGATTATTATAGACCACTATTTTTCTAAGAATGGTGGTTACCAATAAACCCTAACGAAAGTAATTTAACTTCAAGGTGACACTTCTTACCCTTGAAATTATCGGACCTACTATTGTAAAAAGTAATTTAACTCCGATGATTTTGCTTGAACTATGGGTAAGATTGCCTCTAATGGCATTTATTATAGCATTAATTAATATCAAGATTATATTCGATAAATACATAGAGTGATGTATTAAGGATATATTTTGATATATCACTTGTGTTTGTGGAAGTATCAAAATAGCTCAAAAACACGATTTTCATGAATTAAAATTATCTTATTTTCTAAAACAATAAGTAACATATGTAAATGAAATTCTGATTGAAATCAGATTTAAAACTAGTATAATAGCATATAGAGTTCACCATCCATGATAGCCATAAATTCGGTAGAAAATAAATTAATATAGACTATAAAACTAAAATTTCTATATAAACTTAAGACAATCAATAGCAACTTGAGTATGTTCTTGATCAATATCGATTGGTCGCTAATACTTAGCAATCTTGGATCCAATTATTTATTCATCTTTGATTTGTATTTGAACGTGTTAATATTGTGGGTAGCTAATAGATATACAAAATCCCTAACAAAATCAAGCAACAAGGTTAGTATCTATGATATCACACTCATCTCGGCATGATATCGACGATGTCGATCTGAATGGTGAAAAATTTATACTAAATACTCTAAATTTCATTGATATCCGTGATATGAGATGATATATCGTTGATGAATATTTCTCTATTTCGATTAAAATGAAGAAAAATATATCTAGAATTTTCCATCATCAAATTATATTAATATGGATATATCTATCAACAATATATGCTCATGTTTGTTGGTGACCTTTGATTTTCGTTATGCTTGCCAGTCAAGACTGTTGATTGTCTACTTGACATGCGATGATAATGGTGTATATAACTGATATTTCTAACAAACCCTTCCCTAGATAGTAATTCATGTCAATAAGATGAACTATCTTCTTTAAACAGATATAGAGTTATTTTTCCTAATATATGGGAATATGCTTCCCTTTCCCTTCTCATTCGAAAATCCGAACTATTCTTCTCAAGCTATTTAAAACCTAATCTATTAGCAACGATGCCTACTTCGAATATCGAGGTGTTCAGTGAAATAAGACTTTCTACTAAATAAGAGGGCTTAGCTTTACCTCCAGTCTAAGACAACCAATCTTGTTTGTCTACGCTCTTCTAAGAAAAGAGAAGCAAGCGCTTACTGTATAGACTTTCTCAATGGTTTAAATCCAAAACTTCCAGGTTCATAAACCACGTTTTTAGGGATGTTTACACCCATAAACCTAAATACTTCATATTTACGTACATAACCCTCGATAAATGATAATTACATGAAAAATCCCAAATAGTCACTTTGTCTGACATCCATAGACCTTCGTCAAGATGGTCAAATAACTCAACCACTCATGCAAGCTAATCCAACTAAACCAAATCCAAGGGTTGCCATTTACGGTTTTCTTTTACTTTTTAATCAATGGTTCCTAACATCCTCTTCCTTCTTCCCCTCCTCCCCTGTCTCCTCCTCTCCTCCTACAACAACAATAACAACACCTCCTCTTCACCCGCAGTTGCTCTGTCATCACCCTGTCTGCCACTCCCTCCTCTAGCCACTTCCCACCGACCCCTCGAGCCCCCTTTGGCCTTTGCCCCTCTTCGCACCCCCGTCCGCCACCCTCTCCATCCATTTCTCCAGCCACTTCCATCGCCTCCTCTCTTCCCGCAGCAGCAATAGCACTCCAACGCCTCCGTCTCCACCTTCGTCGCACCCTCCTCGGCATTGTCTCCTCCCGCAGCAACGGTAGCTCCACTGCTTTGGAGTTTTCTTCTCCACCTCAAAATTTGCTGAAAGGTGATGGAGGTCCAAGGAGTGCTATAAAATTGTATATAAGGTGAACTCCAAGGGCTTTTTTATTAAAGGATTCCGTCATAGTTAATGGATAAGTAGATAGATGTTAACACATGATTATGACATATATAAGAGTTAAACACTATTCACGGTTCTGGATATAATACAGAGTTATGATTGTAATTACGGAATTACTCATATTTATAATTATAAGTGTAAAAATCCCTTTTTTAAAATAAAGAATAGTAGAAAACCCTCCCTAACAACAAAGTCATCTCATAATCGTCTCCTTCCTCTCCCTTCCACCCGTTGACCGCAACACCAACCGCATCTGCAGTTCTGCTCTCAGCCTCCACACGCGCACTGAGAAAAACCCAAAGCAACCACCGACCCCCCAATGTCCACCACCGACTCGCCCTCCACCTCCAACTCGCCCTCCGCCTCCAACTCGCCCTCCACTACCCTCACCTCCCTCCTCGCCGAGTTCGACTCAGTCGACTCCCAACTCGCCGCCGTCGCCTCCGCCTCCGAGGTCGTAACCCTAACTCAACTCGCCTCGCTCCTCTCCCCCCTCCCGTTGGCCCTCGCCGCCCTCCGTCTCCTCCCGCCGCCCTCCGATGCCCTCCTCGACGCCCTCCGCTCCCTCCTCGCCGACCTCCGCCGTGCGCTCGAGGTCTCCCGTCGTGTCGCGACGTCTCCAGAGTCCGCGAAGCTCGTGGAGGGCGTCGTGAGGTCAATCTCGAGGTGTCTCGCTGCCACGGTGGTGTCATGGGAGGGGGATGCGGAGGGGAGGAGGGGGGTGGAGGGCGTGTACAGGGAGATGGTATCGGCGAGGCTGGAGATGCCCCCTGGGAGGCCGTCGAGGGCGAAGTGGGGGAAGGGGGAGGTGGATTGGGAGGACGTGGTGGTGAGGGTGAAGGAGGGGGAGGGGGCGCTGGAGGAGCTGTGGGAGATGGTGGAGGAGGGGGTGGGTGTGGAGGGGGAGAGGGGGAGGGTGGTGGTGCAGGTGCTGCTCAGCAGGTTGGCGGTTGAGGAGGAGGTCGAGAGGATTAGGGTTCTTGGGATGCTCAGGAGGTTGGCTGCAGCTGGTGAGGGAAACAAGGTAACCAAGTTGCCATTTTTATATGTTTTGGTTTTATAAATGGACTACCTTTTTGGTGTTTGCATTGGCCAGTGTTTCAAATTTCCTGAAATTTCGGCAACACCATATCGAAATCGAAATCTCAATATATATCCTTCCTTCACAATTCTAGGTTGATTTTGATCGAAATTGACAAAATTTTGACGACGAAATTTCGAAATTGTTTTGTTTTTTTCAACATCTCGAAATGAAATCGAAATCAAGATTTAAAACCTTGGCATTGGCCGTGTGTTCCAATATTCGTCAGCAAGGTTGCAAAAGTCGGTAGTCGGTACTCGGTCGGTTGGGTTACTGACTAAGGATTAATCGGTAGTCGAGCGATTAATCGGATTTAGTCGGGCTTTAATCGTCTTTGATTTTTTTAAATATATAAGTCATATATATATATATTATAGTATATTTATATAGATTTATATATATTTTTACTATCATAATGAATCAAAAGAAGTAATTGAATTTAAATAAAATATTAAGCATATTAGAATAAGTTTGCTTTTAAAAAAGTAAGAAAATATGGTATCTCCAAGCAAAAAATGGTTGAGTAGTGGATTTAGTCGGAATTAGTCGGTACTTGGTCGGCTACCCCACCGACTAGACCAGTCGGACCTACTATTCGGGCTAGTCGGGTGACTTCTACAACATTGTTCGTCAGTTTTGTATTGGTAAAGGAGATTGATGCTCAAAACATAATCATATTAGATAGTAAGCTTCTCCAAATATTGGCTTTGGAGGCTATTGGTAAAGGTTGATGCTCAAATGCAAATTTGAGTTGTTGGGAAAGATGGCTAATATCACTAACTTTCCACTTTTAGTGTACAGGAGATTATGGCAGACTTTGGAGCTTTGTCGACCATTGCACAGTCATTGGCTAATGGCATTGATGAAGTTAGGGAAGCTATTGGACTGCTTGCAAGTCTTGCAAATGTAGCCAAAGTTCGTCAACGGATTGGAAGAGTTCCTGGATGTATGAAGATGATAATTTCTGTGCTTAATGTAGATGATTCATTTGCTTCCCATGATGCTGAGAAGTTGCTTCATGCATTGTCCAGCAATGCACAGAATGTACTTCTCATGGCAGAGGCTGGATACTTCCAGTTTGTCTTCCCAGTTCTCAAGGAAGGTACTTCCTATTTGCTTAATTTGCATGGATGTAAATTTCAGGCATTTTTCAATTTCCATATTCAAAATACGTGGAACACATGATTGGGATTATATATGATTCCGAAAACCAAAAAAGGCTGTAGTCATTGGATAAATAGCTCTATAATGCAGGAGGCATCAATAGCTTTAATTGGAAAGAATTAGTGTCTTAATTTGCATGCTCGTTATTGAGGGTGTGCAATATTACTCCCAAAGTTTGAAATCTTCATTTCGATTTCATTTCAGTTAACCCAGAAAGGGAAATTACACTGAAATTTTAGGAAATTTGGACGACTTCGGTGGAAATCTCGGAAATAGATCAAAAAAATTATTTTTTATTTTTTTTTAAATTATGATCATCCAAGTTATTAGAACAATAAATAACTTACAAATACATAATTATATCACACATATCTCTCATATATACCCCTTATATCGCACATATCGATTATATTGGTCATATCATTGTTAATATTGATTGTTGGCTGATAGATGTTGGAAATGAAGTTTATCTGAGTTCTTCAAACGATAAATATACACTTATAGGCTTACAACATATCGATCATCAATGACTATGACCCTTATATCACAAATATTGATCATATCGTTGTTAATAATAGTCTTACAACAACTAAAAAAATCTATTCACAAAAATAAATGATAATATGCACATTAATGATTAATGCAATACAAAATATTACCTGGTTATGAGTTCAGTTTAGAATCAAGAGTTTCGTGGTGGATCTGTATCACCTCCTTTTTGCTTGTTGTCTCTCATAACGCATTACAGACTCAGTAAAGTCACGGTTGTTCTCACATGTCATGTACGAGTACATGGCCTTGTAATCCATCACATACTTCCTGTACTGATGGTCGTCGATGCCTGTGAATATCCCGAGACGAGTATAAACAACACTAGATCCGGTATCACGAGGGGCACGATGAGGCTACGGAGTATTGTCTTGAGATCCTTGAGATGGCGACGACAGAGTAGGAGAAGATCTCTGCGAAGGAGGAGGCACGATCGTGTACTTGTGGAAGAAACCATAACCGTCATCGCTAAAATAGATGCCCTGGCTCTGCTTGTGTTGGCTACCTTCGTAGTTCTCACCGTTGTAGCTGCTATCAAGGCCTTAAAAGTCAGATTTCGGTTTCGTTTCGGTGAGGGACCGAAACGAAATTTCGGCCGAATTTCGGTCGAAATTCGACCGAAATTTCGGTCATTTCGGTGGCTTTTTGAACTAGACCCCCCCAAATTTCGACCGATATATCCATTTCGGCCGAATTTCGGTCACCTACCGAAATCGAAATTCGACCGAAATTCGGCCGAATTTCGGCGAAATTTAAGGCCATGGCTGCTATGTTGAAATATAAATAAGTGAAATTAATCGATGATCAAGAAACAATAAACATAAATAACACTTGAGATTTTACATGGATCCCTACTTTCTAAGGAGCGAGATGAAACAATGAAAGAAGGCCTCAAAGGGTTGAATATTCTATTGAATTTCTTAATGAGTACATGGGGTGTGTGGCTCCTTATATAGCCCCACAGACATACCAGAGTCCCAAAGATAGTTGATGTCATGGCCTCAAATTTCAGCAAAATTCGGTCGAATTTCTGTCGAATATCGATACCTTATCGAAATCGAAATTCGATCGAAATGACCGATATATGGGGGCCCTAGTACAAAAAATGATTGAAATGACCGAAATTTCAGTCGAATTTCTACCGAAATTCCATCGAAATTCCGTTTTGGTCGGTCACCGAAATGATGACCGAAACCGATATTTAGGGCCTTGGTTGATGTGGGACTAAACATCAGCGTGTGGCAATTGGATCTTGGATCAAGCTGGCTGGAGCTGAGAAACCTGCAGTTTGCAACAAAAATAAAAAGTATACAACACAGCTTCACACGATGCATCACAAGAAGAACATATGTTCGCACATGGTAGAAGACCTCGCTTGAGGATGAGTCTGTGACTTTCTAGTCACCGGAACGTATCTCTATCATGCATAGAGAAGAGTCGCAGTAGAAGAAGAATCCAGCACAAAGTAATAGTCAGGGATAGAGACACCCCGACGAAGGAGTCGGTACACGATGAAGATGATTGATAATGGTAGCAATCTGGGGTGCTCGTCTGTCAGTCATGGATGAGCAGAAGTCCTGTAAATACATCTCAAGTAGAATAACATGCCATCTCTTATTCCCCCTTTCTCCCATACTTAATAGAATTAGAGCATAGTTCATCAAGTTGGGAGAAATTAGAACAAAAACATGCATTTTTTCTGCGTCTTTTGCACAAATCATTTTTTTGTAGCCATTTCTTTTTTTCTTAGTTAGTCATCATTTTTTCTCTGCGTACTACTCTTTTTATTGTACGCTTGTCTTTTTCAAAACAAATTCATGGCCCAATTTTGACCAAAATAATAATCCTTTTTTCAATGTTGAACTTACAGCCCCAAATCGGGCCCAAGAAAATGCAACATGCCCTTTATTTTATTTTTTTTGCAAAATAACCTACTTGGGCCTAGAAACGAAGTTGCCCACTATAAGATTGAGGCACCCATCCTTAACTTGAGGGTGCAATCACCTGGAAGAGGAGAGGAACGCTTCACCATCTGGAGATGCAGGGAGGCGTCGCCCTAAGGAGGTTTCCTGGAAAAGGAGAGGAAATGCGTACGCGATACCTTTTGGAGCGGGAATCAACGCCACCTCATCGTATTTTCTCCGTGTTCTTCAATTGAAGCTGCATCGCCTGCACGTGGTGATCGGCATGTGGACATAGATTTTGTAAGAGGCTACTGCGTGGAGGAGGCGACATTACCTCGGCCTGGGAAAACATGGTGGTGTTAGAGTATCGAACTGGAGGAACCTTGTGTAGTATGGAGGGGTCATGGATGTTTGCGCAGCTCATTTTCTTCGATTTTTTTAGGATTTTAGATATCACTAGCAAGTAGCAACCCATCGCAGATCGTTGATGTCGCTTTGTGTTGCTGGTGTCACGAAGGGATGTGGTGCTACTTAGATTTCACTGTGATGTTACGACAATAGAAGAGAAATGTTGTTGCCGTTTCAGATCTAGGGTTCCAGAATGGAAACCTAATTTCCTTCGTACTCGGCGCGGATTCACAAAAAATGGCTTGATATGTGCACACCATAATTTGCTTCGGTGCAGGACATTTATATTTGAACATGAACAAGTAATCTAGAGATGAAGCTGTATAGAATTAGGGTTTTAGAAAATCCTCGAACATGAACAGATCCTCGAATAATAGATGAATATGAATAATCTTTAAGAATAAGTAAGAACCAATTTTTCCTATCAATCGAATCTCGAATAAATCAAGAACATAAAATAAATCCAGAGAATCGAAGCCGCTCTGATACCATGTTGAAATATAAATAAGCAAAAGCAATATGTAATCAAGACGTAATAAACATAAAGAACACTTTGGATTTTACATGGAACCCTACTCCCAAAGGAGCTCAATGAAACCACGGGAGAATGCCTCAAAGGGTCGGATATTCTATTAAATTTCTCAATGAGTACATGGGGTATGGGGCTCCTTATATAGCCCTACAAACATACCGGAGTCTCACAGATAATAAATGTGAGACTAAACATGGGTGGGTGGTAATTGGATCCTCCAACTTGCTATATCCTCCATACCCGTTGTAACCATATGATGGAGGTGTATGTACCTGAGGAGGAGGAGGATCATAAAAGTATTTTTGGAAGACGCTAAATGATCTCTCATCGTATGATGATCCATATCCGCTAAGGGGGCTTGGTGTTCTTCCACGATATAGGTTATCAATGTCCATTCAGCTCAAAGAACCTACATATGATATCAAATCATCCATGTAAATATCGGTCGGGCAATGACCACAACCGTATGCTTTGTAATCCATAGGCCCCGGACTCAGACTTGGAACAAACTATCCATATATGTTCCTCTGTCGCTCCATATATTCACACCCTATGTGGATCCCATCTTCGAATCTTGTATCATGTGGTCCACGACCACCCCCTACTGACCCCCTGAATATTTCCCCCCTCACCAGATCCGCCATGACCGCCAATAGCATCATCATCGTAATCACCTTCATTGTCATTCTTTGACTTGGATTTGGATTCAGTACTAGTAGAGAGAATTTCAATAACAACTGCATCAACCTCAGCCTCCAACCCTCCAAGAGGATTTGTAATCCGCTCGGATCTAGCTAGATAGTCACCCACATCTGCTCTCTTTCGCTAGTTTATATTCTCTTTGGTCTTCCTCTGGTTGATCAAGTACTGGAGCATTATTGGAATCCATCCATTTCTGGAGAACATCTTCATCAGCATCGTCATCGTGCATCTTGAAAATGTATGCAAAATCGATAGGGTCTATATAGTCCTCTTTGCTTTGGCCCTCCATTGCACGTTTCATCTTTAACCTCAAGTTGTAGTGCAGGTAGACAAGATCATGAAGTTTATGTTCTCAATTAGAAGATGTGAGATTTGGGATGTTGAGCCGATTAAGAGAGGGCGAGGATGACCCAAGAAGTGTTCAAATGATAATATCCGAAGGGATCTTAGTTATTTGGATTTAAGCTTAAGAATGATCCAAATAGATCTGAATGGAGGCAAAAAATCCATGTAGCTGCCCTAGTTAATTATTGAAAAAGGTTTTATGGTTGTTGTTGTTTCAAGACTCAAGTTCATTGTTTTATGAAATCACTGTGAACGCTTAATTATTCACAACTTGCAAGGGATGGTATAAGTTGAAAGTTTTAAGAGGGATCTGTGTATTCACTTTATCAGGCAAATAACTTCACTGGTGCGGGTGCTGCAAGCACATACTGTAATGCTTATCATCACATGCATTTGTTTGAGGTAAGAATTGCTTTATTCAATGGCCTCAGTCAAAATGATTCGATTGATGGAGTATGGGGTTCAAGAGGATAGGGAGCTGTTATAATTCATCACGTTTCCACCATTTTGATTTGTGGGGATGGTCACATGTTAGTGCAGAACTTCCATTCTAGTTGATACATATTTTCTTTTCTATTTATATAAAAATGTGTGTATTAGTTCTTTTTGTTTATTTCAAATCATTCTTAAAATTGTATCATGTTTTATAATTCCAATTGTATTACTGTAGGTTCTGATACAAACAAGATACTCATGGCCTCAGCAATTGCAAGAATGGATATTTCCGATCAAATGAAAGCTGATATTGGAGAAGGATTGATTGGACCTCTAGTGGAGATGTTTACATCCGGAAAATTGGAAGCAAAACTGTCCTCGTTGAGCGCATTGCGAAATCTTTCCACGTTGTTGGGAAATATTCCTATAATGATCAATTCCGGCATTGTCAATCCTCTGTTGCAACTTCTTTTCTCGGTCACATCGGTACTGCTAACTCTTAGAGAGCCTGCCGCAGCTGTACTTGCTTGCACGGCACAATCTGAATTAATCCTCAGGCATAAAGACATATCCCAGCAAATTCTATCTCTGCTCAGCGTATCCAAACCGGCCATCCAGCAGCATCTCCTGCATGCACTCAATAGTATTGCAAGCCATCCCAACTCATCTAAAAGTAGAGTTAAAATGAAAAGGGGTGGTGCAATCCATTTGATCTTGCCGTTCTTAACCAGCAATGTCGACGAAATTCGGAGGGCTGCCTTGAAGCTCCTCTGTACTCTTTCCAGAGGCTTGGGAGGTGATTTTGCTGAGAAGGCGGGGGAGGCTCATCTAATGGTGTTAGTAAATATCATCTCAACTGCAGCATCAGTAGAAGAGAAAGCTAATGCTGCCTGTATTTTAAGCAATATTCCGGCAAGTGACAAGAAAACAACCGAGATCCTCTCAAGGTCTAATCTTCTACCCGTTTTGGCATCTTTCATTTCGCTAGACGCTACAGCTCCTACCGAGGAAACAAATAGCAAGCTACTGGAAAGTGTCGCTGGTTTGCTGGTTCGGTTTACAGCACCATCAGACAAGAAGCTACAGAGGATGTGTGCTGATTTGGGGATGATCCCTTCATTAGTAAGGCTGCTTTCATGTGGCTCTCCTCGAGTGTGGTCTGGAGCCGCGAACTCCTTCGCTCAACTATCGCAGAATTCCATCTCTCTAAGTAGATCCAGGGCATCCAGATGGATGTGTGTTCCTTCGTCGACTGAAGCATTTTGCAAAGTTCACAGCTACAAGTGCACTGTCAAAAGCACGTTTTGTCTGGTAAAAGCTGGTGCTGTTTCTCCATTGATTCAAATCCTAGCTGGCGATGAACGTGAGGCAGACGAGGCAGTCCTTGGTGCCCTTTCTACTCTTTTGCAGGATGAGATACTGGAAGGTGGAAGCAGTGTAATAGAGAAGGCTTCCGGTGTGGAGGCCCTTCTGAAGGTGGCCGCGACAGGAAATTCAAAGGCGAAAGAGAAAGCTGTTTGGATGCTGGAAAGAATCCTCCGGAGTGATATTTCTCGACAAAAATACGGAGATGCTGTTTTGCTTGTTCTCAGCGACCTCGAACATGATGGGAACCCAATGTTATCGGCTATGATAGCGAAGATCCACTCAAATGTGAAGGTCTTGCAGAATATGAATGTTAACTTGGAGCCTTAGATATGGTCGTGCATGCATAACTGTGCTTGCGCCATCAGATGCAACGTCGCAGATCCTGCAAATGGACGAAATCTTTGATGGCAGTTGAACTTTGTTTAGCCATACGATGTATGATTTTACCCATTGTTCTTCTCTTGAAATTTACATCATTGTTAGCGTTTTCTTTTCATTTTTTTTTTGTATTTGAATAGGCAACAATAAAGCAGAAAGGGTTTGTATCTAAGGGTTGTAAATATTACTTGTAAATATATGGTTTTTCCACGAGGAAATAAAGTTGGGGTTCTCTTGCATCATCTCCCTAGTGTTTGTTGGATGCCCTTTCTGGATATCTCAAAACCTTTTCACCTTGCTAAATGATCCGACTCTCCATGATTTTGTGATATTGTCAATATAGTGCTTAAAGCATTCCACCTAAATGGCATGAATTATATTTTATCTTGAACACGGGAATCAAACCCATTTATTAACGCTCTCTGAACTCTTTTTCTCAAGAAGATTTATTTTAAATCTAACATACCAAACTATCTAAATGAGCAATAGAGACGTGCCCTAACCAACTAAAACCGCATCCTAAACTGCGAGAAGTCTCCCAAACCATAACATGAAAGTAGCATGATTTTTTTTATAATCCACATATTTCCAATCACCTGAGTTGTCTTTGCAGAACTGGGTGAGATATTGTTGAAGCGTATTTTCGAGGGTTTATGTATCCGATTTTTACGTCGGATAGTCGTTGCGAACCTGCAAAAATACACTTCAAATAAATAAATTATCAGACTTAGCTATATTATGCATAGGGCAAAGTATAGGGTAAGTCAGGGTCGAATCCACATGGATAGGAAGATTCTGCACTTCATTTTGCAAGTAAAAATACTTTTATGAATTGATGAGGTTGTTGCAAAGTGTTTAAACAAAAAAAAATGAAATGAGAGTTGGAAAAGGCAACAATGCATGTCGACAAGTGATAATCACTCCTCTTCTATGTGGCAACCTCTATTTGGACTCGTACGCGTTAACTCTTCGCGAAATTGGATATCCTAGCGAGGCGAGTTGGATGTGATCACAAACACGAATCAAGCTCGAACCTCGTCTCACGTCCAAGTTCTCCAAGAGTCGAGGATAATCACCGTTAGATATGGATCGTCGCGATAGTCTTGACGAATACCTGCACGAAATAGTTTCACAAAGGGATCGAGGTATGATGGTTGGCGGACGTCTATGGTGTTGGATGATTTTTAGCGGCACTCGGGGTGGAGCCTCAGGAGTCGGATTCACTGGGGGGCCGAATGAACAAGTTGACGAAACCACTTCGATTCTCCCATCAACAATTTAGATGGATGGGGTTATTATGAGAGGGAAAGTTAGAGACTAGGAATGGGAGGAGTGTTGGACACCAATTGTTCGATAATGGAATCAGATGGTTATGGAATGATACCCCAAAGTCCCTCCCATGTGGTATTTATATACAAATTGTAGCCATTCCTACCAAGGGATACATCTTTTCAAATTTAACGTAAGCACCTCTTCATATTGGTATTGCACCTCTTGATAAAAAGCACCAACTAACTTAGCACCTCTTCATATTGGCATTGCACATCTTCATAAAAGCAACAACTAATTTGGCATCTCTTCATATTCGTGTTGCATCTCTTGATATATGCAACAACTAATTTGGCATTTTTTTCATATTGGCATCTCTTCATCAAGGCATCTCATGCATTTTAACATTAATGCATTAGTTGCTCTTATTTAATTCTCCACTAACGTTGCCCCCTTTCATCATTTCCATTTTTTATATCATTATTAAAATAACAATAAAAATATGATGCGAAAGTTAGCTATTCCAATTAATTTTAGCTCATAGTGCAAGTTCACCATATAATAATGGCTAAGATATTAATTGAGAGTCAAGCTTCGAGGTAATGCTAAAAGGTACTTGAGGGCTAGGATCACAAGAGAGGTTGCAAAGAATATAAATGATCGTCTAGAAAAAAGAAGGAATATACGATAATTAATTTAAAAATCATTACATCTTGAAACTATTGCTAGATGTTGTAAGAGGGAGAAATGGTTAATGTAGATTGCTTACGAGAGCCATGATATATCTAATGCATGATGTGGATAATGCGCTTATCTTGATTTATTTCATGGCATAAAATATGTGTTTAAGTTTGTGTACCGGTGTGATAATGACTTAATAATGTAATAAATCGAAGATTCATCATACCCCCGTGCTTAAGTTGGTATCGTGTTCACTCTGGCGAAGTTGGTGTCGTGTTCACTCAGGCGACGGCGTAGATGAACCTGTAGGCCGCTGGTCTTGAGTAGCGGACCACAGTGGCGGTTGCTCATTGCGGGTGCGTTGTGCGCATAGGTGGCGCTGGTCGTCGGTGGTCTGCATGAGGTGACGGGGAGCGTGAAGGCGTGGAAAGTGGTGCAGTAGCAGCAAGATGGGAAATGCGAGAGAGGGAACATGGGATATGGTGAAAAACAGGGGAAAAGGAAACATGGGCGCGATATGGGAAAGTAATTGCCTGGGTTGGAGGAGATGACGTTCTCAACTCCGGGTTCTCGCCTCGACTCTGCGGCGGAGGAGGAGGCTCGACGGATCACGCCTGGGTGGCCTTGCCCGAGATGGGAAGCCCCTATCACCGACCTCCCTCTCATGCACTCTCCCTCTCGTAGATGATGGCGGATGGTTTACGAGGGAAGGGATAAGGAGTTTAAATAAGAGAGGATCGTGGTTGTTGTGCGCGAGGAGGATGACGGAGGTGGTTCCAGAAGGCGTGATGGTCGTTTGGAGGCGGTGGGATTAGAGGAGGAGGTGCCCCCAGCGATTGTAGGGCAGATGGGTCGGTCGTTGGTTGCGAAAAAGGTGGAGAAGAGTTGATGTGCGTGGACTGGAGAGATGAAGGAAGAGGAGAGGGCCTCACGTGCGTGGCACGTGAGGTTGTTTTACTTTATTATTTTTAATTATTTTTTTTAAACAAAAATAAAGGGATTTAAAAAATAGCTGACACATGGCGGCTCTAGGAGCTTCCACATGTCAGCTCCAGAAAAATCCGAGAACTAAATAGAAAGAAAAATTCAGAAGAATTAACAAACGACCTTGGATTGAAAAGTTCTCAACATGAAAATTGCTCGTCTCGATGAGATATACAACTTTCATGAATAAACTAAGAGTAAAAGAGGCCATCTATACAAAATGATACGTTTGAGGTAGTTTATGTACATAAAACCTTGATTTTTGAGTTTTATATTTTTTTATGATTTTTAATTAAGAGAAAAATCGAGAAAAATAACGATAAAATCAAAGATAAATATTTACAAAATAATATAATCTTTTTATATTTTTAGAAAATAAGAAAACATGGAAATAAAATAAAGAAGAAAAAGTAAGAAATTTATACAAACTCGCAAAGGACACTCGGACTCGGTCAATTTCTTTGATTTCAATCTTATTTTGAATTTGATTCTTTATGGATTTTATTAAAACTTTCAGCGAAGAATATATAGGAAAAAGAAATAATTGAAAAAGAGTTAATTATGTACATAAAACAATAGGTCAAAACGGGTAAAACACAAAACGCACAAAAGAGGCCTAAAACCCAACTTTCACATAGGAGCTCCGATTTTTATGAAATTAGTCTTGTTTTGAAGGTCTTTGAATATGTATTACTTTAAATTGAGTAGAACTAAATCGGACACTGTATGAGGATGATATGAGCATTTTAGTCTGCATGGTCTGAAATTGGAGTTTTGTCTCACATGCCAATTATTTAAGTAGTAATTTTTTGTATTTTTCCTTTTATCTTGTTAGTAATATGTACACAATGGAGTAGTTTGAGGTCAATTGGAGTTAGCATGAATTAGTTAAAAATTCATGAAGTTGGGTGCAAATGTGAAGGTTATTATGAATGCAATTGTGAGTGCTAAAATGCAAATATTATTTTTGCATGCATGAATGGTAAAAATGCAGAATAAATGATGAAATGCACTAATTACTAGGAAACGAAGCTCTATTTTCATTTTTTAGTATGATGAATCGTGGATTCATCAATCCCCTATGCTTAAACCTTGCTCGTCCCCGAGCAACTAAAAAGAAATGCAAAGGTGAAACGTTTTTGGGTTCCATACCAAAGTCATGAACAAAAGGTAAAAATGGAGCTAGACCCGACCTTTGGATTAATAGTGTGGCGGAACTTCTGTGAGACTTAGGCTTTTAAAATCAACAGTCCTCAAGTTCTACATATCATTGATACAGATTTGGCTCAGAAGTCATATTATATCAATCCTTCTCCCAAAGCATATCCCATGAACATTGAACAAATGTCTTATGTGTGTAAAAGATTTTAGATCTCCTCATCAAGAATGTCGGACTACCATGCAAATCCCCCTCCCAATAACTCGTCCTCAGGGAGTTAGGTATTTCCTTCTAAGGTATGTCGCGTTGTGTTAACAATCGAAAGGGGGAGAAGTTAGAAGAATGGGAAAAGAACTGGAGGGTGACTAGCGTAGTCACCTCTCCTTGTGAAGCTGGCCAGTTTAGCTAAGTCTCCACTAAGATCTGCAGATTTTCTTGAAGCTTGGATCGTTTTGCTCAGATATTTATTTGGTAATTTGGCTTCCTTTTGGTATGGAGTTTTTGGAAACTATGCATGGATCTTTTGTGCCCCTACGGATATAGAATCTTTTTTCTGTACATGTTTTGGTGTCTAAGAAAAAAATTATGCCCAATTGTCCATCCCTTTTCCGAAGCTTTATTTCAACCCATACTCCGATCTTTAGATGTCCATGCTACCAGAAAAGAGAACCACACAGTCTTCCTACACCCTGTCTGAGTTGAACTAAGTACATAGTGTGAGAGAACAGATTAATTCCCTACTCAAAAGTTATACCCAGAATTAGGAGACCAGGTTGGACACTAAGAGTCAAAGGTTGTACATTGTCATGCGGAACTCAAAGAATTAGGTCAAAAAGACCTGAAGCTTCTATAATCCTCTTTCTTGGTGAAGTTTCTCTACAAATTAGGTAGATTAAGGCCAAGTAAAGACCACTCTCCACTTCTACTCACAACTCGATTCAGAACCCAATAACTTTCCACTTTGCATATGTTAGATATGTAAAATGAGATGTGTATGAGGTGCAAGATGATTTTTTTGTTTAGTGTTTTTCTTCTTCTTCTTCTTTTTTATGCAAGGATGATATGCATGAGATTTTTTTCCATCATTTAATAAATTTTTTGTGTGTTTTGTTTTGTTTGGGTTTTTTCCCTTTTATCCATCCCATAATTATTGCAAAAATACATGAAAGTACGAGCTATGGGTAAAGTATATATGTAATATATAAGCCCCCATATACTTAGTGTGTGCTATGTCCTCGGAGCACAAGAAGCGACAAGAAGACATAGCTTGTGGTAAGCGTAGAGAGAAAAAAGAGTAAATAAGTCAACCTCCCCCCTATACTTAAGATCTGCTTGGCCTAAGTATAGAAGAAAAGAAGAAAAAATAGAGCGGCTGAGGTCAAGAGGAGAAATGGTCGAATATATACCGCGCGGGCATCGGTCCCCCCTATACTTAGGCTTTGCTCAGCCTAAGTATAGGAGAAGAGTGATTAGATCTGGAGAATATATAGATCAAATGAGGAGTAGAATGATGAATAAATACATATGACATCGGGTCCCCCCATACTTAGGCCTTGGCCTAAGTTTAGGAAGAAAATGTACAAGGGAACTGATGGGAGCGAGGGAAAGGTTAGTCAGTGATCAAGGCGGTTTACGGCTGATCTTTTTCAAGAAATATGGTGGAATGGAATATTGATTGGAAGAAGATGAATCGGACGATTCCCAACCACCATCGGAGCTGTCATTGGAATAATAATCAAATATCACGTCTCTCCAACTATTACTATTTTTGAGCTTTTTTCTCAGATCTCACTCGGTTTTCAGGTCAATTTTTTCTTCCTGTAAATATTAAAATGAACAAGTGTCAGTATGATCATAATGTATTGTTCCAGTATATTGCATGGGAACATGGGAGTCAGCCTTAAATGAATAATACAGAGGGACAAGGAGAGTCCGACGTAGTCGACATATGACTTCTTGTTTTGATCAATCTGTAGATTCTACGAACTGAGCTCTCTCATACTGCTCTTATCCTCCAAACTTGATGGGTAATCCTTAAGAGATGATTTATCTGAAATATTGAAGGTGACATTTTTAGTTGGTTCAGAAGGTATTCTTTGTGAGGTTGTCCATGAGTTCCCTATCAGATGAGTCTCTGTAAAAATAGTAATATTCTTGTAAGGTCAGCACATGTTCTGTGTATTTACTCTCTCTTGGCTTTGCGCGTGTGGACTCAGGGAAATCCGACATAATATTGTCTAGTTGTGGTGAATTGGATGTGTCTCGTTTGATATCATTCACCTTCGTAGGCTCGTCAGCCGTTTCATAAGATGTCTCTCCTTCATTTGAGTCTGTGATAAGTGGAGAGGTCTGAACATATGAACATTCTTCTATGTCATGACTGACGGTTTTAGGTTTGATTGTCTAAGGGTTTGGTGTGTTCTCGAGAACTTGATCAATTTTATTTGGGTTCGGGAATATGATATCTTGAATCTCACAGTTAATAAACGCTCTAGCAGAAGCTAGAAACGGCTTTCCCAGACGAATGGGAGACTCATATATATCTCCTCAATGTTCAATGTCCAGGACAATGAACTCCACTCTATGTGTGACACCTTCAAAATTAATGTCGACGGAAAATATTCCTCTCGGTCTTTTTGTGGATCGATCAGGGAATTGAACGATCACTCGGGTCTTTTTTAGCGGCCCGAGTTCGAGTCTGTCAAACACAGAATTCGGGGGGATATTCAATGTAGAATCGTCGTCAATTCGAACATTATTAAACTCGATATTCTCAGTTTCACATGTCTTCTTGGTCAATTGTTTAACTTTCCAGACCTTGTTTGTCTAAGTTAGTACTATTGAACTGGCCATAGTGATTAAATGATATTTTGTTCGAGATCTTTTCTTTCATGTCTTCTTAGGTGATAGTCGACTCTTAACAAATCTCTAAAGATCAGGAATGTACTCCATGGCCTTGATTAATGGAAGCTCTAAGATCGCACTTCTGTAAAATATTTCCATATTGATGGTGTCCGATTTTTTTGAATTTTCTGTTTTCTTATTTTTTTGGAATTTTCGCTAAGGTCACTAGGAGGGTCAGTGCTCTGTGGTGTTTGTATTTCGTTGTCAGGCACCTGATGAGTTTCGGGTTCGCTCTGTGATTTTCTTGACTCCTATTGATTGATTATCATATCTTTGACTATTTGGATGACATTATCAAATTGCTCAATCAAAACCTCAGTCCTCTTATTGATCTGATCTATGTCATCCATTATCGTCTCATGAATTGGATTTGAGTGACTATACTCGGTATATTGTAACATTAATATTTTGTTTTGAACCGAGATATAGTCAGCTTCCGTAATTAGGGTTTGGCCATGAGTTCAATTTCCTTGACTTTGGGTGTCATCTTTGTGGTCAAAGGAAAAGTGATCATACTCGGGTTGTGAGTCATCCCGAGTAGATGATGGTTTAAATAGTGAGTTTTCATATGTAACCGCGAATCGTGTTCCTCTATTAAAGTTGATTACGCCTATATTCATCCTCGAGTCCGCTCGCTCCATTATGTTTTCATAGAAAATGTTTGGTTCTATGAGCGGCTCATATGCCAAATTTTCAACCAAGGGTGGGTGGGTAGGTGAAGAGAATGGTTGCTGGGGAGAAACTACCTCAAAAAGAGGATTTCTCTAAAAAGGAAATGGAAATGAAGATTTGCAATATGTCATGTGATCGCGACCTATGGAGTCTGGGTATGAATGCCAATATTCAGTCATCTTCGAATGAAATGGAAGAAAGATTTGTGAAATCACGACTTTGTGTGCAAGTGCACTGCCACACAATTCAATACACAAATGCAAACCCCGATTTCACCAACTCAATTCAGTAAAGGCCCTGAAGCTAGGTCTGATTAATCTGGTTGATTTTAGGTGTGATTTTCAAGCAAAGATAGCAAGGATTACGTGATGTCCTATAGGGGAATCGACTCAATGTCGGCTGTGTCTCCCCTGTTTAACCTGTCGCCTAAGATTCCAATGTCCTTCCTCTCTTAGATCCTATCATCAGCTTACTCGGTTAATACCAATGAAGTTCAGGGACCTGCCCCTATCTACCTACCGAAGTAGGTGAAGGCTGATAAGGCTTGTCACAGCCACAGGGGGTTACTAAGCAACTTGTTGTGTCGCACCGTTGGTTCACCCTTATCTACTTGATAAAGCAAGCGGAGGCTACTTGGTGCTAGTCAGTTGAACTTCGAATACTTCAGCCTGTGATATTTGCGAAGAGCGGGGTACGTTGATATGGAAGGCGGGGATTTGGGCTCTATCTTAGTGTGCACACATACTCTGTACCATCACTTAGCCTGAAATCAAATAATGATGGGGTTGCTCTCTCGGAAATAATAATTTTCAATTTTATCCGATTTTTATTTAATCAATAATTTTAGCAGTCCTCTAGTTTTAATTTGATTATCACTTGAGTTTGAGTGGGGAACAATGCACGTCTACACGGGGATTCCAATTTCCTTTATTCCTATGTGAGTGAAAATCAAGGGAGAATCGAAAAAGCCATGCAGCGGGAAACACGATTATGAATGCTGAGTTAGAAATACTTACAGTGCCTCCTCGCAATCTTCGTGCAATATGCTGAACAGAATTGAAATTCTTATACTATATGAAATGCAAGCGATGAAACCACACCTAACAGGTAGTTCTACTTAGCGGGAAGTAGTGAGTTGAATTTTATTAAGTGAAAACGATCTAAGGTGTGTATAATTATAGTATAAGTGTGGTCCTAAATTACGACGAGCGCAAACAAATTCGAATTTACACTACCGCGTGCCTATCCTAATTTCACCACTCAAGTCGGACCCCATCCTCACCGGAGGGTGTAAAGGCTGACACACCACAGAATAAGTTCAGTCTCTTTTTACACACGCGAGATCTCGATCGAGAACCACTAGAAATGAGCAATTAATTAAAAATACTCTCTCTTCAAAAATTAAAATGACGGTGTATATCTGGTCACTTCGAGTCGCGTCGGCTTCCAAGAGGACCGATCCAAGTTCATCGGGTACCTCGCACAAAAAATAGAAGATTGAATATTAGAGAGAGGTACATAGAAAAATATACAAAAATTAAAGAGATGAAAACACTGAAAATAAATGGAAAAGTAATTGCAAGAAAACCGGAGATCAGACTACACATGGATGAAAACCTCAAAACTTGATTTTTCTTAAAAACAACCTAAGTCTTGCCTCCCAAGCTATGACACCATTTGACAAACATGAAACTCACCCTTTTAATAATGTTAAATTAACGATTTTGTTGTAATCAGATAAATTCGGATGTTGATCAAAAACCGCAAATTTAATTAATGTCAAATTAAAGCGAGGGATCAATTTTTTTTACTTGAGGAAGTCCAAGGTCGAACTCAAGGAGGCAACTGTCTCCTGAGGTTGTATTAAAGTCAATCTCGAATTTATATTTTCGGAGAGGATTTTTTTGGTTATTTTCTTATGCAAATAAATAACACAAATATAATTTTGGTAAAGTTTGGGGGCTAGAATGTAAATTTCGATCAACTGAATTCCAAAAATCTTCAATCTTGTCCAGAATGGGAAATGTAATGAAATTAAGCTATTGTAATTTTTTGTAATTTTTGAATGCAAAATGAATTTTTTGTGAATAGAAAAATGCGAACATTGAATGTTTCAATAATTAATTATAATAAACATTAAATCTACTTATTTTCAGGAAATAAAATTATCTATGATAGGTCACTAGGTAAGTATCTCAGAAAAATCTGAAATCCCAAAAATGTTGGATTTAATACCTATTCAAAATTAATTGATGAAATGTGCACAATGATTTTTCTAGAGAAAATATGCATGGAAATGCAAATCTTTTTAGGCATAATGTTATTAACAATTAATTATACGATCAATGTATTCTTGGCAAATCTTGGAGCTGTAGATGATTATCTATGATCTTTTAAGCGTAGGATGGGTAAAATATGTCAATTTTTGCAAGAACAATTATTGTTAATCAACCACAGAATATATAAATATAAAGGACATGCCATAATGTAGAGAATTAATTGTAGAATATCATGTAGGTTTAAAATAATTAAAATGGCGATGAAATGAGGTTCAAAATAACATGCAAACACAGGGTACAGAGTGCAAAAATATAAAACAAATTACATAAATATGCAGACTGGACATTCATGCAATTACATAAACTCCCGAGACTATTTGTGCAAATTTCCCTCTGTGTCACATACCCCTCACGTGCCTCCTAGAACTTGGGTGTTTCTTTGATTTTTTGGATCTGCAAGGGGTGTCGTTGCAAAGTTTCTAGTGGCCGCATACGTTTCACGTGACCCTAGAGTAACTGGTGTAATTGGGGGATCTCTAGGGGTCGGCCACAATTGTTACCCCACTCACGTGCGCCTTACGTGAGGGGAGTTTCTCCCCTTTCTTATTCCTGCGCAAGATACGAGCTGACGTGGAGGGCGGTCTACTGCTCGGCGGGCGACGTCGAAGGGCCTCGCGCAGCTGGTGGAAGCGCTGGTCGGCTGGAGGAGCTTGAGAACGGCGAAGGCGCAGAACGTGGCTCACGGCTGCCGTTAGGTGCGGATGAGAAGATACTGCAGGTAGGCACGTGCGGCCTGGTTGTCGGTGAAGGACTTGGCCGCCCAAGGCGGGATGGGTCGTGGATGGAGGCAAGCTCAATGGCATTGGCGAACAGGGCTTGCTGTGCTGCTCGGGCGAAATTGGTGTTGTGTTCGCTCGGACGGCGGCGTAGATGAACCTGCAGGCCGCTGGTTTTGAGTGCCGGACCACAGTAGCGGTTGCTCACTACGGGTGCGTTGCACGCACAAGTGGCGTTGGTCAACCTGTTACGATCGTCGGTGGTCTGCGTGAGGCGATGGGGAGCATGGAGGCGTGGAATGTGGTGTAGTAGCAACGAGATGGGAAATGCAAGAGAGGGAACATGGGATATGGTGAAAATGGGGGGAGAGGAAACTGGGGAGCGATATGGGAATGCAATCGCTTGGGTTGGAGGAGATGGCGTTCTCAACTCCGGGTTCTCGCCTTGACTCCGAGGCAGAGGAGGAGGCTCGATGGATCATGCGTGGGTCGCCTTGCCCGAGATAGGAGGCCCCTGTCACCATCCTCCCTCTCAAGCCCTCTCCCTCTCGTAGATGATGGCGGATGGTAACTAAGAGAGGATCACGATTGTTGCGCAAGACAAGGATGACGGAGGTGGTTACGGACGGTGCGACGACCGTTTGGAGGTGGCGGGATAAGAGGAGGAGGCGCCCCCGGCGGTTGCGGGGCAGATGGATCGGTCGTTGGTTGCGAAAAAAGGTGGAGAAGAGTTGTTGCGCATGTACTGGAGAGAGGAAGGACGAGGAGAGGGCCTCACGTGCTTGGCACATGATGTTTTTTACTTTATTATTTTTACTTAATTTTTTTAATAAAAATGAAAATAAAGGGGCTTACAAAATAGCTGACATGTGGCGGCTTCAGGAGGAGCCGCCACGTGTCAGCTCCAGAAAAATCCGAGAATTAAATAGAAAGATAAATCCAGAAGAATTAGCAAACAACCTTGGATTGAAAAGTTCTCAACACAAAATTGCTCTTCCCGATGAGATCTACAGAATTTAATGAAGAGACTAAGAGCAAAATAGGTCATCTGTACAAAACGATATGTTTGAGGTATTCTATGTACATAAAATACCTTGATGTTTGGGTTTTGTATTTTTTGTGATTGTTAATTAAGATAAAAATTGAGAAAAATAATGATCAAAGCAAAGATAAATATTTACATAATAAACTATTTTTTTTTATTTTTAGGAAATAAGAAAATAAGGAAATAGAATAAAGAAGAAAAGTGAGAAATTTGTACAGACTCGTAAAGGACACTCGAACTCAGTCAGTTTCTTTTATTTTAGTCTTATTTTGAATTTGGATTTTTGTGGATTTTATTAAAACTTTCATCAAAGAATATAGAGGAAAAATAAATAAGCGAAAAGAGTTAATTATGTACATAAAACAATAGGTCAAAAACAGGTAAAACACAAAATGAGGTCCAAAACCCAACTTTCACATACGAGCTCTGATTTTTATGAAATGGATCTTGTTTTGAAGATATTTGAATATGTATTACTTTAAAAGTAAGTAGACCTAAACCAGAAACTGTACGACAAAGATGGGTATTTTAGTCTGTCTGGTATGACATTAGAGTTTTGTCTCATGAGCCAATTATTTAAGTTAGTAATTTTTTGTATTTTTCCTTTAATCTTATTAGTAATATGTACTTAATGGAGGTAGTTTGAGGTCAATTAGAGTTAGCATGAATTAGTTAAAAATATATGAAGTTGGGTGCAAATTTGAAGGTGACTATGAATGCAATTGTGAGTGCTAAAATGCAAATATTAGTTTTGCATGCATGAATGGTAAAAATGCAGAATAAATGATGAAATGTAACTAATTACTCGGAAATAAAGCTCTATTTTCATCTTTTAGTATGATGAATCGTGGATTCATCACTCTCCCGAGCCTGAGATCTGAATTGACTCTCCCGAGACTGAGATCCGAATTAACACTCTCAAGCTCGAGATCCGAATTGACTCTCCTGAACCGGAGCCGGAGACGGAGCGCTCACGCGCGCGCGCGTATGTGGTTCTCTGTTCATCCTCTCTATTATTGCTACAAGAACTTGGGTGTGAACTCATATATAAGTTCACCAAAAGTTTAGAAATACTTGATGTGGAACTAAACTTCCACCCAAGCTATTCCGCGTTTCAAATTTGAGAATTCCCAACTTTCCTTCCATGCCATTTAGTTTCCCAATTGAAATCAAATTAACTCTTATTGTCATCACATATGCTTTCCAATAAACTTTAAATGCAACAATCGCCACGAATTCACCAATTTGAAAAAGAGATTCAAAGAGAGTTAAAAGACATCTTTCAGCTGACACACTTTGCTTTCAGTAAAGGTACCTTCCGGTTTGAACCTATACCTGAGTATACTACTTTCACTTTAACATGAACGAAGTGAACTACGTCTTAAACTTCAGACCCTGGTGTTAAAGTATACGGTAGAAACAACAAAGTGTTGTTCTTAATGCGATCTTTATGATTAGTTCTCTTAAAAGCCATGCATCCTTATCATGTTTCATGAGTGTATTCAGGAAAGACCCTCTTCCTTTAACTGCAACCCACAGTAACAGTCACATAGGCGGTGTTCTCCAAGGATGCATAGCTAACATCCTTCCCAAAGACTTGAACCCATTCAAAGCCTACACTCTTCCTAAACTTGCAGCTTAAATAGCACTCAGCCTTCCAGGATAAGACACTCATGCATAAGCATTAAGATAAGAGTGCCAACCAGTTCTCCAAACAGCTTGTTATTATCACATTGAACCTACTTTGTGGGATCTCCACTCAGATAGGTTGGATTGCAAATATAGAGAACTCCCAATGGATCCCAGTCCTATCCCAAGCCTAGGACTGAAGATCTATCAAGCTACTTAGTCAACGGATCTGCCGTGTTATCCTTGGATCCAACAAAATCCACAGTCAACACCCCTCAAGACATCAAATCTCTTAGCGTCTTAAGTCTGATTTGTATGTGTCTCCTTATTTTCTGATTGAACTTTGCATTCTTGATCTTGACAACCGTGGTCATGTTATCACAATGCATAGAGATCGCAGGGACTGGCTGACCTACTTTAGGAATTTCAGAAAGAAGTTCCCTTAACCATTCAGCCTCAGTTTTGGTGGTGTCCAAAGCACACAGCTCGGCTTCAAAGGTAGATCGGGCTAGAATAGTCTGTTTCACAGACCTCCAAGAGACTGCACCACCTCCAAGGATAAAGACATACCCAGTAATGTCATTACTCCCAGACTCCTCTATCTTTTCGATCCAACTTGCATCACTATATTCTTCTAGTATAAATGGATGTCTACCATAATACAATAGTTCCCTTCAAGTACTTCAGTACTCTTCCAGAGCCTCCCAGTGAGTACGGTCAGGACAACTAGTGTATCTACCCAGCCTGCAATCGAGAATGAGATATCAAGTCTTGTGTAGTTTGCAAGATACATTAAGCTTCCTCTCATTTGTGAATACTATAGCTGAGCTACATGTACTCCACTTTTATTCTTAAATGGTGTTTTGGATGAATTAAAAGAAGTGCTTACTGCTTTGCAGTCTTGTTATCCAAATTTCTCAAGTACCTTCTCAATATAGTGAGATTGAGAAACTACGATCCCATCAACTGTCCTTGTCAGTTTGAGACCCAAGATCACATCAGCAACACCCATGTCTTTCATCTCAAGCTTGCTACTTAAGAATGTTTTAGCCTCATTAATAATCCTCATATGTGATCCAAACAACAATATGTCATCAACATACAGGTACAAGACAATACACTTATCACCTTTCATCTTGGAATAAACACATTTATCGGATTCATGAACCTTAAAGTCACATGGCAAAATGATTTTGTCAAACTTTTCATGTCACTGCTTTGGTGCTTGTTTCAATCCGTAAATGGATTTAACATATTTGCAAACTTTTCTCTCATTCCCAAGAGTCACAAGTCCATTAGGCTGATCCATATAGATCTCCTCCTTAAGATCACCATGCAAGAAAGCGATCTTCACATCCATCTGGTGGATAGAGAGATCATATACAGAGGTCAATTCTATGAGCATCCGAATTGTGGTCATCCTAGTCACAGGGGAATAAGCATCAAAGTAATCAATACCCTCCTTTTGCCTAAAGCTCTTAGCAACTAACTCGGATTTATACTTTTCAATTGATCCTCAGGCCTAAGATTTCTCTTAAACAAACATTTGCATCCAATGGTAAAGCACCATTTGGGTATAATTCCCAAGTTCCTTTAGCCATAATAGAATCCATCTTCGATTTGACAGCTTCCTTCCATTGTTTTGCTTCAGTTGTAGCCATGGCTTCCCTGTAACTTAGTGGATCACCCTTGATATGGTAGACAACAAAGTCACTACCTAGATCTTTGACTATCCGAGGTTGTTTACTCTTCCTTGGCTCAATTTCTTCTGAAAGGTCGTTGGGTTCAGGTTGAGTACCAACCCCCACATTCGTTATACTTTCCACTTGATCTGGAATAGACCCTGATGTTGAGGCAACATCTTTGGTTAGATTCTGAGGAATCACAGTATCCATAGGGAAGACATTCTCAAAGAAGGTAGCATCACGGAGTTCAACAATACTGTTGACTATGCCTGGTGTCTTGGACTGAATTACCAAGAATATATATGCATAGATGTTTTCCAAGTAACCTAAGAAGGTTGCATCAATAGTTTTAGGACCTAACTTCTTTCTCTTGTGTTCTGGGACTAAAACCTTAGCAAGACAGCCCCACACTTTGAGGTATTTTAAGCTTGGTTTCATGTTTATCCAAAATTCAAAAGGACACTTTTCCATATGCCTTGGAGGAACCATATTCAGAATATGGCAAGTCACATTCAAGGCTTCTTCCCACATATAGGTTGGAAGTCCAAAACTCTGTAGGAGAGCATTGATCATGTCAGTTAAGGTTCTATTTTTCCATTCTATTATCCCATTTGATTGTGATGAATATGGAGCAATAACTTCATGAACTATGTCAAACAGCTTACATTGTTCATCAAACAAGTTAGAAGTATATTCACCCTCTCTATCTGACCTAAGGTGTTTAAGTACTTTTCTTGTTTGTGTCTCAACCTCATTCTTAAATATAAGAAATTTGTCTAAGGCTTCGTCCTTAGTTTTCATTAGATATATATAGCAGTATCTACTACCATCATCTATAAAGGTGATAAAGTACTTCTTATTATCTCTGATTAACACACCATTAAACTCACAAATATTCGTGTGCACTAAATCCAAGATCTCACTATCTCTAGACATATACTGAAAGGACTTCCTAGGTATCTTTGCTTGCACATAAATTTTACATTTTTGAGTTTTATCAATAGTCTATTTAGGGATCGTTTCTAAATTCATCATTCTTTTAAGGGATTTTTACCCGACAGACCCTATAATCATTGTCAATTACCTCCATGACCTTTGAAACATCATAACACCTCTTTCGACCCTGTAAACTTGCTCCGTTTTACCTCACGAACCTTACCGTTAAATTGACACATGTAAAGTTAACTTCCTTGGGTTAAAAATGAGTTAATCTAACCCATCCGCGATCGGACGGTTAGAATTAATAGAGAAAAAAATCCCTCCACTGCACCGCCTCTAGGTTGGTTCCGGCAGGAGCGAGCTGTGGGTTTCCAGCAGGAGCGGGCTGCAGCGAGATGCCTGGGGGCTTCCAGCGAGAGCGAGATGCCTGACGGGCTGCGGGCTTTGGCTTCCAGCGGAGGGGGCTGTGGCGTTGCGGGAGCGGGCTGCAGCCGGGGGAGGGGGGCTTCCAGCGGGAGCGAGATGCCCGGCGGGCTGCTGGCTTTGGCTTCCAGCGGAGGGGGCTGCGGTAGGCGTTGCAGGAGCGGGCTGCAGGCTGCGGCTGGGGGGGGGGGGGTGATTCCGGCGGGAGCGAGCTGCACGGGTGGGATGGTGGTTTCTAGCGGGAGCGGGCTGCCCGAGGCTAGAAGCGAAGATCAGGGCAATCTTGTCGGAAATGGGATTTCAAAAAAAATCTTGTTTGAAATGACAAGATTATTAGCAGCGGATATATTGACGTCTCGCTTTGTAACCCGCTTGTCAACTCCCAGTGTTCTCTCAGGTCGGTTCAAACTTCACACCCTCTTCAATCCAAGCCTTTAATGCCCTCTCCTCACAACCTCCACCCACTAGCCCTTACGTGGCAGCGGGCTTTAGCTTCCAGCGGAGGGGGCTGCGGGGGGCGTTGCAGGAGCGGGCTGCTGCCGAGGAGGGGGGTGCTGCGAGCAGGTGGGTGCAGGGGGGCGCTTCCAACGGAGGGGGGCTCCGAGCACGGGGTTGTGGGGGGCTCTGAGCTGGGGGAGCAGGGGGCGGGGAGCGCCGAGGGAGATGGAGGTAGAGATGGTTGGTGCAGGGTGGTGGGAAAAAAGGAGTGGTAATGAATGTAAATTCGATAAATAAGATAGGCATAATATCAAAGAATTAACGGAATTCGGTTACTTTTAACGGTTAAATAGATGTGAGTTAACCACAGGGTTTATATGATAAGGGTTAGCAAGTTTACGAGGTCGAGGGAGGAATATCGATATTTCAAAGGTCGTAGAGGTAATTGACAATGATTATAGGGTCTGTCGGGTAAAAATCCCTTCTTTTAATTGAATTCAAATTCTCATGTCCCAGTCTACCATACCACAGATCACAAGATCCAAAATTATTAACTATATGATACACAGAATTAGAACATTCAGAACTTAAAACATTTACTGAATCAATGTTTAATGAATCACATCTAATTCTAAACAACAAATCAAAATCTACCAAATAGTCTTTTCCATAAAAAAATACGATGTCTCTGAATGACAACTTTATTACATTTAAAGTTTAATTCAAAAGTATCTCTAACTAAGATGGATCCAGATAAAACATTCTTCTTCATGTCAAGGACATGCAGCACCATGTGCAAAGTGTAGACACGTCTAAAGGAGAACCTCAACTTGACTTGTCCTAACCCCAGCACCTTGGATGCAGAATCGTTCCTCATCTTCACAGTCCTGCCACTGCAGGTCTGATAAGAAGAAAATAAAGTTATGTCAAAACAAATTTGTACATTAGCTCCCATATCCATGAGTCACTCATTTGGATCATGGATATGGTATAGTTCAGCTTTTACATAGACATACCTCTCGCTTGCCCCAAGTCTCGCAGTGATCATGTTCACTTGTGAACTTCCATCTGTAGTCTTAGTTTGGGCCTTTAAAGATGGACAATCCTTCTTCCAATGCCCAACTCAATTACAGTGCCAGTAGGGTTTATTCTTTGTCTTTTTCTGGATCTTACGCTTTGATTTCATTTTATTACAGTTACAATCCTTTCCCTTATTATCTTTGTCCTTTGAGGTCATGAAGTTTACCTTAGCCTGAATATCAACAGGAACCACAAGCTTTTGTTTCATGTGTTTGTCCTCTATGGCAATTGCCATAATCAAGATATCCATAGAAAATTTCCCATTCCCGTGTTTCAGGGTCATACTGAAGTCTTCTCAAAACTTGAGGAATTTTTTTATGATGTACATGACTTAAACATTTCTCAAGAAGTTTCATTTCGGCATCTTCTAGACCATGGAGTAGAAGCAAAAGATTATTTGCCAGAAACCGACTTCCTTTCGATCATGGAAAACTTTAGAAACTTGGTGATGGAGTACTTTTCAATACCGAGATCCTCGGTATTATACTTCGGATCCATACCTTTCCATATCCCCTTTGCAGTCTGCATGGACCAACAGTATACGTCAACCAACGTGTTGGATAGAGCCAATAAGATGCAACCATGCCATATACAGTCGCATTATTTCCACGCAGATAATGCCTTCTGGGTGAGGGGTTTTCCTTTTCCACTGAAGGACATTCGATTTCAAGCATTGAGATTAATCCTGCTTAACCAAATTTTCATGCGTAGTTGCCAACGCTTGAAGTTATGACCACGGAATTTTTCAGGCATACACGTCATATCCATCCTCGATTTAAACAGCATTTCTGACATGGTTTTAAGACTGGTTCTGGATATCCTCTCTAATATTGTTGTAAATAGGACCATCAAAGCCTATTTTAAACAGTAATTACACATAGACAAATGAATTAAAAGAGAAGCATTACATATTAACATCATGATAATCACACATTTCCTATTCATTATCCAATTACATAATGCAAACATGAATTGATTAATTAAATGGAAACATGAATTAGGGCGAGATCCAAGAAAGATAAAGCAATAAACAAGTTGCGGCAAACAAAGTAAAAGAAAAATTAAATTAGAGATCACCGAAGCATCCATGAAATGGGCTATCCTTAGAGAGGGAGGATATCGTCCCCACAATACCGGTATGTAGGATACCGACAATGCGCTCCCAGGATACGACGGTACACTTTCTTCATCCACGCACAAAAGAGACCGTCCTCGAAAGTACCTCAGAAAACTTGCAACTGAGAAGAATAGGTCGCAGATTCTGTGGGCGAACAGAGAGTAAAAGTGACAGCTTGAGAGTTTTTCTTGCGAGTGTGTTGAAAAATGGCGTCTGGGGAGGGGTATAAAAAGAGGCTTGTGTGCCCTAGAACGCGGTGCTTTCCGTTTTCCCAAAATTTCCCTCAACAAGCATGTCTCTTCGGATTCTGAAACAACGGCTATAACGAGCCATTTGAGCCAAGTTGGATTCTCATTGCAGTCGAATCCAAATTAATCCATATGATTAATTTATCGACCTGCCAAATAAAATCTGCAACAAAAGTATCGAGATCCGAGATGACACTCTCAAGCCTGAGCCGAAGCCGGAGACGAAGCAGAGAGCGCACACACGTGTGTGGTTCTCCATTCATCCTCTATACTATTGCTACAAGAGCTTGGTTTGAACTCATATATAAGCCCACCAAAAGTTTAGAAATATTAGATGTCGCACTAAACTTCCGCCAAAGCTATTTCATGTTTCAAATTCGGAATTTCTAATTTTCTGTGCAATCTATTTGATTTCCCAATTGAAACCAAATTAGCTCCTATTGTAATTGCATAAGCTTTCCAATCAAAAGCCTAATTACATACTTTAAGTACAACACATTCGTTATTCTATATTTAGCCACAAACTTCACGACGGATATGGAAAACGTCACTGTAGACTCATTTTGTTATAGGGTGATTTCCCGATCATCATATACTTAGCATATAAAATAATAAACACCTCTTCGAGGCATTTCCTTATTTTGAACAAATCACTCACCATCAACATTAAGCCTGAAGCAATTTTGAACAACACTATGATCTTTTTCAGTTCTCAACTTTTACCCTTCTCCCTCATTGAAAAAAATAAAATCGTTACATCTTCTTTCCCTACCTCCATTCAGGACTCTTCCTCCATCGTCATCCTCCATATGTGGAAAATATACAATAGATCCCATAGTGACAAACCTATTTGAGAATGTACCTTCTGCAAAACGTAGCAATTGTCGAGACAGGATGGTGGGATGGCACTCGTTGGTGTTCCCATTTTTATCCAAACAAAAGGGTTAGGTGGAGACATTTCGGGTTTTTTTAAGAAATCGTATGGTCTCTACCATGTTGAGGGTGAAGCTACGTTTCATCATCTTTATTCTATCATTTTGGCCTTAAAAACCCTAGTAAATGCGTGTAAATAGCGTTAATTCATGCATTTTATCGTCCATGCATTATTGTCTAAATATTGTATAAAATACGGTTTTTAAAGCCAAAATTATAGAATAAAGAAAAGAAAAGAAAAATAATAAAATATTGTAAATATTTTGTGACCCGAAACCCCGAGAACTAGGCATCTCGATGACTAGGTCGACAAGGAATAAAGTAGGGGGAGATAAGGTCCAAAATACAATAAAAAACCTTTTATTTAATTCATTCTTTATTCATTTTGGGACCTATTTTTGGTTACGCTTTTTATACTTTCAATAAAGAAACTTTGTAAATGAAAGATATAGATAATTATATATATAAAAAAAATACAAAATTGATTTCACACAAAAATAATACACAGATAAAAAGTTATGACATGAATAAGATTCCAGAATCCCAACTTCCCAGACCCATATCTCTCAAATAAAAACTCGAAATGCGTCAAACTTATCTTAATTGTATATAATTTTAAATAAGCTACTTAATGAAGGTGGTTTTGCGTTTGACGGAGCTACGGTTTGAAAGTTGAGTTTTGGACCCTTATTGTATACTTGTACATATTAAAATATTCATTTTATTAATTATTCATTATTTTTATAATTTTATATTTTTAAAATTTTATAAGTATTATTTATAATATATGTGTACATTAAAACCGTAATAAAACACAAATAAAATACAAAAATAAAATACTTGTATACAATACCTAGCTATAATACCTATAAACATACCTATATAATTACTACTTATATTTTATTAAGTGTATAAAATACATCAGAAAATTAAAATAAAAATATATTTAAGTGTATAAAAATTTTCTATAAATTTATAAAATAATAAACCAAATAAATAAAATTAAATGTACAAAATAAAAATAAAATATTAAAATATATAGATAAATATACATGTATATAAGCTATAAAAGGTAACTTGTATTTTTATACCTCTAATAAATAAATAAATATCATTATAAAAATTTTCATCAAATAATAAACATTTTTTATTTCATAATAAAAAATTAATAAATTCATTTACTATTTTTAAATGAATTAATAAAATATTTTCGCAGGATTTTTCCTGGTTGGTCCATGTGGACCAACCAGATGGCTCTGACAGTTGACCCGAGGACAACTGTCTGACCTCCTCCTGAAACCTTGTCAGAGACCTCGCTTTTTACCCGCTTTTGTTGATTTTTTGAGGTCGGAGCTTTCATCTTTTGATGTCGAAGCCTTCTGCATTTCTTCTCCCCATAGATCAAGGATACATGCCTATAGTTCTTCTTAGGGATTGCATCACTGAATCGATGCCTACACCTCGATCTTCAGAGCCTCTTCACCATATCTTCAAAAATCACCCGCCACTTCCTTTTCCTCCTTGAACCCTCTTCTACCCTCTTTTAACCCTGCCTTGGAGCTCTGGATCGACTCCCGTGATAGGGGAGCCTTCAACTCCGTCGTGTGGGGCTAGGCGAAGGCCGGAGCGACATCTCCAACCTCCATCTCCGGCAACGGCTGTGAGGTCCAATCTCAGGCAAATCCGCCTTTGAGGTTCCATTTTTCTTCGTTTTTGCGTATGTTTAAGGTTCCTGTAGGTCGTAGCCCTTATTTCCCGTTTTTTATTTGTGCCTATCGTGCTTCGTTCATCGCCGCCACCACCTCGCCGGAGCAAGCTCTGTCGAGCTTCATTTCCGCCACCTACTTCAACCACTCCATCCGCAAGACCCCTGGAAATGTATTTGCTTGTATTTGAGCCTTCTTGCAGGCTTCAGGAGTCGAAGGACCTCCTTGGGGGTTCGATTTTGAGGGACACGTGGTACCTGGACCCCCATCGCCTCTCCGAACTCGTCGCGGCGCACCGGGGCTCAGCGAGCCATTTTGTCCCCGCCGATGGGTCAGAGGACCTTCTAGGAGTCGTCGGAACCTTGCAGCATCGAAGGAGGCGGCTGGAGCCGCGCCCTACAGCTGATCAAAGTTCGGTGGGGGTTGTATTCATCCCTGTTCATCCAGGGAAGTCCACGGCCGTCCGATCGAGCTTGAAGCCCAGACGTAGCAACAGCTGTCAGATTTAGCTCGGGCCATCCGTCGGATCATCAGAGCACCATCTAATATGGGTCGTAGCAACCGAAGGGGTATCGCGCCATCAGGCATTGACACGTGGATAAGTGGCTTCGGTCACACCGTTGGATCGCGCCCTGTGTGAGGGTATTTTGCACTATCGCCCCCGCATGTTTTTGTAATATCTTAATAGTATTTGAACTTTCATCGGCCTTTTAAAACTTTTGTCCAATTTGCATTGTGCACCCCAGAGCTTTGCATTATTACTTTCTGGCAAGGAAGGAAATATCGGTATCGATATCGTTTCGATACAATGTCGATACCGATATATCGCCGATATATCGACGATATATCGACGCATATCGCCAAAACCTGGTATCCACCAAGGCATTTTCTCCTGTCGTATCCGATATCGTCCATATCGGCGATATATCGGTGACCTGTCGATACCGATATATCGACGATATATCGCGATATGGCGATCCCTGCTTTCTGGTCCCTGCCAGGTCACGTGCTTTCGCGCACGTGACTGGGCAATTTTGCAAAAGGACCCCAGTGTATTTTCGTATTTACATTTAGTCACAAAAATTTTATTTGCAGTTATACTTTTCTGGCATTTTTGCATGTAAGCCCCTGTGTTTTTGGAATATTGTGTTTCAGTCCTCCCCAGGCGCGTGCGTCATACGTGCGTGGGTGAGCTTTTTGCAGCGACACCCTTGGGCCTCTGGATATTTGTATGTAGTCTAGCAACATTTTTATTCAGTTATATGTTTGTGAGAAAATTGCACCTAGGCCCCTGGACTTCTCTATATTTACATATATACCCCTACCAGGATGTATTTTTTTGATGTTTCCTCTATTTATTGCATGCACTTATAAACTCCAAAAATCACCAAAAAAATAGCATAGGTTCCTGTTGCATTCTAGTTTCAGTGAATATTTTTATTTTGCATATTTATTGCAATTTCATATTTATAAAAATTCAAAAACATGCATTTTATTCATTGTTTGCATTAGAAAATACCTAAAAATCATAAAAAACAACTTAGAAAATTCCCAAAATAATATATGTTGTGCCTTTTAGTGTCTTAACTTCAGTTCAAAAATCACTAAAAACTACAAAAGAAAACTTATAAAAATTACAAAACCCAAAAACCTTTATAAAAATATTACAAATTCCTCAAAAATCCTAAAAATATAATTTTGGCCTCTGAATTTTTTTGAAATATTAGCTTTCATTTAAAATTAATTTGGAGAATTTTTGTTACTGATTGATATTTTATTTCTCCATTTTAATTTCAGACTTTTATTTTGTTCACTGTTTCTAGTATTTCTGCTTTTAAAAATACCAAAAAATTAGGAAAAATATAGAAAAATCACAAAAATAGTAGAAAATATAAAAAGCACAAAAATTATTTTGTTTCCTATATTTTGACTATTTTTCCCTATTTTTATCTCTCTCTTATCTCTAGTGTATATATATTCCTTATACATATTATATCTTTATTGATATGAATACAAAAATATAAAATATAAAAAGAGAATATAAAATCAGAAAATCAGAAATCAAAAGATAAAAATATAAAACCAAAAAGTAAATAAAAAATATAAAACTAAAAACCCACAAAAACATAGCATTTATAGACATATCATCACATTCACATTTTTTAGCATTATTGCCCCGTTATACCTGTCTGCTCCCTGTGTTTGACCTCTACACATACTTGCACATATACACATCTTTGTTGTAGAGTTATAATAAATTTTAACTCCGCACATTTACTTTCATTGCTTGAATTACTTGTTCTGGGTTAATTGTTGTTTGAATTCCAGATTTCGTGCGGTCGCCACAGCGACTTTGTCTCTGCCTTGTGTGAGACATATTTAGACCGCGATTTTCGTGTTCAACAAATGACGTCGTTGCCGGGGAGCAACAACGCTTAGTTCGGGTTTTTGCTTGTGCTTGTGATTATTTGTCCATCTTTGCGGCTTTTATTTGTGCTTGTATCATTTTCCTTATTTTTGATATATCTTGTTGAGCTATCTAACCTCTTTCTTTGTTGACTTTGTGCGAGGAACCGTAGATCGAGAGGGGCGCTCTACCCTGGGCGCCTGCGCACCCACGTGAAGCAGTGTCAGCCTGCCGACTTAGCACCGAGGAGACTTAGAGAAATTTTGCAGATTTAGCTCTATTTGTTTTCCTGTGTTTATTTGTGTAATTTGTGTGAGAGTGAGACTTTATTATTGTAATAATACATGTACATTGAACTCTGGACATTCGGGCCTAATTTCCAAGTGATTGTTCACTTGGGGGCTCACCGTTGTTTTCTCGTGTTTTCTTCGCATTTTTTTCATTTATTTTCCGATTTTGTTTTCTTCATTTTTTGTGATTGAGCCCTCATTTTTAGGAGTTGCTCGTCGATAGCATTAGGTCCAAACACCTAATATAATTGCTTGTACCTATAGTGACGTTTGGACTTAGTCAAATCTAAATTGCTTCTCACTTAGTCTCGGAACCACCGCGTCGCGAGAGTTCTCCGTACAGCGCGTGCAGGACCTACCTTGGTGGGCACCGAGGAAACTTCAAGACCAAACACTTTGGTTCCATTCTAAGTCATTAGCATCGGTTCTTCACGCTAATAGCAATTTCTGAAACTTAGGGCGATTTCATCAGCTTGCATTTGCATATAGATAGGTTTCAATTCTGCTGAGCATCCTTGCATGTGGAGTGCTGGAGGCAAAGTGAGCATTTACGCTTTAGTATACATTATCGTTTTGCCGCTTGCATTGCTTTCCCGCCTCTCTACCTCTGATTTTGCCAATCTAGGTGTTAAGTGAAATTGATTCCCCGATAGGCTCGTGCATTATCATTAAAAATCCAAAAAAGGTGATAACTGATAAAATTGGGACTGCTAACATTACTTGACCCTAAAATCAACCAAAAAGAAAAATCTTGTATTTGGGCGAGTAATCCCCTCATTGTCTTCGCTTTTACTTGCTCGTGCACACACTAAGGATTAGTGCCCAAATCCCATTCAGCCCCTAAGTGTTTGTCCAATTTTTGACTTCTCACCTAACTCTAAAAACAGACAAGATAAAAAGACCGCTCTTTTGCGGTCTCTACCGAGTTGAGTGGGTGAATTGAGGGTTTGTCTTGTGTGAGTTTGTTTGTGCTTGCTTGTGTGTATTCCAGATCATTCCTGCACATTTGCACCTTTTCTCACTTCTCTTGACTTGATCCTCGTGTTCTTCCGATCATTTGCTCTTGTTTCGAGATGGCCGACTGGAGAGTATTTTACCGGACTTTGTGGATCCCTCGTTCACTCTAGCCGGTCCACCTCCTTTTTTTCCAGGAGGACTTTGCTCCTGAATTTTGTACATATCCGCCTCAGCCGCAGTATCAGGACTCGAGCTTCTACCCACACCCACCTCCACCTCTGAATTTTCCACCTTCACATCCACCCGAGACTGAGCTGTTGGAGTCACCTTTCATGGAATCCACCCTTGAGCACTTGACCCAAATGATGGATCATATGAGACAGAGGATAAACAACCTCACTAGCCTAACTAAGAGCGATCATGATATTCCACCATTTAATGATATGGGTTCACTCGAGGATTTCCATGAGAGCTTGCAATCGCCAAAAATACAAAAAAATGAGAAAATTTTAAAAATCCAAAAAGAGTTTGGGAGACAGTGATCAAGTCAGACTGTGAGGAGAGTGTCCACTTGCCAGACCCGTTGATCGCACAACTTTTCACACACTGTCCCACCTTTGACCTCGAGGATGCCGCTGTACAGACTGCTCTTGGCATGCCTCGTGTAGATGCTGATTCCAACTTCCTCCCTTGTATGGAGGAGGTCCTAAAATTAAAAAAATTATTGACTGAACCCGAAGTGGTGGCCACTATTCATGAGATTATCCATGCCCCACTTCAGCAGGCCATTGATTTATCTGCTCCTCTTCCCAAGAAGAGAAAGCGGAGGAGCAGATCTGAGTGTCATATTTTGACCATGGCCACTGCCCACGCCATCACACATCGTCCCATTCATAGGAAAAAGAACACTGCCATACCTTTCATTAGCTGCAACATCTCCGACTTTACTTGTGATCACACTCTCCTCGACGGCGGTGCTTCGATTAGCATATTACCCTTCTCGCTGGTACAATCTCTTCACTAAGGGCCTCTCAAGAAAACCAAGATGATCGTTCAGTTTGCCGATGGATCTATTAAGAGGTCGAAGGGTATCCTTGAAAGTGTCGTCATTTCAATTCAGGGCACGAGCTACGATGTTGACTTTGTCGTATTGCCCATGGAGAGCTCCACAGGGGAGCACTCTCCAATCATCCTGGGACGACCATTCCTCGCCTCCGCGAGGGTCATTATTGATTACGGATCAGGAGAGATTCGCTTCCGTCCTGCTGACGAGAGCGAAGTGTTGATCACCGCACCGACAGTTGACCAGAGACCTGCACCTTATTTGACCACACCTATCTTGGCTGACCCCGAGGACTATGATCTATATGAGGATATCAGAGAGACCTTCTTTATGACTGATGATGAGACCTGAGCGTTCCTCTCTAAGGAGGAACCCTCAGAAAGCATAGCCCTTGGAGTTTCTGCTTCCTGTGATTGGCGTTGTGTTGATGACATCCGTAAGATTTACACGATCGACACCATTGAGCGGAAGGAAGATTTAGAGACTAGACAGGATGGACATGACTCGACTACTTTCACTGGTGGGTCCACTCCTGTTCACGTAGACACAAATGAGAAAAAGGCTGAATTTGATTTGATTGCTTTTATTCGGGAATTCGGGCCTTTTGATGAAAAAGATGATCCGGTTGAGATTATAGAGGACGAACAGAGTTCGACTACTTCCACGGATGAGTCCGTTCCTTTTGGTTTTGACCTGGACGAGACCTCGCAGGATGACACTGATTACACTTCTTCCGATGATGACGAGTTCATCCCATTTCACTTTGACATCAGCAAGACTCCCAAGGCCAGACCTGACCACACTTCTTCCACTCACTCGTCTGTGCCTTCACACTCTAGGGCCACTGAGGACCTTCACCATGTCGACCCTGATCGGTTAGTGTCATCTGAGGACCCCGATGTCGACCTGCACCACACTAGATCCATTCCTCAGCGGTCCCGCAAGAAGGTTTTCGACATTCTTGACCCTCTGTACACCCATCCTGTTGTACATTCGTTTTGTTCACCTCTGTCCCTCTATCGTATTGCTTGTCCACCCATTCTCGTGTTTGCCTTGCTTAGGACATACTTTATCCTAAGTATAGGGGGTGGACGAGCTGAGTGTTCATTCATCGTTCCGTTTAATTACTCATGTTGTTGCCTATACTTAGGGCTTCTTTGATCCTAAGTATAGGGGGAGTGATACGTACGTTCTTCTCTATCTTCTTCCATTTGTGATATTTTTTTATTTTCTTCTTTTCTTCTTTTCCTCATCTATCTTCTTTATCTACCGAAAAGGTGCTACCCCTTTTTGTCAGACTTCTATACTTAGGACGTACTTTGTCCTAAGTATAGGGGGGTGTGCACCCTGAGTATTTCTATTCTTTGATCCTCTCCATTGTCTCCTCTTCTTGTCTATACTTAGGGATATCTTACCCTAAGTATAGGGGGAGACAATCTGAGTACGATCTGTTCATTCCCACCCTTGACCCTCCCTGTTTTGTATACAGTTTGTTATACTTAGGATTATTTGATCCTAAGTATAGGGGGGACGGTCAACTTCTCATTTGTTCATTCATTTATTCGTTCTTTATTCTTTAGACTTTTTCTATACTCAGTACGAGTTATGTCTTCTTTTTCTCTCTGATCTATGAGGACATAGCTCAAGCTAAGTATAGGATGGTCCTATATACTGCGTATATACTTTAGCCATAACTCGTACTTTCGATTTTTTCTTAATAATTATGGCAAACTAATACAATTAAATTCATTAAAAACCTTAATAAAAAGATGTGATTATTCCTCAAATTCTGTTTGTATTTACTGATTAATAAATCAGGTGAAAATATTTTTTGCAAAATGTTTGAAAAATAGTTTGAAAATTGTTATGGAAAATCTGTTGAAAACTATTTTGAAACGTTTTGTTTCATGTTTTCAACCTTTGTAAACTCATTTTGATTGTGAAAAATTATTTCTTTGTGTAAAATAAAAAGGTTTGAAAAATGATTTACAAATAGTTCGAAAAATGGTTGCAAAAATATTTGAAAATTTTATATATAATGTTTGAAAAACCTTTGCAAAATGATTTTCAAATGTGTGTACATGTTTGTAAAAACTGTTTGTAAAAATTATTTTGGACTATAGTTTTTAAAATTGTTTGAAAAACCTTTGTCAAATAAGTTTGAGGAATACATACATCTCACCAAAATACACTATATATAATTGACCACTTACCCTTGTAAATTCTTAAAATCCACTTCTTGTAAATACAAGATGCAGCCCCGTGTAAATATTTGTACCTAGTTTTTGGCCAAACCCTTTTGTTTTCAAAAATCTCAAAAACATTTGCAACATTAAAATCCAAAAATATTTGAAAAATCTTTTTGAAAAATCTAAAAAATGCATGGGCATCATCTTTTCAAAAATCCATAAAAAGTTCAAAATCTTTGAAAATTACATCACAAAAAAATTTTATGCATAGCATTTGCATAGCATGAGCATTTTTCGGATTGAGTTTGATAGTAGAACAAGTCTAAGTAAAATCCGAAGATTGGAGCTTGGTTGGACCTTAAATCTACCTAATTAACAGGAACCTTATAAGAGCTGGAATTGAGGTACTTCAGGTCTAGTTGACTTAATTCTTTGAGGATCACGGGACTTGGTTCAATGGATTCTTGATTGCCTAAATAAAGTATTTCAGAGCACACACACGACTCTTGTTGATAATGACCTAACTTGGACACCTGCACTTTTCACTTGGCTCAACTCAGTTGGAGTGGTGAGGGGGTTGGATTTGCCGGTATGAGACGCACACAGGTGGAAACATTTGTCCTCCTCTAGGGAGGGAAGTGCATCCCAACCCGTCCGGTGATGATGAGTTTTGAGGACAGGAGATTGTGGGTTGCGATAAAGCTTCAAAAGAGGGATAGTCTACTGGTTCAAGAGGAAAAACTCCCTATGTAAATGTTGTTGTATATAGTATTCAAAAAAAATGCAAAAAGGAAAAACTCTAAAAAAGTGGACAGGCCTATACAAAAATAAAAATGCCTGCCGGAATGTACATATGTAAATAGTCAATAAGCAAGCTTGAGCTTCAAAGTCAAATCATGTGAGCCTGTGGCCGGATGACTTGACTACACTGGTCTTGCATCCTAGGATAGGTCGCTACACTGGCTACCGTCCATTCTTCTCTTCACCCCTCCTCTTGAGTTGGTTGCCACTTGAACTTAGAAGGGAATACCCCGCTCCTAGAGGAATGAGTTGTTGGATTGGGGAATCATTGGGTTGTCATGCTGGTGAAGTCAGTCTCTTTGTCATTCTAGTTGGGGAGAGCCACTATCACTTACATGGTACGATTCAGATTCATAGTCGTAAGGGTTTGCGTATGAGTTGAAATATTTCTGACTTGGCTATCGAGGAGACTTGAGCAGAGTTTTGGGATTCTCGAAGGCTATTGGATTTCAAGTCTGGTTCTCATTAAGGTTCCACCTGCATTAAAATTCCAAAGGTCCGACTTAAGCCCCAAACTTTCATTTTGTGAAGACAAGTTTGATAATTAAACTTGATCCAACTTTCTTCTTTTTCTTTTCTTTGATTTTCTTTTCTGCACTTATTACATAAGTGTTTGCTAGGGATTAGCAAAGGCAAGAAAAGGGGGATGATGAAGCTACGTTTCACCATCTTTATTCTATCATTTTAGCCTTAAAAACCATAGTAAATGCGCGTAAATAGCGTTAATTCATGCATTTTATCGTCCGTACATTATTGTGTAAATATAGTATAAAATGCGGTTTTTAAAGCCAAAATTATAGAATAAAGGAAAGGAAAGAAAAAGAATAAAATATTTTAAATAATTTATGACCCGAAACCCGAGACCTAGGCATCTCGGTGACTAGGTCGACAAGAAATAAAGTAGGGGGAGATGAGGGCCAAAATACAATAAAAATTCATTTTATTTAATTCATTCTTTATTCATTTTGGGGCCTATTTTTGGTTCTGCTTTTTATACTTCAAATAAAGAAACTTTATACAGAAAGATGTAGATAATTAGATATAGAAAAATACAAAATTGATTTCACACAAAAATAATACACAGATAAAAAGTTATAATCTGAATAAGATTCCAGAATTCCAACTTCCCAGACCCATATCTCTCAAATAAAAACTCAAAACGCGTCAAACTCATCTTTAATTGTATATAATTTTAAATAAGCTATTTAATGAAGGTTTCGCGTTTGGCGGAGCTATGATTTGAAGGTTGAGTTTTAGACCCTTATTGTATACTTGTACATATTAAAATATTCATTTTATTAATTAGTCATTATTTTTATAATTTTATATTTTTAGAATTTTATAAGTTTTATTTATAATATACGTGTACATTAAAACAGGAATAAAATACAAATAAAACACAAATATAAAATACTTGTATACAATACCTAGGTATAATACCTATAAACATACCTATATAATTACTACTTATATTTTATTAAGTGTATAAATACATCAGAAAAATAAAATAAAAATTTATTTAAGTGTATAAAAATATTCTATAAATTTATAAAATAATAAACCAAATAAATAAAATTAAATATACAAAATAAAAATAAAATATTAAAATATATAGATAAATATACCTATATATAAGCTATAAAAGGTAACTTGTATTTTTATACCTCTAAAAAATAAATAAATATCATAATAAAATATTTCATAAAATAATAAACATTTTTATTTTATAATAAAAATTAATAAATTCATTTACCATTTTTAAATGAATTAATAAAACATTTTCGCAGGATTTTTCCTGGTTGGTCCACGTGGACCAACCAAGTGGCTCTGACAGTTGACCCGAGGTCAACTGTCTGACCTCCTCCTGAAACCTTGTCAGAGACTTCATTTTTTACCTGCTTTTGCGGATTTTTTGAGGTCGGAGCTTTCATCTTTTGATGTCGAATCCTTCTGCATTTTTTCTCCCCATAGATCAAGGATACACGCATATAGCTCTTCTTAGGGATTGCGTCACTAAATTGATGCCTACACCTCGATCTTCGAAGCCTCTTCACCATATCTTCAAAAACCACCCGCCACTTCATTTTTCCTCCTTGAACCATCTTCCACCCTCTTTGAACCCCGCCTTGGAGCTCTGGATCGACTCCTGTGATAGGGGAGCCTCCAGCTCCGTCGCGTGGGGCTAGGCGAAGGCCGGAGCGGCATATCAAACCTCCATCTCCGGCCACAGTTGTAAGGTCCAATCTCAGGCGAATCCGCCTTTGAGGTTCCATTTTTCTTCGTTTTTGCTTATGTTTAAGCTTCTTGTAGGTCGTAGCCCTTATTTCCCGTTTTTTATTTGTGCCTATCATGCTTCGTTCGCCGCCGCCGCCACCTCACCGGAGCAAGCTCCTGCAAGCTTCATTTCCGCCACCTACTTCATCCACTCCATCTGCAAGACCCCTAGAACTATATCTGCTTGTATTTGAGCCTTCTTGCATGCTTCAGGATTCGAAGGACCTCCTTGGGGGTTCGATTTTGAAGGACAAGCGGTACATGGACCCCCATCGCCTCTCCGATCTCGCTGCGGCGCATTGGGGCTCAGCAAGCCATTTTGGCCCTGCCGCCGGGTTGAGGGACCTTCCAGGAGTCATCGGAACCTTGCAGCATCGAAGGAGGCGGTCGGAGCAGCGCCCTACCACTGATCAAAGTTCGGCAGGGGACGTGTTCGTCCATGTTCATCCAGGGGAGTCCACGACCGTCCGATCGAGCTTGAAGTCCAGACGCAGCAACAACCGTCAGATTTAGCTCGGGCCAGCCGTCGGATCATCAGAGCACCATCTAATCTGGGCCGTAGCAACCGAAGGGGTATCGCGCCATCAGGCATTGACACATGGATAAGTGGCTTCGGCCACACCGTTGGATCGCGCCCTGTGTGAGGGTATTTGCACTATCGCCCCCACACGTTTTTGTAGTATCTTATTAGTATTCAAACTTTCATCGGCCTTTTAAAACTTTTGTCCAATCTGCATTGTGCCCCTCAGAGCTTTGCATTATTACTTTATGGTCCCTGCCAGGTCACGTGCTTTTACGCACGTGACTTGGAAATTTTGCAGGAGGACCCCGATGTATTTTCGTATTTACATTTAGTCACAGAACTTTTATTTGTAGTTATAAATTTCTGGCATGTTTGCATGTAAGCCCCTGTGTTTTTGGAATATTGTGTTTCAGTCCTCCCTAGGAGCGTGCGTCGCACGTGCGTGGGTGAGCTTTTTGCAGCGACACCCTTGGGCTTCTGGATATTTGTATTTAGTCCGGCAACATTTTTATTTAGTTATATATTTGTGAGAAAATTGCGCCTAGGCCCCTGGACTTTTCTATATTTACATATATACCCTTGCGAGGATGTATTTTCTTGATGTTTCCTCTATTTATTGCATGCACTTATAAAACTCCAAAAATCACCAAAAAAATACCATAGGTTCTTGTTGTATTCTAGTTTCACTGAATATTTTTATTTTGCATATTTATTGCATTTTCGTATTTATAAAAATTTAAAAACATGCATTTTATTCACTGTTTGCATTATAAAATACCTAAAAATTATAAAAACACCTTAAAAAATTCCCAAAAAATATATTTTGTGCCTTTTAGTGTCTTTCAAATTCAGTCCAAAAATAACTAAAATTCACAATAGGTTACTCATAAAAATTACAAGATCCCAAAAAGCTTTATAAAATGTTAAAAATTCCTCAAAAATCTTAAAAATATAATTTTGGCCTCTGAATTTTCTCTGAAATATTAGCTTTCATTTAAAATTAATTTGGAGTATTTCTATTACTGATGGATATTTTATTTCTCCATTTTAATTGCAGACTTTTATTTTGTTCACTGTTTCTAGTATTTGATACACAGGATTAGAACATTCAGAACTTAAAACATTTATTGAATCAATGTTTGATGAATCACATCTAATTCTAAACAACAAATCAAAATCTACCAAATAGTCTTTTCCATAAAAAATACGATGTCTCAGAATGATAACTTTATTACATTTAAAGTTTTATTCAAAAGTATCTCTAACTAAGATGGAGCCAGATAAAACATTCTTCTCCATGTCAAGGACATGCAACACCATGTGCAAAGTGTAGACACGTCTAAAGGAGAACCTCAACTTGACTTGTCCTAACCCCAGCACCTTGGCTGCAGAATCGTTCCTCATCTTCACAGTCCTGCCACTGCAAGTATGATAAGAAGAAAATAAAGTTATGTCAAAATAGATTTGTACATTAGCTCCCATTTCCATGAGTCACTCATTTGGATTATGGATATGGTATATTTCAGCTTTTACATAGACATATCTCTCGTTTGACCCAAGTCTCGCAGTGATCATGTTGATTTGTGAACTTCCATCTGTAGTCTTAGTTTGGGCTTTTAAAGACGGGCAATCCTTCTTCCAATGTCCAACTCAATTACAGTGCCAGTAGGGTTTATTCTTTGTCTTTTTCTGGATCTTACCCTTTGATTTCATTTTATTACAGTTATCATCCTTTCCCTTATTATCTTTGTCCTTTGAGGTCATGAAGTTTACCTTAGCCTGAATATCAACAGGAACCACAAGCTTTTGTTATATGTGTTTGTCCTCTATGGCAATTGCCATAATCAAGATATCCATAGAAAATTTCCCCTTCCTATGTTTCAGGGTCATACTGAAGTCTTCTCAAAACTTGAGGATTTTTTTTATGATGCACGAGACTTAAAAATTTCTCAAGAAGTTTCATTTCGGCATCTTCTAGACCATGGAGTAGAAGCAAAAGCTTATTTTCCAGAAACCAACTTTCCTTAGGTCATGGAAAACTTTAGGAACTTGGCGATGGAGTACTTTTCAATACCGAGATCCTCGGTATTATACTTCTGATCTAGACCTTTCCATATCCCCTTTGCAGTCTGCGTGGACGAACAGTATACGTCAACCAACGTGTTGGATAGAGCCAACAAGATGCAACCATGCCATATACAGTCGCGTTACTTCCACGTAGATAATGCCTTCTGGGTGAGGGGTTTTACTTTTCCACTGAAGGACATTCGATTTCAAGCATTGAGATTAATCCTGCTTAACCAAATTTTCATGCGTAGTTGCCAACGCTTGAAGTTATGACCACGGAATTTTTCAGGCATGCACGTCATATCCATCCTCGATTTAAACAGCATTTCCGACATGGTTTTAAGACCGGTTCCGGATATCCTCTCTAATATTGTTGTAAACAGGATCATCAAAGCATATTTTAAACAATAATTACACATATCCAAATGAATTAAAAGAGAAGCATTGCATATTAACATCATGATAACCGTACGTTTCCTATCCATTATCCAATTACGTAATGCAAACATGAATCGATTAATTAAATGGAAACATGAATTAGGACGAGATCCAAGAAATATAAAGCAATAAACAAGTTGCGGCAAACAAAGTAAAAGAAAAATTAGATTAGAGATCACCGAAGCGTCCATAAAATGGGCTATCCTTAGAGAGGGAGGATATCATCCCCACAATATCGGTATGTAGGATACCGACAATCCGCTCTCAGGATACGACGGTACACGATCTTCATCCGCGCACACAAAGAGACCATCCTCGAAAGTACCTCAGAAAACTTGCAACCGAGAAGAACAGATCGCAGAATCTGTGGGCGAACAGAGAGTAAAAGCGGGAACGTGAGAGTTTTTCTTGCGAGTGTGTTGAAAAATGGCGTCCGGGGAGGGGTATATAAAGAGGCTTGTGTGCCCTAGCACGCGGTGCTTTCCGTTTTCCAAAAAATCCCCTCAACAGGCGTGTCTCTTCGGATTCTGAAACAATGGCTATAACGAGCCATTTGAGCCAAGTTGGATTCTCATTGCAGTCGAATCTAAATTAATCCATATGATTAATTTAATCGACCTGTCAAATAAAATCCGCAACAAAAGTATCGAGATCCGAGATGACACTCCCAAGCCTGAGCTGGAGCCGGAGACGGAGCAGAGAGAGCGCACACACGTGTGTGGTTCTCCATTCATCCTCTATACTATTGCTACAAGAGCTTGGGTGTGAACTCATATATAAGCCCACCAAAAGTTTAGAAATATTAGATGTCACACTAAACTTCCGCCAAAGCTATTTCATGTTTCAAATTCGGAATTTCTAACTTTCTCTCCAAGCTATTTGATTTCCCAATTGAAACCAAATTAGCTCCTATTGTAATTGCATAAGCTTTCCAATCGAAAGCCTAATTACATAATTTAAGTACAACACATTCGTTATTCTATATTTAACCACAAACTTCACGACGGATATGGAAAACGTCACTGTAGACTCATTTTGTTATAGGGTGATTTCCCGATCATCATATACTTAGCATATAAAATAATAAACACCTCTTCGAGACATTTCCTTATTTTGAACAAATCACCCACCATCAACATTAAGCCTGAAGCAATTTTGAACAACACTATGATCTTTTTCAGTTCTCAACTTTTACCCTTCTCCCCCATTGAAAAAAACAAAATCTTTACATCTTCTTTCCCTACCTCCATTCAGGACTCTTCCTCCATCGTCATCCTCCATATGTGGGAAATATACAATAGACCCCATAGTGACAAACCTATTTGAGAATGTACCTTCTGCAAAACACAGCAGTTGTCGAGACAGGATGGTGGGATGGCACTCGTTGGTGTTTCCATTTTTATCCAAACAAAAGGGCTAGGTGGAGACGTTTCGGGTTTTTTTAAAGAAATCGTATAGTCGTTACCATGTTGAGGGTGAGGAGGAGGTTCCTCTGTCACAAGAATCGCAGCCCTAGTTTACGTTGCAGAAGTTCACGATGTGGATCACATTTTTGAACTATTTGTTTGCAAAAAAAATATAGTATATGAAGAAGGTATATAATGCATAAATCTCATAGTCACTGAATGGGTAAGATATACATGTAAGATATACATATAAGATATACATGTAAGATATACGAAGAAGGTATATCTACATTTAAGATATACATGTAAGATATACTACACAAAATCTCATAAATGCACTGGGTGGCACTTGGATATGTAAGGAATCGAATCTCGGAAAAAAGATGGGGAGGGTCTATTGTATCTGACAGATCAAACCTAGTAATCAATGTATCGACCGATCTACGGCGCTCGGTACCAATCCAAGCAATAACAATTCAAAACCGTGGGTGTATAAGTGACATGAATCTAGCAAGCAAAGTGTGTGAGTTGGGATTTTTTATTTATAAATCTACTAAATGTGTATAGGTGCAACCATGCAGAGTGTCGTCCATGGGAGCAAAACTGAGGTGGTGAAAAAATGAGCCTAATTAAAGCAAATTAACTAAATATTTTTGTTGGTCTTTAAGCCTTTTTATTTTTTTGTTTTTTTTGTGAAAATTTTAATTAATATGTGATTTTTAATTAGTTTTATATTTATATGAGTTTTTAATTTTGCAGATGTGTTTAATGATTTTAGGATAAAATATATAGTGATAAAGGTGAGAGAGAGAGATAAAAGAGAGATAAAAGATGTTTTCGTATTTTTTAAATACACGAAATAACCTGGAAATTCTCAAAAAAATTTTGGGTTTTATATATTTTTATTTGTTTATGATAGTTTTATGGTATTTTTAAGATTTTTATGGATTTTTAAAGTTGAAAATACAAAATAATGTAAACAAAAAATTCAAGAGATTGAAATGGACCTAATAAATATCTATCAACTCAATTGGATCCAGATTCAATTTTTTCTGTGAACTAGAAAAACAAAGAAAATTCAGAGCTTTAAAACATAAATTTTGGATTTTTGTTATAACATTTGGAAGTTTTTTTATGTTTTGTTATTTTTAAGGTTTCGATTTTATATGTTTTTGATGATTTTTGTATATGTGGCAGGATATACTAAAATACATATAATATTTTTTTGAGTATTTTCGGGTGTATATTTTAATTTTTAGGATACTTCTAAGTCAAAACAATGAAAATAAACTTGTTTTATATTTTTATAGATTGAAAATAAGTTTAAATACCTTAATATGAGTATATGTGATAAAATATAGTGTAAGATATTTATCCAAATTTCCTATAATTTTTGCGCAAAAAGGAAGCAAATAAAATAATTAAAAAATAAATAAATCAAACACGCATGCACAAGGACCTAGTTGCAATTATTTTAAAAGCTAGCATGCATTTAGTAACAATCAAGACAAGTCCAGCTGCTATTTAGCAATATTCGCAATCAAAATGCCACTTAAAACCGACTAGGAAGGACCAATAAGCAAATACATCAAAATCCACAAGCATTCAATAACAATATAAGCAAAGCCAGGACAATTCATGCAATTTAACCACTTAAATGTTCAATTGAAAAGCAACTAGCAAGGAAAATTTTGCAAATCATGAATGTTTCTCATTGTTTCATAACACATCCTTTGAATGCAGGAGAAAAGTTGCAAAATACCCAACAGACCTCTCCCGTGGATGGCCATGTGAGGAGAGATGACGGGGACTTAAATGCAAATTAAAACTTCAAGGTCCAAGTGCTAATAAATCAGAAAATATTACACTGATTACAATACTTAAAATAAAAGCAAAAAGATAGAGGGGGTCTTTGGCAATATACCCATCATCTGCACGCGAACGGATGGTTGCGGTGTGCCCACTTGACGCGATCGACGTTTGTAGTGCATCGATACCCCTTCGTAGATGAAGGGCTCTGATTAGTTGTGGCGCAATCAGACAACAGGGATGCTCCATGGATGGAGAGCCACGATTAGAATTGGGGTGGGGGCTCTTTAATCCGAAGACTATTGTTGCTCACGATGAACAGGGAAGAAAGAATACGGCTCACTAGAAGCTTTGATCGTTCGATTCTCTCTGCTCCAGCCACCTGGGAGGCTCGCAGGTGGCTTAAAAGCTTCCTCGATGTCATGTGCGTCTTCATGAAGGTACAAGGAAGGTCAGGGCCTTGTTGAATGAGGCCTGAAGCTCGATGAAGAACATGCCACCTAGAGATGACTTCCTGGGCTCGATTACTCCTCAAATAAAGTCTTTTGGGTTCGATACCTGTGTAAAAAGATTTGCAACTCGAAGGGGAACCTCCTCGACCTAATTATTAGTGAAATAAGGGTTGGCTGAGGCGTGGCGAAGCATCTCCGGCGTTTGGCGAAGGAGATCTGGGAGCTCGTTTTGTGCTAGAACGATGTGATTGGATGGGTCGAGATGATGGAGAAAGTGAAGGGGTGGTCAGCGAGTCGGAACAAGGTGGTTTGAACGGGGGACCGGAGCCTAGTGCTCTGGCGTAATATGATTTTTGGAATTTAGGCTAGAATTTTGATTAAAATTGAAAGAAACAAAATGCAAGGTTATGCTACTGGACTAATTATGAAACTAAAAATACTAAAATAGTGGCATCCCCTGGTCATAGGACCTGGGAGACAGAACTGCCAAGAGATGCTCTCCAACGATGGTTGGATCACCTCGATTCGATCTTCTCCTCACCTTGAATCACGGGGAACACCTCCCTGTCACGAAGGGATCACTCTAGAACTCGATTCGAATGGGTTACGATCATGGAAGGACATATCGATATCGGTACCATGTCGATATCGATATATCGCCGATATATCGACGTCATATCGCCGATACCGGGATTCAGCTCGCCTTTTTTGCCTGTCGATACTCGATATCGGACATATCAACGATATATCGGTGACCTGTCGATACCGATATATCGCCGATATATCACTGATATATCGGGATACGGCCTTCCATGGTTACGATGGTTAAGATGGATGAGGGTTCGAAGGAAGGCGTAGAGAGATACTGTATAGGACTACCGGAAGGCTACTTTTTTTTATTAGGGTTTCGGCCCAAACGATCGATGGGAGAAAGATCACATGACATGGGCGTGAAAGAGCATGATAAGATCACAAGGCATTTTAGGGAGAGTGTTCGCTTGCTTTTTTTAAGGGGGTGTTTGTCTTGCTTAGTTTGGAAGGCCGTGGTGCCCCTTAAGATTGACTTGCAAACATGGTTGTTTTTTTTAAAGATAAGTAAGGTATAATTTCATTGATGATCCAGAAAATTTACATGCAAACATGGTTGTTGACATGGAAAAAAACCTGTTACAATGGTGCTTAGAAGCAGGTAAAGGGTCAGGACAATTTTTTTAATAAAGTAATGGGTGGATACCCTTGGTACATGGTGATCCTTAAAGGTTCGTTTGGTTGCAGGGTTGAACAAAGTTGGGTTGGGTTGGAGTACCCCTGTGAATAGTAAATTGTGAGGAGGATTGAGATGTTTGGAAGGAGGGGTACCCCGGATTGGGCCAACCCAACCCCTGCCCAAACCCTGCAACCAAACGGACCCTAAGGGGGTGTTCGGTTGCAAGGGAGTAAACTCCCCTGGCAACCATACACCCCCTTACCCCGCTAACCAAACGCACCCTCTACCAGTTTAACCCGCCTTAACCCACTAACCAAACGCACCCTAAAAAAACGTCTCCCTAAAGTCTCAATAGAAACACGCAATCGTTGCTAAACACTAGGAAAAAAACTCAAGAACAAGTAATATAATGCCATAATATACAAAACCAAATCCACCTCAAATGTATTTAATTTGAAGAAAAGTTGCCTTAAGGAAGCATTTTCCAAAGCCAAGAAGTTGCATGTGACAACAACCATATGGCAGCATGGAGAATTGATATTGACGACATCAACATGGAGAATATGTCATCATCTCTCATTTTATAGCGCTTATCCCTTTCTTATTTCTCATGACAAAAGATAAACTGTAACATTCATACCCCCAAACATAATGCCACATCTAAAACTCACGAAATGTGGGTGACGATTATAAGTGGTGGGGATTACCACTAGACAATTTGGGCTTAAGCATTTTGGGTGGTTGTCAACGGATCCATTTAGGTCCGAACCCAACAAGTTGTCATGACCAGTTTTTTCCGATAACGGATCGGAGACCTAAGCCCGAGACGTTACATAAACTCTGTTTGTTATAAATTCCCGCTCAAGTCTTATCACTTGTACACAGATTAGTTGGTTTGTGCAGCTAAAGGATATTGAGGCTAGGTGAAGGGACAGCTGACCAAGATAATTATCCTTACTTGAATGATATCTGGTTGGTGTGCAGATAATAGAGGATTTACTTGTGGGATTGGTCTTTCTACTTTTAAAGGGGAAAATTTTATCTACATGTTTAGTCAGTAGTCACTATGTAATATCACGGAATAGGCCGTTTTCGCGACGATAAGTCGACATAGGATGACCAAGGATGGCAAGGAAATGAGCAGCACAGAGCAGTAATGAACGTATCCAATGGTGATTCTGAGGTAATATCTGGTCGTTCTTGTATCAACTCTTGTGATGAATTTATTTGGAGGATGGGATCAGATTCCAATGATGAGACTTTAGATGCATTAGTAACTAATAAAACCTAATCAGACTTATGGGTGCCTGTGATACAGAATTCAATTTGATCGGTTGGCATTCAGATTTAGAGCAAAACTGAACATTCATTTATCATTGATTAAATTTGTCCAACCATTGAGGATCTTACGAACCGAACATGCTATGAACTGTAGTCTACATTGATTAAAATTGCGGCCAACCAAATATCCAAATCAGATCCCTAACTACAGAAAGATTTGGATGGCCTTCGACTACAGAGTACAGACTCTGCTTCGCAGCAATGGTGATCTTAAAAACGGAGCACGCTACCCTGCAAACAAACTGAACCCTGAACAAAGTATTGCAAGGAGCAGTATCGACAATAAAGTAACCAAACTTGTAACAAATCCCTGGTAATGAACTGGTAACAGGCATGGTCAAATCCAAATTAATGTTAGAACAATGCAAGGAAGTGATACATAGCTCAAATAAAGATGCAAAGTGACATAGCTCAGACAAAAAGTACTCAATCCTACAACTATAAGAGTGAGGGCTACAGTACACAATTGCGAGGGTACTCATCTTTCATTCTTCTCATGAATGGTCAACAACATTGGAGAATTAAATCATTTTGACAATTCTCGGCCTCGGTTCGCTGCAGCAACGATCGCCTCGATTATAGCACCACGGAATCCTCCCCTTTCCAGCTCCCTGATTCCTGCAATGGTGGTTCCCGCAGGTGATGCAACATCATCTTTGAGCTCGGCTGGGTGTTTTCCTGTATTGCAGACCATTGCCGCTGCACCTAACACCTGTTCGTTTGCAAAGACAACCATGATGGCAAAGCCTTTGTGAACTGAATTCAACTTAAAGTCGAGAAGGGCAAGCGCAATTACGAAAAATAAGAAAATTGATGCCATGGGAGACTTACAACCAAGATGATACAATCATACAAATTAATATGGCGTTGTCGAGGTTGTAATACTTAAAAATAAACAGGTATAGAAGAAAACATCAGGAGAACATGGAGCATTATTTAACGCTACAAATAGCAACCATTCAGTGTTTCTCTACAAGTATGGTGGATAGGGATATTGGGATAAAAAGATCCGGCATACAGAGAAATCACAAGCGAACTTCCAAATTCTGTAAACAAGTAGAAAGAACTTTCTTCTCACCTTCATTCTCCAACGGAAAAAATTAGGTTGTTTAATTGACATGAAAATAAACCTGTTGTTTCCTATATATTTATTCTCATATTTGTTCTGATGCACTCACTGTGTAAATTGGGTGTAGTTCTACAAAACACGGAAATGAGAATATTCTTTCCTATAAATTGCAAAATCTTATATTTTTGGCCTTTTCTTGGTTGCACAGACCAAAGAACAAAGTCACACTAGAATTTCAATCTAAATGCTTTCAGCCACCATATCATCTTCTGGTGGGTACGTATTTGTTTGATGAATGTGGCACTTCAGGCATGGATGCAATCAATAGACATGCTCCTAAACATGGGAGTTCACCGTTTGAGATGCCAGACTGAGAGCAAGGTCGCGAGGAAGACCAGCAGCGACACCACCATCAGCCATGGCCTCTATGGCCAGGAAAATGTATGCCGGACCGCTTCCACTGTAAATCAAGGAGTAAATAGAAAATCAGGGGTACATACAAGGTTATTACTACTGAACTTGCCTGCTGCAACTTCCTTTCCCAGTGGCATAATGTAACAAGAGAAATCAGACACGGACCTTAAGCCAGTTACTGCATCAAAGCACTTTTCCTCGGCAATCCATGTTTTCCCTATTGAACCAAAAATCTTACGTACAAGATCTCCATCAGCTTCTGTTGCCAATCCACCCAAGCATAACACTTGAAAATGCCAGAAAAGTCAGACGAGATTGTCATTACAAGCAAAGTTAGAAAAATGATAATGAAACATATCCAGCGTGCAAGTAAAGACAACAGAAAACAGTTGGATCTAGCCAGAAGGGGCCATCCAATTATCATTACAAGCAAGCTTCTGAGTACCCAAAATCGTCGACCATCAATGTTTCCCTACCAAGTCCAAAAGAAAGGACATATAGGCAGACAGTAACAAGGCAAATTAGGCAAAACCTCCCACTGGGTGTAAAGTTGCCAGGGGCACAAAGCTATCAGCAAAAGCAGCAAAGACGCCGGGAGGCCATTCATATAAACTGATCTCTCAATATGACCGCATTCAGCGAGGTATAGATACGCTTTTGTCGTCCTGAAATTTGACTATAACCAGAGAAGGGTTCAAGTAAACCAGACCTGCACAGTCAAAATGGGACATTACTGACACAGCATGTGGGGCACCAAATCCAAGGTATGGATCCCTGACCAACCATATATGGTCACGATCAGTTCGATACTGCTGCTTGTTTGCTTTCTCCAGTGGAATTTGCAGGTTCCCCGCGGACGTAATCTAAATAGCCTTCTCTGCCTTCATATTCTAGAGCCTCTACACCTGTTTCTGAAGTGGCTCAGTGAGGTAAACCTATTCCATCTTATATTTCTGAAGTGGCCCAGTGAGCCTCTCTTAGATGTGGATATCTTCCATGACTGAGGTTGTTACCTTTTATACACATTTGTGAGGCTACCTTCCTAGATTCCTTCACATAGTCTTTCAAACGAGGAACGCAAGGATTTTTCTTCACCAACTCAAAAGCATAGTTGGATTAACAAATAGTCTCAAACTGTTTACCATTCCTGATAAGATTCACAATCAAAGTACGCGTGTGTTCTGCAATCCCAAGATACTTGGCAATATCCACCGCCAGCCTCATCACAATCATCATGATAACATCGATAATATAGTCAATGTTGAACTGCAAAGTCAGTTGTAGGTGGCTACGATCTCCAATAATGCCCACACCTGCAGGGAATTGTTCCCAGCACCGTCTGACAGCCGCATCGACCACAGTGCTGATCTCAGTGCGGATGGTCCACAGCTGCTCTATGAGAAGTATGAAGGATTTCCTGGTGAAATGATGTGCAAACTTGGCAGCACTGCACCGGACATTGACAGAGTTAAAAGCCGTGCCCAGCATCGAGGATGACCCACATGGAATCGGGGGCAGAACGGATCATGGGTATGAGATCAGGACGGAGGGAGATGTGTTCATTGTAGTTGTCACCAAACGTTGATAAGGAAGCCGGGGCTGTTCATGTTGGAGCAGATCGCAAGGAGCTCACAGTAGGGGAGGAGCAAAGAACTTTGTTGTTGGTGTTGGTGGTGATTATTGTGGTGGTATTAACGACGGCTTCTTTGAGGGATTGAAGCTGCTTGAAATTGAGATAGATGGACAATCAGTCCGAGGAGATGCAGGAGTCGAAGTCGTCCCACTTTTGCAGAAAGGGGAAGAGGAAGGCCAAGAAGTCCCAATCTTGGGGAACTAGGATTGGCGTTGTCCTACTTCAAGTGGGGCATTAGTGGGATAGCTCATGAGATCTGACCATTGATGAGACTGATTGTGGGGGATGGCATGAGGGTGGTGCTCTAGGCCACGGTTCCCACGTCTGAAGGCTCTACCTACAAATCTGAAGGCATCTATGGCTGACGTCTGGGACTAGCGATCTTTCTTCCCTTTGTTTAGATCTGAGCTGTCAGGTCAAAGGTTAGAGGAGCTGGCGATGTTAGAGGAGCTCGAAAACGTGGTGGTGCCCACTGAGGGCAGAGACTGCTGGTGCTGGTGGGATGTGGTTTTCTTGGTTGGGAAAGTCTACAATGTCTTGAAGGGTCCTCGAATTTATTGCGAGAGTCAATGCAGAGCCTCAGTTTACCGTCTTTCTTCTTCACGAAGAGGACAGGTTCTCCCCAGGCGTGGTCTTTAAAGGCTCTATCCATTAATCGCGGCAAGTAATAGAGCTCAAATCAAGAAGTTAGTGGTTGTTTTCATGACTAGCACCTCGATGTCCCATTGTCAGGTCTATTTTTGACTTCCCGGTCCTTACTCCACTGCCAACTCTGATCAAGAAATCCATTTAGGCGGGCAAGCAAGTATGTGAGGGACGGGTGTCGAGGTTCAACCTCTGTGTCTACCGGGCTTTGTCAATCAGTGAGTGACCCTCGTTGTTGTGGTTGGTAACTCCAGACATCCGTCCGTAAGAGGCGGACTGCAGAAGAATTTGGAAATGGAAGGTTCCAACCCGTGTGAAGATATTCATGCGGATTTGTAGAAGGGGCAAACTACTAACGGGGGGAACATTTTGTTTGTTTCTTCTCGAATGCTAATCCATCTTGTTCGTGTTGTCATGTGGAGGTTGAAGATGCTGACCACTTGTTCTTCAAGTGCAGGGGTTCTGTTGATGCATGGACACTATGTGGGAACGATGCAATGATATGGCAGATTTTTGGGAGTCCATTGGATAAGGTTGGAAAGACACAGAAAAAAGAGCGATCTGGGTGCTTGGTGCTTATCTGGGCAATTTGGATTGCCAAAAACGATGTAGCTTTCCATCGGGAGAATGTACGCTAAGGCACTTGCGGAAAGTTGGGTGGTGTAATCCATTTGTTTCCAATTTCAACGAATTTAAGCATGTAATCTCTTTTAAAGGTGACAAATAGTAAAGTTTTTGGGCTCACACCTATATAGTCGAGGTTCTTTTTTCTTTCAAAAAAATTATGGTGTCGGCGATAGATTTTACCAAGGCCATTTGGAGGGAACCGGGTGGTCATGGTAGCCTATAAGGAGAAACCTTACAAGAGGGGAGGGAGAGAGTGCCAAAAAGGAAGAGCCCATTTTATGTTCCTGCATAAAATAAAAGCAAAAGGAAAAAAAGAAATGCATGCAAAAAAGCTAAAACTTGTGTACAACAACAACAAAAGCTAAAACTTGTGTAGAGATAAAAAAAGGTACAACATGCATTGCTCCAATAAATGATAAGATGAGAGAAAATTGCTTAAAATGATTTGACCACTTGCGAAGAAAGTCGGTTGATGCGCTAGTTAGAAGGTGCAAGATTTGGGATGTTGATCCGGCTAAGAGAGGGCGAGAAAGGCCCAAGAAATATAGGAATGAAACTATTTGAAGGGATCTTGGTTATTTTGATCGAAGTTCGAGAATGGCCCAAGATAAATCGGAATGGAGGCAATGAATCCATGTAGTTAACCCCCACTTAATGTGGGAAAAGGATTTGTTGTTGTTGTTATGTTGAGATAAGAAGAGAGGAAAGGTTCAAAATAATCAAAATATGGTGGGAAAGTTAAAACTGATATATTATCACTAATAATGATCCCCTTATTCAAGCCAATGGTATTAGGCTTTTTGAACAATCAACCACCGGATAAGCCCAATTGAGCAATAGATAGTCATAATATGCAACATACCAATATATAGTGTTGGAGTATTAGTTCTATGCGTCATGAGTTGTAGCAGGGTAAATGGATCCTGGAGAAGATCCATTTACCCCACCCAGTTGTTAGTCCCACATCGTCTAGTGGTGGGACTTAGAGGCTCTGGAGAGGCTATATAAGGAGTCCCAGAGCTCCTGTACTCATTGAGAGAAAAGCAATAGAAAAACATGCCCTATTTGAGGGTTTCTCCCGTGGTTTCATCCCGCTCCTCACGGAGTAGGGTTCCACGTAAAATCCCGCGTTCTTCGTTATTCTTTATCTTTTTCCATGTTTGCTTCCGCATGTTTATTTTATAACACATAGTTCAGCCGATCTTTGACGGAAAGATGAAGGTTCGAATATCACAAACTACAATTATCAGATGTTAATGTGTGAACTTTGTTACTGTTCTCCCAAGTAGCAGGAACAGTTTGGGGGTTATAAAAAACAGAAACAAATAAATAATCAGTTAATGGTGTTGATTGATGACACATTTGACACCTGCTCAAAGCATACATATCACGGGGAAGAAGTTACTTCTGCTGTGATTTGACTCCCACTTATTACGGTAGATTTTTTTAGTAAAAAAATATTAAAAATTGATTTCCAATCAAACAAAAGCCGAACATTGCGACCAATTAAAAGTCCATAAAAAAAGAGGTCTATGTATCAACATGCAGTCCTATCTAACAAGGATGAATGGCTACCATCCTTTGATTTTTTAAAAAGAATTGTTTTACATAACAAAGTATATGAGAGGGGTTATCCCGAGGGTTATATGCATTGGACTGCATAATCTAAGATGTGATTTTCCCTTGCAAAACTGAAAAATTACTGCCCGTTCAGCATTGGACCTTAGACGAATTATGATACTAGTCACTGCCAAATATACACATGAAAACTAAAATAATTATGTATCTCTAATTTATTTGTGAGCCACATGTTATAGAGCACAAAAATAAACAGGTAAAAAATTATCATGGTGCAAAAGGTCGAGCAGTACCTGATGCTGCCTCTCCAACAGCAGCAGGAGTATTGGGCATTACTCTTACTAAACGACCATGACCAGACCATTCCTGCATGGAAATAAAGCATGTTCGATAGACAAATAGCATGTAAACTGTCTGCAAATTAAGTTATCACTAGAACCCTACAACTTAACCACCCACTTCATAAGTGGTGAGTTATTTATATATATCTCTTAACACCCCAGTGCTCCCTCCTCAAGAGGCTTGGTGATTGAACCCCACTCTATAAACGCACCTTCTCTGCTATCTTGACCAAAGTTAGACTAGAAAAAGCTCCTCATGAGATCATGTAATCTCTGTGCACTCCTACCAATAGTCTATGTGTGAAAAGAAGATAAGGTTGGCCGAGAAGGCATCCTTCAGGGGCACCAACATGCTCTCTCGGGACCTAAACATCATCTTCTATCCAACCAACTATGCTTAATCTTCTTCAACAATGTCCAAAGACTGAGTGGATGTCTGCCACAAATCAAGGGCAAACTCAAGTACATGGAATGTAATGATAAGCCTTTGCGAGGCATATCCACAGCATGGCCATAGTCAAGAGTGGCCTCCTCTGAAAGATCGAAAGGCACGAACATGAACTTCTCTCAATTTCTCCGCAAGCTTAAGAAACCATTGAAGATGTCCACTATGAAAGGAAGTTGTCTGACCTCCAAATGTGGTATCTCCACAAAGAAAAGAGTATCATCCGCAAACTACAAAAGTCAAAAGTGCAACAGATAAGTCATGTGTCATCTAGCCATAAAATAGCCTCCTTGCACTATATGATCTGCAGCCACCAGCAGTGCATCAACCAGTCAAGCACTAGAAAAGAAAGAAGAGGTTCTATAGACACCCCCAGTTGAATCACCCCATTAACCCCAAAAGCCCTCCTTCGGATTTCTTTTTACAATCATCAAGTAAGATGTGATAGCCACGCGCTTCTTCATCTACACACTCCAAACATCAAAAAGGCCCCTCTTATGGAGGGAGCTCCATGAAAAGCCCCGATCAATATTGTATAGGCTTTAGAAAAGTCTACATCATGATCACAACATCCATCAAATTGGGAACATCAAAGTGAATGACGTGATCCCAAACTTCGTCATGGGGATTCTATTATCTGGACAGAAGATTTTCTTGATCATGATTTGGATGGTTTCCATCGACAAATGAGTTACCCTCAGTTTCAGAATCACTAACAAATTTCAAGTGGATACTCCTAAACCCATCGGATGAGTCAGAGGACACGTAACATCTTCAATGATATTGTATGGGACACTACCATGGGATGATGAGCTTGACCTCTTATCTCTACTATGAATCTGATCAAGAAGAACGATAATTTAGTTGTCCTCGAGACCCATAAGGTTCTAAATAGATGTGACTAACATAATTATTTTTTTTGAGAATCCGTGACTAACATAATTTAGGCAACGATACACAATGCAACTAAAGAACTAATGTATAGAATGGAAAATAAAAAATGAATAACTAACAAAATGTATAAAAAATTCAAAGCAAGTTTCCCCCAAAAAATCAAAGCAGTGAATGCAAATAAAAGAAATCTTTATATAAACAGTAACTGAATGCAAAAAATACCACATCTTTTATTTTTTAATGAATATATAATGGTGAACAATCAATGGCTTCGATACCATTTAAATCATTTAAAAAATAACACTAAACAATGCCAAAAAATGCAAAAATCTACTAAAAATTGTGCCCAAGTCCTTGCACGGTGCACCTAAATTGATAAGTGCCACAATTACTTTATTAAACTGTTTCAGAAACTGTTACAGTTTACTAATTTTAGCAATGTTTTTATTGAACAAAATAGAAGGCGGCCTATTAATTGTTTTTCTTGGGAATAAATCCAATTTTATAGAAAAAGACAAAGCATCAACCTTCTACACAAAATGTTCCAATGCACATAACACCTTTTGAGATACAAAAAATCAATCGAATTTATATTCTACAGAAGAAGAAAGCACACAAAGCGCCCCAATGCACACAACATCACCAAGGATTTATCTTTCTTTTGGGAAGATAGATTTTTTAAACAAAAACACCTTTTAGCCAAAAATAAAGGTAAAATACAATTAGTCTGATAAAACCTTGAGAACATGCATAAATGTAAATGCAAACTAAGAGTGGCTTATGTACATAATGCTCTAGCAATCGAGAGCCGAGAATCACGAAGAACATATAGCATTAGCTTGGTCACAACTCTTTTGAGCACACAAAGTTTCTCACTATTGGTTACAGCTCTTTTGAGCACACAAAAGTTTCTCATAAGAATAGAGAGGGTCCTAATGAGTAGAAAACCGGTACTCATCATGTGTGGTTCAAAAGGTAGAGTGTAGGATTCTTTGATAGACTTAGCAGAGCTCTAGGAATAGTAAATTCTCGAAAATATCTCAAGCAAAATAGCTAAAAAAAATTGTTCGAAGTACCGGTGTACCAGTGCACAAAAGTTTGTACCGGTGCATCGGAGACGAAACATACTGTACAAAATGGTTCAACTGCTAGATTGTACCAATGTACACCAAGGTGTGTCAGTTCACAATCAGTTGCAAAAATAGGCACGTTGAAATGACTGAGTTTAAATAGTCAACACTCAAGAGCCTAGTGGTTTACATGGAGATATATCAATGCAATACTAAGTGCAAAACTTATAATTGAATGTATTAAGGTATGTACCAGTGTGGTGTGGTGCGGTGTAATGGAGTGCATGTAATTGTCATTTACTGGTGCATGAGGAACTCGTATCGATGCATTCAAGTGTATATCGATGTACATAGCTTATACATCGATATAGCAATAAGAAAAGTGTGTGTGCCTGAGTGAGTTGTTTGAGAAGGCTTTTACAACACACCACTAAGTTTAAAGTTATTACAGACAGTAAAAAAAAGATAAGACAACGCATTTAATGAAGCTTTGATTTTGGATAAGAGTATCGGTATCTTCTGAACACATGTCGACTCTGATCCTGATCTTGATACATTTGTCTTTCTATTTTCAACATAGTTTAAGGCTAAAAGATACTTTGTAGCCATCATCACAGCTTGTGAATTGCATAAAACAATAATCTATTTAATACTTTTTTGTACATTTATTAAGAAATAACTTAATTAAACTTGTGTCCATTAATCAGAAGACTTCAAAAGATTTTTTGAGGGCAAATGTTTCAACAAGGTGGTGAAGAAGTAGAGTCAAAATACTAACGATCATGACAACAAGGTGGTGTTTCAACAAGGTTTGAGATGGCAGTGCCAGTCTGGCAAGCATAGCAAGGGAGTGCAATGAGGGTAGACCTCACCGGAAGAGTAGTGCCAAAGGTGAGAAGCGCCAGAGGTAGCATTGCTAAATTGGGTTTTGGAATTTTATTTATCACAAGAGCTATAGGGAAGGAATTAATAGGGAGAATGATGTAGGAGAATCATTCACTCAATACTTCATGATCTTGAAAAAGTATAGTGTCCCCAAGATATATGTTCCTTCAATGATAAATAAGATAAATATACAATGTAAAAAAGTGTTCTTCGATAGGTTGCTACAAAAAACCACCATGGAGATCTTGCATTTCTTCCTCCTGAAAATAATGCAAAGGAAAAAATTGAAGAAAACCTTGTGATTCTAATTAGGTTGCAATTGGTCACTTAATCGTGTCGGCATCAGCCAAACTTGCTGCATCCACTTCTTCCATCCACTGCATGAGGTACACAACTGGAGAATCTAGGAAGCCACAACTGACCTCGTGGCCATTCCTCTTTGATGCAAAACCCTAGCAGGTTCTTCGTGAGGGTGACAAAGTTGCAGGAGCCTCACATGTTCCCATCGTGTACATATATCATTACATCATCAAAGCAGAATCCTAACAAGTGGTTCACCAACACATGAGAGATCAATGGAATTGTCGCAAGATTCTCTAAGGATAGCACGATGTTGCATTCTAATCAAAACTTCCACAGGAGTTCCATTAACTCTCACGATGTTTGTAAATGGGACATATCGACAAAGCATGCAGGCCTTTCTTTTATTAACTGTGAACATGGTTCTGCAATATTTGAATAGCAGATCAGGGATGCCTATTGGAAAATTACAGTCCAACACATTTTGATGGGATCCTTTGAATGGAGGCTAAAGAAAATGTTTGTTATAAAGGGAGCTCTAAGACTGAATGACTTGTAGCTAGGATATTATAAACATTCAGGAGAATCTCAAGGCTGATCGTCAAGATTACATCAAAATTCAGTTGAGCTGGCATATTTCAATTAAATTGCAAGAAAAACCCCCAATATTATGAAAATATACCATGAAGCCACTTCAAGAGGAAACTTCATATCAACCTACACAAAATCAGCAGTAACAAAAGATGTCGAGGGAAGTTTTGAGAATTTTGGAAAAGTACAAGCTATTCTCAAAATTTAGTGCCAAGCTCATAAAATTTTGCATATAAGCATGCCAACTGTAAAGCTTGAAAGAAGATAGGATGCTTTCGAAGATTACATGCAGCCCTGAAGTATAGCAAAAATGCACAACGATTGACCAAGACAACTAATCCAAATGTTAGTTTTTTAAAAGCAGTGGTCAATTGATGCAATCCCAAATTAAGGATTTTATCAGATTAGGGACTGGGCTGTTATTTTGATCTAACTTGTGTCCATTTTTATTTATTTTAATATATTATTTGAGATCATTTAGGATCTCCAATTTTAATAATAGATTTTAGTCAGTTTAATTGAATGAAAGGTCTATCTGGAGACAAATTATAGGGTTTGATTTGGATTTTATAATTTGTTTTCCCTTTGGTAAGCATGTCCCCCTCCTAGATAGAGGTGCTAACATGCTTTCCATTTGAAATAAACGAGTCAGTGTGATAACAATATCGAGTTTGGTTCACATATCCCCCAGTCTTTTAATTATCTCTGAAATTCAGCCCCTCATCTTCATTCCTTCCCCCACCATTTCGATGACCGGTCGAAACTAGATTTTGGCCGTTTCAGTCTGGATCTGTACTAAGCCCCCCCATATTAATGAAATTTTGGCCATTTCGGTCGAATTTCGATGACATGTCGAAACCGAAATTCGGCAAATTTTGCCGAAATTTACGGCCATATTATCCGAACACTCTGATCTTTCCTATCATACCCGGATTTCCTTCTAAATAAACCTTACTCCAGGATAGCTTGTTCCAGTATAAGGCAAGCTATCCAATGTGAAGCTGTGAACTACAAGGGTGTACACTAACTTGGCTGAACACTCTGATAGTGAACAAAGGCTGATCTCAAATCTGGTTAGTGGTTTTCTATATAGATTTTGGATTGGCATAAAGATGCAATGCTGCAAAAATGATTTATCTATATAGCTATACAAGGCAAAACATACTATGGAGAACAAACCATGAAGACTAATAGTTTGCATTCAGACAGAATTACCCACAGACCTGCAGTTCTTTCAGCTTTACCCCGGCTGCTATGGAGACCAGGATCTTCTCCTTTGTAAAAGCCTGCCGTGACTCCAAGAGCACTTCCTTCACTGCAGGTCATAAAATACAAACCAAGTGACAATAAAAAATCAATAGCGAGTATCTTCCAATTTCAAAGAGGATCAATCAATCACAACCCAACAACAGATTTCTTACTATAAGCTAATGCCAAACTAACATTATGGACTCTAGATCGAACAATTCTAGCACCGTAAATAAGTCCTTATGAATCTTTCCAAGCCAAAGGTCTTTCCATAAACCCCGAATATTAAAAAAAGCCACCGCATTTTGCAACCAAAACAAAACCCAACATAAACCCCACCCGACTCCAAAACCTTGAATTTCAGCAGAAACAGCTCATACCTAACTGGGGCTTCACGGACACAACAATTACATCCGAATCAGCAACCACCTGCACACACGCCAAAAAAAAACAATCTTTCGTAAATTTTCCATCTCGAATCCATCCATTTCAGTTCGAACGAACTTAACAAATCCAAAACAAAAAGAAAAACGTTAAAAATCGGAGATGGCAACTTCGGGAACTTAACTTGAAAATTGGTGTCGAGGATCTTAGATCCCAGAGAGGCAAAGACCTCCTTGCGATCAGGGAGGAAGGGGAAGGTGCGGATACTGGAGGCGGGGAGAATGCCGGATCTGGCGACACCCCTGGCTATGCACTCGGCCATCTTCCCCGCCCCGAGGAAACCTAACCGGAGTCCCTCTGGCAGAGGCGCCATAGTCGTGTCCATCTCCGCCGAGGTGTGCGTGTGAGGGTTTGTGTGGCTACACCGTCGATTCCCGTGACGTCGCTGCAACAAATCAGCTTCTTCTACGGTATAGAGACCAGGAGCGCGCACGTGACCTCGCGGCCGAACGCGGCTCACGTGACGTTTTGTGTCTTGTGAATTTGCATCTTCTTCTTTTATTTCATATAATTATATCTTTATTTTTATCTTTATTACACTCATCTTTATTCTACCTTATTTCATCTTATTTCTATCCTTTCAACTAAACAAGAGTAACACCTTATTCCAGTTTATTCATCACATTTATTCATGCTTATTCTCGAACCGATTCGGGAATAAGCAGGAATAAGGAGAATAAGAGTATATTCTCTATTCGGTTGTAAAGATATGAATAAGAAGAATAAGGTGGAATAAAGGTAGGTATGGCGGAATAAAGATTTGAATACGAGTAGAATAAGGTGAAATAATGGGATGTGGATGAAAATACCGTACTCTTGAGAACCACGTCGGGCGAGAAATTGACCCTTTATTCCAGTGCTTATTCTCGAAACGAACAAAGCCTTAGGGTTAAAGTGATACATCCTTTATATTTATGTTTGATTTATTATATTTATCATTTTTTAATCCTTTAAATCAATCGAATAAATATGAATGATAAAGTCTCATTTTCCGTATTATTTCTAATATCTCTCATTCAAGCCGTAAGATACACACAATGTATATTTATTCACAAATGACCAACTTGATTTTTTATGTATGCGGTTAATATTCCATCAATATTCAGAACTATAAAAGAGACTCTCAACTCTCAAGGGCATGGACTTCTCCAAAATATATTTTGTGAAGGAGGATATTACTCCTCATCATTGGAGAAGTCATAGGTAAGTCTTGCAGTGCAAGCAAAAACTTTTAGCAAAGATTTTATAATCATTTATGAACATTTTCAAAGTGTACTTTTAGCAAAGATTTTATAATCATTTATGAACATTTTCAAAGTGTACTTTTAGCAAAGATTTTATAATCATTTATGAACATTTTCAAAGTGTTGGTTTTTAATAGTGATAGAACCCAATATTATGTTTACAAGATGTTTTAGCCACTTATACATTCTTCCATAGAGCAAATATGGGAGATTCTTCTTTCTATCCAATTTGTAGATTTGCAAGTAAATTACTAAAATTAAACATGCTTTGATGTCTAATATTAGTACCTAAAAAGGCACATGATTTCCATCATTGAATTTTATATATTATGAAGCATTATAAGAAATTTGAATGAGATGGTTCCTTTATTAAGAAGGGGTTGAACATTAAATGGAGTGAAAAAGAGAAAATTATTTTTTTAAAAATAGTGATTTATTTTAATATCAAGTCAAATTTCGGATGTATTTATATGTAGTTTACACAAGAAATTACTAAGAGACAAATTATTAAGTCCTAAAGTACTCAACATTTAATTAAAGAATTTAAAATATTATTTCTTGAAAAATCAATTTTGAAATTGTTTCCCGAATGTATATGGAAAGTTTTATATTATATAATAATATGTAAATATTGGAGAACTGATTGCATTTACTGGGTGTATTCTTCGAGAGTGAAATTCTTGGACATCGTGATCATTATGATCAAGATTGTATCAGTTAAAATCTCCAAAATAATAGAAAATAAAAATTAAAATATATCGATCAAATCTAAATTTGAATAGTGTGATCTATAGAGAATAAATCTGGAATGAACGACAAATGGGTAAATGTGATTTGGACGAACATGATGTATAATAGCCTTATGTATCTCCTAAGATGTGGAGAGGAATTACCATTTGATGAATCCTCTTCCTCAATTTTCTTAAGATATAGGTATTTTTTTAAAATTCAAGGATTTTATGCTTATCTACTATCATATTCCAAATTTCATCAGAAGATTTTTAATGAACTAGAGGATGTCCAAGGTAAGGGATAGAGAAATAGTTGACAAAAGTGTCGGTAATATTTACCAAGTCATATATTTCTTGATTTGTTTAAGTTTAATTTTAAAATAGAAAAAGTACAAAGGGCAAGGACGAGAAGAAGAAAACCGTAAATGAGCATAAACTACGAACCTTTGTTGTACACATCTATTTTAAAATAGACGTGGATATTTGAATATCTACGGATATACGTAGCACTATATCTGATTAGTACATATATACAATTATTATGAAATAACTACATTTATTGTATTCCTTCCATGTGCAATATACCCATTACAAGTATATTTAAGCTAATATATAAAGTGTATATATTTTCATATTTCTTTTTAATTTATATCCATTTAAATCTGTAATTATTTTTCAAGGATATAATAACATAATTTTCACATTTGTCAATATTTGTATCTACATTTGTAATCATATTTTTAAATGGTTAAGGATGGCAACATATGTATATTCATGTATGTACGTAGATATGTGTATGTATGTATGATCCTTTTTATTTCAAACATAGGAAGTCTTTATAATTTATATAATATGTCTGCTTTGGACATTAGTCCATCCATATACGTAAGATTGGATAACCAAAATAATCATCAAAATCTATAAACAGAGGGAGTAATTACACTATCTAATGTATTATTAATATGGTGTAGTAAAATTTATCATATATTCTGGGGTTTTTGACCTTTTTATAATATAATCTTATGGACAAATCGTTGTTGTAATGCAATTGCTTATAATCACCGTTTTTGCTAAGCATGCATTTCTATTTGATAGTAGATTACAACATGTGCCCAAATATTCAAATTTTAATACTCACCACTTAATATATTATCCCTTAATATACAAAAAAGTCAAGAAAATTTCAGAAAATAGGCTCTCAAATAACCTCAGCGTATATGTATAATACACTATAAACGGATCTTAAAAATCAGTACCGTGAAGGCAGGTGATCGAGTCAATTAAGAATATCCATTTACAAAATGTATCAGATCATAAACGATTTGAGTCTTCAAGGCATATCTCAACAATAAAAGCAAAGAGTTCGCATGTTTAAACTATAGACTCAAAGATCAAAAGAAAGATAAAAAAAGTTACTTTAAAACTCAATGATTGAAGATCAAATTTTTATCAATAATTAATCCATAAAAAATGAATAAAATGATACTTCGATTTTTAGGGTTTTTTTATCAGGCGTACCCTCCTGAGATATTGTAATATCAGTTATATCCCTTCAATTTTTGGAATATCAGTTGCGTCCCTAACTGCTTCCACAATGATCACTTGTGCCCTCGAGTTAGTAGTCTTCCATCCTCATCCATAATCGATGTTAACTTTGGGGATACAAGGGTAATTAGAAAAAATATGGAGGGTAGAACTATCGTTTTCTTCCTTTTCTTCTTCTTATTCCTTCCTCTCTTCTTCCTCTTCTATTGTCGTTCAAGGGGCACATGAGCCCTCTGTCATAGCTTGGAATCCGTCTCATGCCTTTCTTCTCCATCACCATCCTCCACAGTAGTGTCCTCCACACGTCGGAAGTGGAATCCAGCGACTTCGACTTGGCGCCCAAATCAGAGCCCCCCGTGGAGCTCGAGGGCTACTCCCCTCCTACGACATCATGACCTACATCGTCACACTCACCGCTGCCTTGGAGGTGCCCTTCCGACGTCGATTGGTCGAGATGGTGTAGTTGGTTGGAGAGTAGGTGTTCCTCATGGCAATGTTCTCCATGAGGGATGCAACAAAGAAGTTCTTCGTCCTCACCTGAGGACGTCGTGTTGCATGCTTCAATATATACGCCACATTCCCCCTCCAGTAGAACCAGTACTCTCCCTTCCCCTCTCTTACCCAAGGTAACTCTACTTGTTGCTCTTGGGTATTCACACAACACCATCGCCATGCTTTTATTAGGTTTCCAATTTGACATGCATAAACTCCCCCCATGTAGCTGACACTTCACTTTGGATGACATGGAAATCACCATTTAGCATGGTGCTTCTTGCTATGATTATTGAGATGTGATCTTTCCCCATGTGATCGATTTCCCCCTATCGCTAACTTGAACTAGCCCCACTTCAACCCATGGATGCTTTTTTCCCCATGGCACTAAGGTCGACATCTTTACCATCCTTTATCATATTCATTCCATAAGGTCCTCAGGGGGGAGGGGTCGCTAGGGGTGGAGGGGGATGTTTCAACTGTTATGTCCCTCTTAACCACACCATGGTATGAAAAAATCATAGTTAAGTTCAACTCATTGATGGTTAAACTAACATAAGGACATAAGTGATAAAAAAAAGGGAGTAGTATAACTGATATTCCAAAAAAGGGAGTGGTATAATTGATATTGCAATATCTCAGGAGGGCACAACTGATAAAAACCCTTTATTTTTATTACTCAAAAAGGCTGCAACTTATAGATTGGAAGCTCTAATCTAAATTTTGATGGACTAGGGAGGAATGGTTCACTAACAACAAGTTCCCAATACAAGGGAGCTTGTGCAATAAGCTCACGAAGACGAGAAGATAGTTTGAGGGTTTGGCGACTAGCTTTCCAAACTCATGTGGATGAAAAGGAAAGACATTCAACAAACAAGCAATGGTGACGAAAATCACAAAAAAATATCTTTAAGGAAAGTAGAGAAAATTGAATTCAAAAGGAGTATGACTGCAGTAACGTTTATTTTTTTGTGTTAGATTCGAGGGAGCGGATCCTCTGCAGTAAGTGAAATGCAGCAGACTCTGCTGCATTTCACGGATGGAGGACACGTGTCCCTCCCAAATCCAACGGCCCGCGATACCGCCCCCACCCCCCTCCTCGCTCGAATCGCGCCTTTCGCCACCGCCCATCTCCTCCCCGACCTTCTCCTCCCCGTCCGCGCCGAGAGGCCTCTCGCCACCGCCCATCCCCTCCACGTTCAAATCATCCCTGACCTCAACCCCCTCTCGCCGCCGACCCGTCCTTCCTTCTCCCGATTCGAACGAGGAGATGGGCGGCGGCGAGAGGCGGCCTTCGGGAGCTGCCTCCTGTCAAGGAGGGCGTTGTGGGAGCGGACGCGAGGGGCGCAGTCGAAGGTGCGGCGGAGGTCGCGGAACGCGGCGAGGGCCTCGTCGGGGAGGAGTGCGCGGGAGAACGCCTTGAGGGCGTGGAGAGCGTCGTGCTCCGAGAAGCGAGAGCAGCCCGGGAGGCGGCGACGGAGGAATAGGAGGCAGGGGAGGTGGCGGGTGGACGCAGCGGAGGAGCAGAGCCCGCGGAGGACGGGGAGGAGGAGCCGTGTGGAGGGGGAGAAGGAAGGGTGGGCGGCAGTGAAGGACTCGAGGAGGGAGAGCACGACAACGGGATCCCTCTCGGCGCGGACGGGGAGGAGAAGGTCGGGGAGGAGATGGGCAGTGGCGAGAGGCGCGATTCGAGTGAGGAGGGGGTGGGGGCGGTATCGCGGGCCGTTGGATTTGGGAGGGACACGTGTCCTCCATCCGTGAAATGCAGCAGAGTCTGCTGCATTTCACTTACTGCAGAGGATCCGCTCCCTAGATTCGATGGTGTTACTTTATAACAACGCTGTGATAAAATGGTATCTCCATTGAATGGAGAATTTTCTATGATTTTTTGTTAATACAACATATGCACATATTCATGTTGATAAAAGAATTTGTGTGACATGTAGGCGAGATCCTATCTTTATTCTCTATTTTAATTATTACTATATTTTTTCAAAATATTCATTTAAATGATAAATCAAACTTAGATTGGTTAATAATTTGACCAGCGGGTATCCTATTATTTTTTACGAGCACAAAAATATTTGCATGTAAAAAATGATCAATAAACATTCACTAAAAAATGGTATTACCTTCACGTACATGGGTGGGGAGGATGCTAGTGTCAAGAGGATTAGCTTCTTTGGACCACGAGGACAACAAAGCTTAGAGATGCGACCACATAGATAGGTGGGGTGAATACTAGTGTCAAGAGATGCAAACAACCAATATTGATATTAATACAACTGTTTTCGTATAGTTGTCTATTTTAAAATATAGTAGTGTACATAGATATGAATATGTAGGAGGAAAAAAAATGCATCCCTATATACTATAGAAAAGATTAAAATATTCTACAAATTGCTTAAATACCAGCAAATAAATCCTCACGCCCTTTTATAGTGGGATGAGCTTTATGGTGCGTTTGGTAAACGGGTTAGGTGGGTTAAACTGGTTTGAGGCGGGTTCAAGTTCGGGCATCCATAATGCAATCCCAAATCCATACCCATACTCACACATGTAATAAATTTAAAACCCATACCTGCACAAAGGTAAGTGGGAGTGAGTGAGAAAGATATATTGAAATTGAGAGAGAGAGAGAGGTGCAAGTCTTTGATGACCGAACTCAACCATTTGGAAGCCATCTGGCAGTAAATGGGGAATAAGTCAAGAACAACCCAGCTGTAAAATAGTTAATATATAATAGATATGTGTTTGATGCCTTATATATAAGATACAAATAAATATATAATAAAAAAAGGAAAGATGTTTTGTGTAACAACCAAGTTGGATGTTGCACGAAGTATTTTCCTCCATTTTTTATTTTTTTGGAAAACTCTACCATGTATTTTCATCATTATATCTCGCTAATATGTCATTTCAATTTCGTCATAAACAGATACTCCTATGCCATTCATCTAGAATGTGTTATTTTAACGATCTTAGATTTATTGTATCCAACTTATTCTAGATGGAGGGTATATGAGTCCATGTTTATGACGAAATTAGAATGACATATTAGAAAGATATAAAGATGAAATACATGATAGATTTTCCCAAAAATAAAAAATGAGGGAAAATACTCCATGTAAACAGCCTCCTCGTCCTCATATATAATAATTATTATATTAAATATAACTAGGTAATATGTAAACTACCATTATACATATATTAAAAAATAGGGATTTTTACCTGGCAGACCCTATAATCTTTTTAAATTACCTCTACGACCTTTGAAATATCGATATTCCTCCCTTGACCCCGTAAATTTGCTCCGTCTTACCTCACAAACCTTGTCGTTAGTTGTACTTTTACTTGAGTCAACAGAGTGGGTTAATCTAACCAGAGGTGGACCCCCACCTCACGTTTTGTGTGAAAACTACTTAGAAATTCACATGTATGCATGCTCATGTAAAATGTTGCATTGATTTGGGGCAACAATAATTCTGCAATGACCTCTCTGTTACCCATGCATTGTTCGTAACACCCGCCTCACATTTCGTACGTAATCTCTAGAAAGAGGTGTACCTATACGTATCCCTCCGTCATGTGTTGTGGGTAACGATCCAACAACTTTAATGGCTGAAACTCCATCTCGGCATGGAAACCAGGTAGCTCCATTATAATTAGAAGAAGATGACCATGGATGAAGAGAGAGAAGATAAAAGAAAATTCTGAAATTCCATAAGAAGAATATTCTGCTAGAGAACACATTGGAAAACAAGAATAAAGGAGAATAATAAAAATTAAATAGTGGCGTTTTACTTACTGCTAAAGAAATGGGTTCAACTGAATAAACTCATCTAACGTGAGAGAGATGGAGAGGGATGTCCGAGAGAAGAGGGATATGAATGAAAGGGAAGCAATCTCAAGCAGTATATCACAACATGTGAATACAGATGATAGAGTTAAAAATGATGCTTCCTTCCTTCATCTAAGATCGAATATACAGGTGGAAGGGCGCGTCAGTCAAGGAGCCTGCAGAAGCTGCTGCTGCTGAGCATCCACCTTCGTCTCGCTGGTGATCTCCTCGAGGGACCTGCCCTTGGGTTGGGCTCAGGCACGAGGAAGGTGAGGAGGGTGCCTAGGAGGTTGCAGCAAGCGAGGACTTATAGGGAGTTCTTCACGCCGATGCCCGGAGGGTAGCCATGGTCGGTCTTCATGGGATCTTGATTCTGGCTGAGGTAGAGGAATCCGAAGGAGCCAACGATGGCTCCGGCTTTCCCTGAGGTGGCGGAGATGCCGTGGCAGGTGGACGGGAGGCGGGTGGGGAAGATCTCGGTGGGGACGATGAAGATAGTGTTGTTGGGGCCGAAGTTGACAAAGAAGGAGGAGCAGCCGTAGAGGATGATGAAGTAGATCCGGGTGATGGGGAGCATCCAATGGTGGTAGCCTCTGGCGAGGATGAACATGAAAACAATCATGAAGAGGAAGCCGAAGAGCTGGATGCGGAAGCACCGGATTCGGTCGATTAGGAAGACGGTGAACAAGTAGCTCGGGATGGTGCCATAGAGGGCGATGAGCGTCCGGGCGTGGGCGATCTTGTAGACCTCCTCGATGGCGTTCATGGTGGCGGCCTTGGGGATCCACCCGATGGAGCTGAAGATGTCCTTCTGGAAGAGGTTCTGGTTGTAAAAGGCGATGTCCAGGAGGAACCATGTCATGGTTGTTCCGACGAGGTGGAGGCCGTAGTGCGTGGCGAACTCCCTGGTGAAGAACCTGAAGGACTGCTTCTCGGCCACCTCCTGCACCTTCTCCGGCTCTGCCTCATGTCCACCTGGAGGACCTTGGACACATCGTTCTTAGCGACAAGCACGATGTAGCGCGCGGTCTCCGGCATCTTCATCCTCCAGTAGGAGGTGAGCGTGGCGGGGAGCACCCCGGACATGAGGATGATGAGCTAGACATAGTCGTCCTCCGGGACGGTAGAGCCGAGGGGGTCGACGTCCTCGAAGGAAGGGGGTGAAGGAAGGGGATGGATAACATTAAAATTGTTGGTTGAATGGCATGTTCGGTAAATTTTTTAAACAAAGAGGGTTATATGGATCTGATATTAACGGAATACGGTTAACTTTAACGGGTAATGGACGTGGGTTAACTATAGGGTTTGCGGAGTAAAGGTTGGTAAGTTTACGGGGTCGAGGGAGGAATATCGATGTTTCAAAGGTCGTAGAAGTAATTTAAAAAGATTATAGGGTCTGCCGAGTAAAAATCCCTAAAAAATATTGTGGTATTTACAATATCATATATATAGGGAAAAAGGAGCCTACCTCGGCGGGTGCAGGTAACTCTCTACACCCGGCCTAATTTTTCATTATTTTTGAAATGAAACCTTAGGGGATTTAGATCACTATGTATCACCATGTTGTCATTCCAAATTCAACTTAATTCGAGACTTCTATCATCTCCATCAAGACTACCAAATTTTAACGGTCTTAGAATTGCTGAAATCGACCGTGTCTAGATGAACATGTTAGGAATGTTTGTTTTGCATGAAATTTGAAATACATATTTCCCTTAACATATTAAGTAAATTTCCCCAACTTTTAATCCAAAAAAATAAAAAAAATAATCAAAAAATTGGGGTGGGTGCAGGGAGTTTCCTACACCCCAGGGTGCAGGCTCCCTGCCCCCATATATATATTCACATTTTACTCTATTTCAAACATGTTAAAGATAAATATGTCAAATGACATAAACAGATTGAGATTTGAGTGATCCTTCCATTCCAAATAGATTCATAGTATGCATCTGTCTGCAACTATCACTACAAGGAAAACAAGTTGTGGCTATTGAAATATACCCATGGATATGGGATTTGTGGTCACATAATTGGGCTCTGGTCACGACACGTCGTGGCCAGTAGCCGTAGCTACAAGTCTCATCGCGAGAGTTCTCTAACTACGAATATGTCGTGGCCACTACAAGTGACAACAGAACTTATCGTGGCCACAACTCTTGTATGAAAACTTTGGCCACGGATTGTAGCTACAGAAATTAGTGGCCACGGAATTATCGTGGCCACAAGTTTCCGTAGACACATTTCATGGCCACAACTCATTTTTCTTGTAGTGTATATTCTCTTTTTTAAGGACACGAGATGTAAATTTTGATGGATACGAATATAAATATTCATTCAAAATTTTGGTTGATATGATATGCACATTACAGTAAAATTGGCCTATAACAATGTATGATTTGAATATTTATTATAGTAGCTTCCGATGTTGGAGTGGTAATATCGTATATCATATGTCGCAAAATTGTCTTTTGTCCTTGTAATTTGCAATGAAATTGACATTTGTTGCTAAGGTTTATATAATGATGAGTATTTGTCAACTTTTTTCGTTGAAATTTGTATTAATTAGAAATGATTCAAAAAAGTCTATGAAATACCATGAATATATGGTTCATTACTGGCAATAAACAATGAAAATGATATTTGTTATGAATTTAAATTAATAACACAGCAAAGAATAATATTCACTGTGATAAAATTGACTACAAAAGATAAGACAATAAATATTTAATTGTTTACTGCCCTCGAGCTAAATTTAGTGTAGTGAGACGTGGATGTGGATATTATTTTATAAATTAATTTTGGTGAATATTCGTTGGGATATTTGTTGTTGCAAGTGTGTTGTATTATATATAAGACACAGACTTACACACAAGTGTATAATAAATCATATACTTGAGCGAGCTTCTTTGCAATTTTTCCAGCGGGTCACATGCGCAACACGTACTTCCAATAAAGCCGGTCCTTGTAATTTGCTTGAATTCCCGGGGGTAGAGCAGGATTTGTTGAATCTGCAGGGGCTTGATCTGCAAACATGGTACGGTGCACGTACAAAGCACGTGCAGGCTGGATAGGGATCGATTCACAAATATGGAAACGCTCGGGGGGTTTTGGTGCTATTGACCAAAAAGGGGGTGAGAAGCACGTGAGGTGTTGCCTCCGCCACCGCCAGTTGGAGAACTGATCGCAGTTGGTGGTTGCCAGAAGGGTGCGCGCGCGGAGATGTCGGCTTCTTAGAAACCGCTGGAGGTGCCGAGCGCAGGTGGAGGTGCGAGCTGCTGGAGCGGTGGCAGGGTGAGAGGGTTGCGCGCGGTCTTGCGCGTGCGGACGGATGGCGCGCAGTGCCAGCATGCGCTCGCTGGACGGTGACCCGGTGGAGGCGCCTGCTGCATGGGCGGAGGGGGTTCTCCTGACGATTGGGGAGGTGACACACGCCCCCGCATCTATCTGGCAGATGGTTGCTCTGTAGCTGATGTCTCTCCTGACAACTTGGGTTAAGTAATATCTACGGGTCGTTGCGACCCAAATCAGCGACCCAAATTGGAAGGCATGAGCAATCAAGAAGAATAAAGATCACACAAAGAAGTAAATCAATCAAGGCACAATAATCAAACAGATGAATCGATAAAAATAATGTCAATGGTCTCCGCTATTTATTTAACCTGGTATAACGACCAGGATCGAACACAAGGGGCATGAGTAAAACCTACGAAGTAGTCGGTAATCATATCAGAAAATGTACATTTTTATTGTTTTTAATTTTTTAAAATTTTATATTTTCTAATTAGAAAACAAATAAGAAGAATAATGCAAGATATAAAAGAACAACTAAGAACCACCATTCCCAGAGTGATCAACGAGCGATGAATAAAACATAACCCGTGCTTAGTATAGGGAAGTGAAAAGGAATACAATAGTACAATGACAAATAAAAGAATGGAATGAATTGATCTCGATGATCCCCCTATACTTAGGATCAAGTAATCCTAAGTATAGCAGACTGCATACAAAGGGGAAACCGAGGATTAGGATGTACAGGGTCTACCTCCCCCATACTTAGGGTAAAATATCCCTAAGTATAGGCAACAAAATAGAGGTAAAAAGAATCAACAAAATATTCCGAATCTGACACCCCACCTATACTTAGGGTAAAGTACACCCTAAGTATAGCATAATCACAAGATGAAGATGGGGTGTTGGACTAAAGAATGAGTTGATATGGACATTGATGAATCACGTATCCATCATGCTAAAACTGATCAACTAGGCTCTGTTCCCCAAAATTCACATGTATTTAATCAATAATAGAGCATCATTATCATACATACATGTGTAAATAATATTTACATTTCATCACGCATAATTGCATTAAAAATTCCAATTGTAAATTAGCCCAAAAAGTCGCTAACTTCTCATATTTTTAGTTTATTGATCCTAACTCCAATTAACCCAAACTATCTCCATTATGTAGATATTACTAATCATAACAAACAAAAAATACAAAAAAATACTAACTCAAATAAGAGTCAAATAATCCTAAAGTTTAATTTCACATCCGACGGACTAAAATGAGCATATCTCCCTCATAAAGTGTCTAATTTTGGTCTATTCACTTTTAAAGTACTCCATTTCCAAATATCTTCCAAACAAGACCAATTTCATAAAATTCAAAGCTCATATGTGAAAGTTGGGTTTTGGGCCTCTTTTGCGCATTTTGACTTTTTGCTATTTTTGACCAAAGTTTTTATGTACATAATTAACCCTTTTAATTTTATTTCTTATAATTTATGTTCTTTGATGAAAGTTTTATTAAGTGACATAAAAATCCAAATCCAGAATAAAACTGAAATCAAAGAAACTGACTGAGTCCAAGTGTCCGTTGTGAGTCTATACAAAAATTGTGTGTTCCATACTTCTATTTTATTTTTCTACTTCTTATTTATTAAAAATAAAAAAACCAAATTAATGTGTAATTAATTTTCTTGTTTTTATCGTATTTTTTTGAATTTTTATCCTCTTTAAAATCATCAAAAAATTTACAAAACCCCAAAAAGCCGGTTTTCTATACACATGAAGAACCACCAAAAAATTCACTTCACACAGATGACCTCTTTTACTCATGGATCCTTCATAAAAGTTATAGATCTCATCGAGACGAATAACTTTTGTGAAGGAAATTTTTCAATTCGAGGACTCCTCCTATTTCTTTCCTATTTTCTTCTACCTTTTTAATTTTGAATTTTTTGGGTGCCACGTGGTAGCTCCTGAGCGTGCCACGTGGCACCCCACTTTCTCTCCCTCCAGTACCTCTAGTCGTTTCCAACAAATCCCCTCCCCTTCCCCGCAGCCGTTCCCAGCTCCTGCTGCCATCAAAGCCTCCGCCATGCACGCCGCGGTCCTTACCGCCCTCGTTCTCCTCCTCCCTCGTAACGCCCCTCCACGCATCTCCCTTTAAATACCCATCGTCGCTGGCCAAGTCTGCCCATCCGCAAACTATTGCGAGAATTATAGCCACCAGCTTCGAGTCCTCGACTGGTGACATCATCCAAGGTATTCTTGGAGACGACGACGGTTTGATTCCCTTGGAGATCCAGAAGGGGCGTTCTCTTCTGCAGCAACAATCTCCAAGGGTAGCTGCTCAGCCTCGCGTGCACTGCAAGTGCTAGAGGCCAAGACCTGGGAACTCCTTGAGCATTGCCATCCCTCTCCAGACGAACATGTAAACTCTTCACTCCCTATCACCAACCCCTTCCCCCAGATTCCCTCATCTCCGGCCTTGCACAGGCTGGAGCCCAGCTCCGATCCCATGTCCCCGCAGCCGTAGCCCCTCCATCGTGTATCGTCTAACCATTGCAGGAACTCGTTGTCGCCGTACGCCCCTTCAAACCGCACTCTGAGCTCCGCCGCCCTCCAAGCGCTACCTCGTGCGCCTTCTCACCGTTCCAATCACCATCGACATCATTGCACCGCCTCATCTCCGCCCTCCACCGCGGAGTCCTACTGAGCCCTCGCCACCTCACCCTCCACTCGCCAGCAACCGTACACAGTAGCTCCGCCAGCCACGACGGTCGAGCCCCTATTCCCTGTTGACCGCTCTACAGCCTCCGCTCGAGCGCCATCACGCACTGTCGTGCCCTTGACTTCCAGTAGCCGTTGGATCAAGGTCCAACCCTTGATCCAACGTCTCACAGATCGCCATGTCAACCAGTCAGAGACAAGGCCCCATCCTAGAGGCTTGGGCTCTCCGAGCCACTACAACCAGCCACGTGGAGGCTTAGACCATCCGAGCCTAAGCCTCGCTCCGAGCCTCTCGCTCGTCACCCGAGCCTTGGGTTCGAAGCTCCAAACCTCAGGCTCGACCCCTCCGAGCCTCTAATCCGCCTCCGAGCCTCCAAGCGCACACGTGAGACACGTGCGCTTGGGGAAAATTGCATATACATCCCCAAAAGTTTCAGAAATTACCCCCGCATAGGGTAAATTGTCGAGGGCCCCTCCAGCTTCTTGAAATTACATATAAGCCCCTCCATGGACCTTGTTGAAGGAAAAACTTTATCTTATTTACATTTTAGTCCCTGCAAATTCATTCTAGAATATCTTTGTCATATGAACTCCGTTTTCAGCATATAATATGTCATTTTGAAGCTATATTCATGCTCTATCACTTAGCATAACTTGTGTATAAATCTGAGGTTATCTATTGATAATTATTATTTGAGGATCTCTGTTGACTTATGCAGACTAATTTTGACATATTTGTGTTAAATTTTCATTGAGAAATTAACATTCTGTTTGCAGGGATTCTATTATGGGTTTAGATTGAATTAATCTTCTTCTAATTGTTGTGGATTGTTATTCGAGGATTAGATAAATGTAGGGGCTCAAATGAGGACTTTTATCTATTCCTCTTGTATTTATTGATCATACAACTTAAAGAATCAATCCTTACAAAGGTGTGCTTATGAAAGATAGAAATTGAATTACATTATCAAATTTGATTTAATTGAGGATTCAATTAGAGAATAAAGATTTATCGATAGAATCATTGTCCTTATCTCAGTAAATTATAGGATTGTACATAGAAATATTTACCCTCTTGCCTGCTTCTGGAGTTATTTTGATAAATATTTCTGGACGTACTCTCTTTCGATCTGTAATGAGAACTGAGGATTAATTGATTGTATTAATTGAGGGTTTAAATCGTGAAAAGTCACATATCCTGAGCCGAATTAGTATCTTTGTTTATTTCCTTGTCATTGCATTTCTTCGCATTTGTATTATATTTCCCACCATCAAAATTAACCCATTAATTAATTTTTAATTTAATTTAAAACCACACAACTAAGAATCATTGTTTCCTATATCTCTAAGCTTCTCCAGGGATGCCAATTATGCCTTCCTTTGATCTCCTATACTCTCTATATCAAATAATATATCAGTAAGAACCCATAGTGACTTGTTCTTAATCTCAACAGGTAAATGGCATGGCTTGCCATAAACGAGACGAAAGGGAGATGTACCCAAAGGAGTCTTGAAGGAAGTCCAATATGCCCATAAGACTGAGTCCAAAAGCTATGACAAATCCTTTCGGCCTGGGTGGACTACCTTATGCAATATCATCTTGATCTCCATGTTCGATACTTCAGCAAGACCATTACTCTGAGGATGATATGGAGGGGCTACTCGATGATCTATGCTGAACTCGTTAGCAAGGTCCTTTGCCTTATCGTTGATAAAGTGAGCCCCCCCATCAGATATCTATACTCTAGGCACCCCGAACCGTGAAATTACGTTCTTCCTCAAAAATCTGCAATCAGTCTTAGCATCGGCGATTGGGCGGGTATGGCCTCAACCCAACTACTCACATAATCAACAACCAACAAAATATACTTGAATCCATGACTCTTAGGGAATGGACCCATGAAATCAATGCAATATGCGCCAAAAACCTCATAGAAGTGAATGGGTTGCATCGGCATCATATCACCTTGTCCACAAGTGCCCATCCTCTGACAATCATTACACATCTTCACGAATTCATCAGAATCCTTGAAGAGGGTAGGCCACCATAGGCTGGATTGGAGTACTTTTTGTGCTACTTCTCCTCCCAGAATGATGTCCTCCTGCTTCAAGCTTGTGGCAGCATGTGAGGACGCTGTGGTGCTCCTCATGAGGAATGCACAGACGCCGGACACTATCTCCTCCTTCATGATAAAGGATGGTATCCTCCCAATGGTAGGACTTGACCTTCGCAAGGAAAGTCTCAAGTCGTTGCCTGGGCCAACCTTGTGGAACTTTCTTAGCAACAAGACAATTCACATTGTCTACAAATCATGGGATAGAGACGATAGCATGGATCGCCTCATCTGGAAAGGTCTTTGAAACAGGATCAATCTGCTCGGACTCCTCAAGATTTTCCAAACGAGAGAGATGAGCCGCCACCACATTCTTGACTCCAGGTTTGTCCTTAATCTCAATATCAAACTTCTAGAGTAGAAGGATCCATCTAGTCAATCTCGCGTTGACATCCTTCTTAGCCATAAGGTACCTGATGGCGGTATGATCGGTGTAAATAGTCACTTTGGATCTAAGAATGTAAGATTTCAATTTGTCCAAGGCAAAGACTACGACTAGCATCTCTTTCTCTGTAATGGTATAGTTCCGCTACGCAGCATCCAATATACTGCTAGCATAGTGAATGGCAAACGATACTCCATCCCTCCTCTATCCTAGTACGACCCCTACAGCAAAATCGGAGGCATCTGTCATGATCTCGAATGGGAGAGACCAATCAGACGACTGAAGGACAAGAGCCTCAACAACTGGGCTTTTGAGAGTCTCAAATGACGAAAGACACTTATCATATACAATGAACTCGGTGTCTTTTGTCAGCAGATCAGTCAATGGTCGGGCAATCCTACTGAAGTCGTGAATGAAACATCGGTAGAACTTGACATGCCCCAGAAAAGATCGTAACTGCCACAAGTTGTATGGTGGATTGAGTTTCCTAATGATTTCCACCTTGGTCGGATCAACCTCCATGCCCTTGTTGGAGATGATATGATCAAGCACCATCTCTTGAGTCAACATGAAGTGACTCTTCTCGCAAGATAGAACAAGCTGGACCTCTATGCAGCATTAAAGAACATGATCTAGACAATCAAGACAAGCATCAAACCTTTCAAGAACCTCCATCAAATGAGATTCCTGTTCTCTAGTCAAATCCGCTGAGATAATGATTGGGTACATCTCATGTTCACCTGTAAGGAATCTATACTTCAGCGACTGCGGCAGAGGCTTCAGTTTTGGGCAACTGAGAGCTGGCAAATCTGGCCTCTGAAAAGTCTGAGTGAAGGCAACCGGATCTAAGTGAGAGAACTCTCACTGATCATGCAAAACTGGTGAAGATGGCCCTGCTAGTGTATATGTCCTCGGTGTCGGCACGATATCTACCCTAGCTGCTAGCTTTATGGAAATCAGATAATGTAATAAATCATCAAATTCTTCCCAGTTAATGTTTGAATCCGAGGGATCTGAATCAGAATCATAAGACACAAAATCTGCTTCACTATCTTGAACGCAGTCGTCAGCCTCAATAGTGTCCTTGGCCTAGAGTGTTGTAGTATCTGAAGGTTAGAGAAGGGCTCATGAAATGGGATCAGACCAAGAGGCTTGATCATCGGTGATCACAAAGTCGCACTCCTGGTAGATGTCTCGCTCTGCCTCTGTCGTCTGCTCTGCTTTGTTGAACTACTCTGAGCAAGCTGAGTCTCGCGCTCTAGTCTCGTCAATCGTCTCTATTGTATACTCTCACCCTCGATGCGAAAGTACACCTTTCCACTATCATGGTCGGATACCGCCTTGGTTGTGGCCACGAATGGATATCCTAGAATGATGGGGGTATCGGTTACATATTCAAGGATCTCCATGTCTAACACAATGAAGTCCACGGGGAATTTGAAGCCCTGAATTGTGACGACTACATCCTTCAACAACCCCTTCGGCCTCTTGACAGATCTATCAGAAAACTGAAGGACTGTCCTGCTCTGTCTAAGAGGGCCAAACTCGAATCGGTCGAGTAAGGCTCTCAGGAGGAGGTTGATAGAAGAGTCGTTGTCCAATACAGTACGATCAGATCTCTGCTCATGAATGTGGCATCTGACATAGGGAGCTCATGTATATGACCTCTTGGCTAGCAGACAGTTCTGAATAGCGAAGCAAGTGGCACGTGTTAGCACATGGATACCTGCTTAATGGTTCCTCTTCTTCCTGCGGATAGTGGTCTTCTCTCTCAAATTCTTTTGGAAGAGAGGGATGTGCTCAAGTGCCTCAGTAGAGTCAGTCGGATATGTAATCTATTAATCATCTGCTAGCTGAACTCTAACTGCTGATCTTTTTTTAGATTTTTTCTTTTATTCCCCTTAGGCAAGTGGAGTGCTTGAGGGAAGGGATGGCTGGGACCTCCTTAAATAAAGGGCTAGGAAGAGGTTCATGCTCTTGTGAAGGCACAGAATCCATACAAATATCATCAATCATCACATAAGGATTCGAAGATGAAGAAACCTTTCCTTTATTAAAATTTTTGGTATTTTTCAAAAGGGTTTTTATCACTTGTGCCCCTACGAGATATCACAATTTCAGTTATGCCCTTATATTTTTGGTAATATCAGTTGTGCCCCAACTTCTTTCCAATATATCACCTGTGCCCCTTGGGTTAGTTGATGTCCATCTTCAACACAAAAGGACGTTAATTTTAAGGACACAATGGGTATTACTTTTAAAAATTGAAGTGAAATGTCGAGACAATTCTTCTTCATCCTCCTCTCACATCCTCTTCCTCCCCCTTCTCTTCCTCCTTACAGTCTCCTACTCCTCCACCGGCTCCTCCCGACCATCCCCTGCCCATCCCTCCACCCCATCTCCTCCCCTCGCACCTGTGCCGCCCCTATGTGCACGAACTCGTCCCTCCGCCCTGAGCTCCTCCCCGGTGCCTCCACGGCCCCCTTGGCACCTAGCCCCTACCTCCTCCGCCCTGTCTACTGTAGGTGCACAGCAAGGGAGGGCACACAAGGAAGAACGCGATGACTGCAATCAAGGGCGGCTGGTGTTCGCGTGGTTGCAGCGTAGCCGAGGAGCGATTCTGGGCCGCATGTCGAGGGTGTGGGAACCACACGCGCGTACGTCGCACGAGGATCGAGTTGGCAACGGAGCAGGGGCCACAACGGGTGGTCACGGCAGCTGCTGCGGAGGGAGATGGTCAGCGGCGGAGGTCTCCTTCTGACGGGTGCACGTCGATGGCGATTGGGCTGGAGGTGTACGACCTACTAACTGAGGCGAGCGAAGGAGGCATTGCATGTACGTCGAGGGTCGGCTGGTGGGCTAGTTGCATGACTGCTGCTGGAGATGGCGGCTGGCGGCTGGTGGGAAGAATGGGGCACACTGGGGCATGCGTGCGAAGGCTGAGGGGCGGACTGCCGCTGGCGGCTGGGCAAGGGCCGCGTGCGGCTTCGGCGGAGGTCGCAGGACAACATGTGGCTGGCAATGGCTGGGGCACCACGAGGGCGTGGTGTGGTCATGCGCGGTGCAGGCGCAGTTGAACTCCGGGCGGAGAGGGAGGATGAGGAGGTTGGTGGAGGAGTAAAAGGATGGGGGAAGAGGAGGAAGAAGATGAGTCTGGACAATAATACCCCTCTTAGCTACACCAAGGTTTGAAAAAACCATGGTTAAGTCAACTCATTGACGGTCAATCTGACGGAAGGGCACAAGTAATAGCGGAGAAAGAAGTGAGGGGCAGAACTGATATTACCAAAAAGATAGAGGCGTAACTGAAATTACGATATCTCAGAGGGGCAAAAGTGATAAAAACCCTTTTCAAAATGTCCCGGTGTACAGAAATTGGAGAAAATACAGCTGGAATAGAAGGGGTGGCCTCAGTACCACCTACGACATCAATTGTTGTGGTGTACGGCTCAGCATCATGGAATCTGGTGGCATCAGTACCACCCTCTGCATTTGGAGATGTGACGGCCTCAGTACTGTCGGCCGGATCAACATCCTTGGTGGCATCGACATCACCGTCATTGTCGTCATCCTTAGCGACAACAACACATCTACCCACCTCGTCTAGCACTCCTGCATCCTCGAGGTGTCGTCGCTCAGATGAGGCACCGCCAAATTGCATCCTACCGCTCTTAAGTGACACAAAATCAACATCAAATGTATACGAAGCAATGTCACCCAATAAACCACTAGGAGTGGTGGTCTATGTGAACTATACCTGCTCAGATTTCCTGTTGAGTTTATTTGGATTTGGCTCGATCTGAGCGGGTATGGATGCCTTTCCTTTGATGATCTCCCTCTTCTCCTGGCGAAACTCATCCATCTCCCGCCTAAAGGATGCCCGATGGTCTGAGAGTAGGCGGGCTAGATTGTCAAGAGCTGGATTCTCTCATAGGCCGGCTCATGAGAACTGGATGGGTTTCCTCACTAAAAGGGAGACGACTGTTAGAAGTGATGAGGGGAAGGCCAAGAATACTGCTGCGGAGGTTGCTGCTGGTGCTGCCTCCATTGTTGTCCCTACTGGTAGGGACAAGGAACTGGCTGGAACTGCCGGTGTAGCTGGTGGGAAAACTACGGCTGCTGCTGCGATTTCTAGCCAAACTTCCCACCATGAGCTGGAGGCTTCTGCTGGGACTAGGTACGTCCGATCGACCACCTGAATTCGGGACGATCTCGGAAGATCTCGGGCTGCTGTCGGTCGTACCAAATCCTATTGACCTCCATCAATGGCTCCTGCTCATAGGAGGATGGAGGAAGAACTGCCAGTGGCTTATACTGCTGATAGACCACCATCTGAGTGTCCTGAGATGGTGGTGACTAAGGGTACTGGTGCTGCAGCTGCTGGAATGGCTCCGCCTGGGTCACTGGGTGTGGTGAACCTGTTTATACTAGGTGAAGTGCTGGGACGAGCCAGTGCTGTTAGGATCAGCCCGTGACCTGAGACGGGGCTGAGAAGCCGTCTGTACCTCCTAGAAACACATGATCTAGATCTTCATGTTACTCAACGTCTGTGCCAACTGATCGATCTGAGTCATGCCCTGGAACTGCTTATTCTCGATAATCTCGATGCAGTCCAACTTCTCGCTAATGATACCCATATCAGCGACCGACTACTCTGCCTGTGGTGCAGCTGTTGAAGAGGTGGATGGACCTGCATCGACTCGTGCTATCCTTTGATAGATATGGCACGGGGTGAGGTTTCCCCTGAGTGTAGAGACATGTTTGGGATATCACTGTGTAGTTCTCAGCCATCTCCTTATAGATGGCCCCGACCTGGTCTTCATCCTTGGGTGAAATAAGAGCCGACACAAGAAGCATTCACAAGCCCCTGCAGCTCCGGTGTCAGCCCACAAAAGAAACTCTGTACTAAGTTGGTCTTGGAGATGTCATGATGTGGACACCGGTCAATGAGCTCTCGGAAACAATCCCACGCCTCATGGAATTTCTCGTTGGGGATCATGGAGAAGTTGTTGATCAGAGCTCGTGTTGCATGCGTCCAGCGGAGTGGATAGTACTTGTTCAAGTGCTTGATCTGGAGCTGTTCCCACGAAGTGACATATCTCCCCGAATGTTTCAGCCAGTAGGCTGCTCTGTTGACTAGGGAGAATGGAAAAGCCATCATCTTGATGGTGTCCTCGTACACGTATCTGTCATGGTCAGTGCTGCAGATCAGCTCAGACTTCTGCAGGTGTAGATGCATCTCTTCGGTGGCAAGCCTATGGAACTTGGGCAATAGTTGGATAGTATGAGGGGGGAGCTTGAAATCTCCCAGAATCGTCGGTAGTTGAATCCAACGGTGTGCAAATGTTGCACCAGGGTTGTGCAACTCCCTCATCGATCTGGCTGGTCGGACTGGCTCATGTTGCTCCTCTGGATGTGGTCCGTCTCCTTCTCCAAACTCTGGAATCTCTCCATCGCCTGCTCGGTGTGGCTCTCCTCTATCTGCTCGCATCTGTGCCATCTCTCTGCGCACATATTCCATGAACACTCCCTGGTCTCTAATATGTCTCTGCATTGTCTCCACGGAGGCTAACGATGTCTTATTTATGGCGCCTTGATCTAGAACATATGTGGTACTCTGGGGCTGCTCATCAGTGCGTTCCTCGCTGGTGGCCATCTCTCGGGTCTCTGCAAAGGCAAAAGACCCCAACTCAGGTGCCATCAAGTGAACAAATATATGCTCCGTTCTCTGCTCAGGCACCTCGGGATTGGAAGAAGGGTGATTGAGGGGGAACAGGGCAGAATCGAACTCGGGTTCGGAGAGCGGGTCTAGTCTCTCGTGAACCTGCCTAGATGAGTGGGGTGGAGTGTTCGAGAGCGGTGCAGCCAAAGGCTACATAAGGGAGCTATGGCCCATCATCGTGATCTGGAGGAAGGTGGATGGGATCTAGAAACAAACAAGATCAACAATAAAACCCTCAATTCACCTACGCAACACAAAGCTGATGACCGTAAGGGTTCGGTCTTTTATCTTGTCGATTTTATTTTAGGTGATAAGTCAGTCTTGTAGAGCGATTAAGCGAGTTTTTAGGAACCTGATGCTCCCAAGAGACTGGCACAATCTCAAAGCTAGATCTTTCCCAACCAATACAAGTTGCAGACCATTTACCGGCTACCTGATCAACTCGCTCTACTAAGGATATCGCAACCCTCTTTACCAGAAACCGGGGCGATCCTCACTGGAGAATGACTAACCCCAAGACCAATAGTCTAAAGAGAGTTCATGTGTGTCTCTAGCCTAGTGTGTGGGTAACTCTCTCGTGCAAGCAAACCAAATAATGAGGGGATGACTCTCCCAAGACAATTTTTAAGTGAAGTGTCTTTTTGGATCAAGTTTGTTTAACAGACCCAATTTTATGATTATCTCTTTTTTAGGTATTTTTCAATAATCAGACAAATATCTAATGAATTTTTTGATCTCCTAGTTATTTAATACTCCAAAAATAGGGGGAGAAGTCAAAAAAGCTGATGCGCCATCAAACACTATGATGCATGCAAAGTAAGAGATGTGTACATGTCACCAACACTCTACATGTAGGGTGATCCGCGCATAAATTTAAAGACTGAAATTAAACTAATCTAAATGATGCAAGAAGAAAACGACCTTAAATTAGCAATTTCTATACGCGAAGAACAATAGCTAGCTAATTACACTAAGTTCGGAGTCCGATCTTGGGAACCACTCGGTGCCTTCCACAACGAGTCCTGCTAGCATTTTATGTGGTTCCTCACGACGCGTGGACTCGAGTCTAATTGAACTAACTTTTTATTATTAGTTATTAATAAGGTCTAATTACGAATCTATAGGTGCAAGCAATATATTAGGGAATGGGCCTTAATTATTTACGTCGCAAGCAAAGAAATTCCTAAATCTAAGGGCCAAATTCTTCGAGAATCGATAGGAATAAAATGCGATAAATCAAAACCGGTGAAAAAATGCAGTGAGGTCCCCCGAGCACACCGGTTCTCGGTGAAACAGACCCCAATATAAGCCAAGTCCAGAAAGTCTGAGGTCGTGTTTTATTACAACACTAATAGTTTGCTGAAAAGTAAATCTACTCTATAGACTATAACTAATTCATGCTCCTGCTCCTTCTTCTCCCAGGGTACGGGTCTCCTCCAAAGCGTACTCGGGTGATTCCTTGCACAAAAAGTGAAACAGAAACGGGTCAGAAAGCAATTATAACAAATAGAGCTAAAAATATATACACAAATATGAAAAGACTACTAAGCCGTGCTCCCTGGCAATGACGTCATTCTGAAGTCTTGCCAGGCAACTTGAGTTAAGTAATATCTACGGGTCGTTGTGACCCGAATCACAAGGCGTGAGCAATCAAGAAGAATAAAGACCACACAAAGAAGTAAATCAATTAAGGTACAATAATCAAACAAATGAATCGATAAAAACAATGTCAACGGTCTCCCCTATTTATTTAACCTGTATATTGACCAGGGTCTAACACAAGGAGCACGAGTAAAACCTATGAAGTATTCGGTAATCAGATCAGAAAATGCATATTTTTATTGTTTTTATTTTTTTTATATTTTCTAATTCGAAAACGAATAACAAGAATAAGGCAAGAATAATTTTTATTAAAGACTAAAAATGCTCAAAAATCCAAATTAAATATGTTTTTATATTTTTCAAATATGTAGATATTTTTGTAATTTTATGATATTTTTCTGATTTTTATATGATTTTATAAAATTAAAAGAAAACAAGAAAACAAGTACAGCTTAAAATTGCCCTAATGCTCTGGTTATGATTTTTATGACAAAGTAGATAAAAATACCTAACTACAGCAACTGAAATCCCATTTTTTTTGAATTTTTTTGAATTTTATATGATTTTTAGTCTTTAATTTTTAGGGTTTTTATAAACAATAATGGAACAAAAATTGGACTAAAATGAAAACACACAAAAACAAGCACACATGATTTTTTATGAAAATTTTGAGTCTATTTTTATATTTTTTGATATTTTAGAAAATAAGCAGGACACTTTTTAATAGTTTTTTATTTTAGAAAATATCAAATAAAATTAAATCATGTCACAAAAATTACCATAAATATTACATGTTAGCATGAGCTAATGTTAATTTTTGTGGAAATTTTGGAGTTAATTTAATAATTATTTGATTAAAAATAACACGCACAACACATAAGGACCTAATTGTAATTATTAAAAAGTTTCAGACCAAACATTAACAGACATTAAAATCTCAAGGTTAGATTGCAAAAATCCCAGATTAACATCCGTACTACACATGATATAGGTTCAGAGGGGTATAAGTGCAAATATTATAAAGTTTCTATTTAAAACCTAACATTCATTAAGCATGAGGAGTACAAATGCAAATAAGCCAGCCAGGCACATGGAGCTACATGTGACTTCAGATACACGGGACTAAAATGCAAATACGTAATAGTTTGAGGTCCAAATCGTAAAATGTCTGAACTACAAATTTATTTAACGGGCTGGAGAGTAAAGAGTAAAAACTGCAGGTGAAATAACACAATATACCCTTAGACACGTAACGGGCACATGATGGTTTCTGACGGCTTTGATCGTCCCCTGCTGATGATCTGACGGTCTGCTAAATGTTGGGGATGTGTGGTCAGATCTGACCTGTCAGATCTGATCAACGTTATGAAAAGTTGCTGCTCTAGTCAGCTTAGATCGTAACTGGAGCTCGGATCCTCATCCAATGGTGATGGATGACGGTAAATGAACCAGGGACCGAAGAGCTTCGATCAAGAATGGTTGCACAGCGTATGGGTTGATTATGCCTCCGAAGGGTCGAGCACCTCTTGGGGAGTGCTATGCGTCAGATGGTGGAGTCTGATCGGCTTAAGGATGGTCGGATGGACGGGACACCAGAGCTCCAACTGGAGTTGCTCCGCCGAGCAGCTGGAGCGTTGATAGAGGTTCCGTGCGCACTAGGGCACCTGTAATGCAAAGCTAGGACTCGGGGCGAAGCTCCAGTATGGGTTATTGATGCTAGTAGGGAAAGAAGCGGTGGTGAGGTGGATTGGTGATCTCCGACGAATGCGAGGGACGGAGATCGAGCCTAATCTCAACCCGATGGTTGAGCTATAGAGTGAACATGTTACAGAGGAAACTTAAGGATGATGCAGTGCGTCGATATGAACATGTAGGTTTGGATATTGGGGCTCGGACCAACTGGTCGGAGCAAGTTAATGGACGACGGAGCGAAATAGAAAAGAATGAATCGAAGGGCGAGCATCAAGGGATAACATGGATACCTAAAGTTCTGGAAGAACTCCTGAGCCCCAGGCAAAGGTGGTCGATGAGGTCTTGGCCTCAACCTCGTTGCAGAAGGCGAGGAGGCTAGATGCGACGGAGCTCTGGCCCCGTAGGTTGAGCAACGTGAATACACCACCAAACTCCAATCCGAAGGGTCCCTCTGGAAGTTGTCACTCAACCTGAGGTGGCTAGGGCTGGGAGGAGGGGTGAGGCACGAGATGCCCTGCCAGGAGGATCAAGAAGATGCTTTATAAGTCACTCGGGGGTCCAGAAAGATCGGAGTAAAGCGTGAAACCCTAGAGCGGTTTTGATCGGTCAAAGGACCTACGAGGATGTCAGATGATCAAGGATTATCGGGTTCGAATTTCGAGGTCAAAGGAGCTCAGAGTCAGGCTGAAAAATTTCGAGAAGGAGCTCCGGCGAACAGAATCTAGGTCTGACCCGGGAAGGAGGAACCGTTGACTGGAGGTCAACAATCCTTGCCGGTCAATCAGAAAATTAGGATTTATAAAATATTTACAAAATCAATAAAAATAATAAATGGCTTTAAAATAAAAAGTATATAAAATGAAAAATATTTATTATTTTTCAAACTATTTTTCTGTGATTTTTAATTATTTTTATGAAAAATAAATTAATTGCTATAGAGTATAAGGTGTTATATACATGTATATTATACCTATGTATTTTGTATAATTATTTTTATTTTATTATTTTTGTACAAATACCCCATTTTGTATTTTATTTTTTTACAACATATTTTTAGAAGTCTAAAATAATTTTTATTTTATTTTTATTATTTATTTTCAGGTATCTAATAAATAGGGAGAGAGGTATGTATACATGTGCCTTATACAAGTGAGAGATGATTTTATTTTAATTTTTGTTTCATTTTTCATTTTCATTTTATTTTTATTTTCTTTTTAGGAAAGAATACAAGGAGATAGAAAGAACATTTTATTTTTATTTTTCAAAAAATAATTATTTACAGATATACAACATAGAATAGGCACTATCTCTCTCTACTTATTTATTTAGCGATCAGGTCAAGGATATACCTTCTCTTGGGGTTTGGGTCACTCTGTATTTATTCAAAATACCTCCTACCTTTTTCTTTTTTCTTTATTCTTTTATTTTTGCACAAATACATGCTAAATATGCAATATTAACAAATGCATGTTGCAAGCTAACTTATTGTATTTATACCTATCTATATGATGATGTGCAAAGATACATAGCTAAAATAAAAGAACAAAGAGTGACAATAAGAGATTCATCAATAGTTGAGATGAAGAGCTTGGTGGAGACATGGGATGCGCAAGGTGGTCGACCGAGGTGAATGCGGAAGCCGCGAGGAGCAGCGTGGCAACCACATGTGGCTTTGGGGGGAAGGAGATGGGGGTGCGATAGAGGGAACAAGGGAAAGAGGGTGAAACATGGGAAGGAAGAACACAGACGTAGGGGAAACATAGAAGAAGATTAAAGAGGAGGAGGAGGAAAAGCAAGGAGAAGATGGATTACCTGTGGGTTTCTCCTGGGAAGATGAAGCTCAAGGGAGATCCATCGTCACCTCAATGGAGCCGACGAGCTCCAGAAGCTAGTGCAGTGAAGGAGGTTGTTGACGCTGCTTCAAGGTTCGAAATGAAACCTTGGATTATGTTGAACGTCGGTCATAGACTTCAAGCACCAGGAATGCTGTCACCGTTCCTGGAGCGAAGTTATGGGTCTTACTCTCGTAGATGGTGGATGCCTCAACGGGAAGATCTCGACGGGTTTTATATCGGAGAGAAAGGGATAAGGGCAGTTGCACAAGGAAGAGGGAGGTGGTTGCGGGCTACATGACAGCTGTTTGGATGCGGCAGTATAAGAGGAGGAGGCACCCCATCGGTTGCAGGGCAGATCGTCACGAAGTGGAGAAGAAGGAGACACGGGTTTGACTGACGTTGAAGAGAAGGAGAGGAGACCTCATGTGCCACGAGAAAAATATACTTTTTATTATTTTTATTTTTTTAATTTATTATAAAAACAAAATAAAATAGGGTTAAAATGAGTGACACGTGGCAGCTCTAGGAGCTACCACGGGTCAACTCTAGAAAAATCAAGAAAATTATATAAAAAGAAAAATAGGAAAGAAATAGCAAATGACCTTGGATCAAAAAATGCTCAACACAAAAAATTGCTCGTCTTAATGAGATCTACGACTTTCATGAAGAGACCAATAGGGAAAAAGGTCATCTGTACAAAATGGTTTTTTGGGTGCTCTATGTACATAGAATACCGATTTTAGGGTACTGTAATTTTTTGTGATTTTTAATCAAGAGAAAAATCGAGAAAAATGATAAAAATAAATATAAATATTTAAACAATAATCTATTTATTGGTTTTTTTACTAAATAATAAAATATGGAAATAAAATAAAGAAGAAAATGGAGGTTATTTGTACAAACTCTCAGGGAACACTCGAACTCGGTCAGTTTCTTTGATTTTAGTCTTATTTTAAATTTGTATTTTTGTGGATTTTATTAAAACTTTCATTTAAGAATATAGAAGAAAAAGAAATAAGAGAAAAAGAGTTAATTAGATAAATAAAATGATAGGTCAAAATCAGGTAAAACATAAACTGCGCAAAAGAGGCCCAAAATCCAACTTTCACTTATCAGCTCTGATTTTTATGAAATTGGTGTTATTTTGAAGGTCTTTGAATATGTATTACTTTAAAAGTGAGTAGACCTAAATTGAACACTGTTTGAGGAAGATATGAGCATTTTAGTCCGTCTAGTCTAGAATTAGGATTTTGTCTCACAAGCCAATTATTTGAGTTTGTATTTTTTTGTATTTTTCCTTTAATCTTGTTAGTACTATGTACACAATAGAGGTAGTTTGAGGTCAATTGAAGTTAGCATGAATTAATTTAAAATGCATGAAGTTGGGTGTAAATGTGAAGATGATTACGAATGCAATTATGAGTGTTAAAATGCAAATATTAATTTTACATGCATGAATGATAAAAATGCAGAATAAATGATGAAATGAAGTTAATTACTCTGGAACGAAGCTCTATTTTTATCTTTTAGTATGATGAATCGTGGATTCATCACCTAACACCCACTCCGGGGGCCAACACCATACTCCTAAATATAAACCTCCATTCGTCCTTTCTTCTTGTAATTTACTTCTCCCCTTTTACATTGTATCTTCTTCCTCCTCTAGTATATCGGTGTTATCTCAACCCATCATATTCCACCCATCGCAACACACTGACACTATCAAGCTCCCAATCACCTCATTCCAGATAATCTCATCCCCCCCACCCCACACACACATATACATATATTCTCTCCTTCACATAATCTACCCCCTCTCTTAAGTAGGGTGGTTGGAGTTGCTCTTCTTTCCCTACTACAATCGAAGAACTTGATCACCTCCTCTGTAATCCCCTTCATGAGTCTACTCGACTCAAGGGTATATACCTTCCTTTATAGGACAATATGGACTCTATTAAGCGGCATCAACAACACTAAGTCCGATCATTGCAGTCATTAGAACAAAGCCCAAGCTCCCGCAAATCCACCTCCTTACACTACAATGAAGGAGGAGAAGAGAGGAAGGAATTGTCAATCTTGATCATCCTAAAGAAGACGCCCCAACCATTGACCAAGTCAGGATCCATCGTATCAAGCTTCTCCATGTGGCGCACCCACGTCCACACGATCACCATCCGAGCATGCCTCTCTACTGTATATCGGAGAGGAATCTTATGGTCATGATGCATGTGAACGGGTATTTTTTGCGATGACCCTGCAACTCATTCAAATTCTAGAAGCAACATAGGGGCTTGTGAGGCATATGCCCTTTGGGCTTTTTGTAGTGCCACCCTGATGGGTCTCCAATATTGCAGTGATTCTCTCCTTTTTATGCTTTGATAATTCATAGGATGATTTTCTTTGACACCCCTATAGTTAATGCATGTATCCCGATGATCCTTTTGAATTTCTGGTTGACAATTTTAACATTAGACGTCTTGAAATGAATTTTTAATGCTATGCAATATGTCAAAATCTCACGAATTTTGGATGTATTGAGATTCATATTCAATGTTGAGGATGACATTTTGAAATAAATTTTTAATGTGTTGAACCTTTGATGTATCTCTAGTTTATCCCCGAGATTTATCAAAAATTATTTTGATTTGAGCTCTCAGAAATTTCTTGAAGTTCATGCTTATTTGAATATATATGGATGTGCTATGAGTATGTCTTAGAAGTAAAAATATTGTGTTGTAAACCATCACTTGCTATATCCTTGAGAATTTATTTCAGAATATTAATCATTGTCTAATCTTTATAAAAAAATAAAAAAAACTATGTTTTAGTGTTCCATCTTGTTTTACTCTTATTTTTTTCTTCCAGACTCAAAAATATATGAAACAAATAGCGTAAATTCCTCTATTTATGTCGATCATCACTGAAAATCTACAAAGAAATTGTGTCTACTGTCCAAAATCACAAAATGCTTCAAAACTAAAGAAATAAAAAGATCCATATAAAATCAAATTACAAAAAATAAAACGAGTTTTAGGAAGCATGTCTTCCCTGCATTTATTTGGGAAAAATGCTTGTTAAATTTAAACCCACTTTTTGTGCCAAAAAATCTATCTTCTAACTCTATATTTCTTTCATAAATTATTTTCATCACTTAAAATGTTTTTATTTTATCTCATATTTTCCCTATCATTAAAAATACCTAAAATTTGTTGCAAAATATAAAAATCCCAACATCATTACAAATTTATTTTTTTCCATATTTTTCTTAGACCTATGGGAGGTAATGGGAAAACTTGAAGCATCCTTCACAATAGCATGGAAACTTCTTTTTCATAACAAGTAATTGTAAACCTTTAGTTGTTATGCCTTTCTACTTGTTTCTTTTGTAACTACATTTAATGTCTTTTTAATTTAATAGTATTATGGGAAGTATCAACGCTCACTGATGCCTCTTTCTTCCTTTCATGTGTGGCAGGCAAGCAACCTGCATCTCAGTAGATGTTGATGATTCATGGTGATCGGGTTTATGCTAGACGGTACCGTTTTCGTTGTGGTTTTTAATTAGCTCATATTGTAAATGCATTCTTCTCTTATGTACATATTTTGAGATATACGTATACACTATCATCTCTTTTGTACATGTAAATTATGGAAATTAATGGAATATTGGTGGCACATTTACTCTTGTTGCCTTGAACTCCTTAGCTTTTTCTTCATTTAAGCTTGAGCTCCTTAGCATGAAATTAGTATATCAAACTTAAATATCAACCTTGAACTCCTGAAATAAATATGTTTAAAAACTTAGATTGATCTACCAAAGTTACTCCGCAATTAATGCTCAAATGAGATGCTTAATTCAATATGAAACAAGATAATAACCTAAGACTCTTAATCCCTGCATACTTAAGCAAGCAATCATATTTGACTAGATATAAATGTGTTTCAAATCAGTTCAAAGGTCAATTAAATAGGAAATAAAAACCCTAAGGATTTATCTGCCTATTTATTTATGAATTATGGAGCTAAAATGATTAAGAAGAAATTCAAACGAGGTAGAAGAGACTACAATTGTGTTCTGTGAATAATTGATCAATACACATCACATTAGAACATGCAGTGCATGATTAAATAAATCATACTTAAAGAGTTCCAACAAGACCAATTTCAATAAAAATGGATTTAATATGATCAAGTTATTACACATTAAATCCAAGGGCATAATTGCAATGAAAACTTTAATGAAACATACTTAAAATATTACAAACATGTCCAACATGGACTAAAATGTAAATAAAGAAACCCAGAGGGGTTTATATATAAAATTCCAAGCACACATGGGCTTATATGTAATTTAGAGAATCTGGTGAGGCATTGATGCAAATATCCCAAGCACACATGTATAAGACATGTGAGGACTAAAATGCAAATATGAAGACTGGCTAGGTTGGCGTTGTAAATTCCTTGGCCACGTATGTAGGGCACGTGATGGGTAGATTCGGTACAAGGCTCGGGCCACGTGGGGACATCAAGCGGGAGGTTTGCAAATCAAAGCAGAGAGATTCATAGACTGGGTTGGTGCTATTGTAGACCGTTCGATCTAGGATATCTACCGTGCATGTAGCTCGATGCAAATCCTCCTCCTCGTCTCTCCTCCTCGCATATCAATGCGAGGGCTGGACTTCGGTGAGCATGTTGCTTCTCTTATGTGCTCCTAGACCAAGATTAAGGTCGAAGAAAGTCATTGATGACCAGTCAAAGAAGGTTGATGATTGGAGAAAAGTTGGGGAGATTCGAGGCTTCTAGTCAAAGCACGCTCATCAGAGGTGAAGCTCTAGAACGGAGCTTCTTTAGAAACTCCAATCATTGAAACCATGCGAGTACATGCAGTAGTTAGTAGATAGTCGAAGCACATAAGAAGGTATCTGGAGGAATTTAAGGTGAAATAAAAGGTTGAATAAGCTGATCAGAGTGAAGCCCTAGGTGGGTTCATCTCCTAAGCAAGGAGGTAAAAGGATCAAATTGAGGGGGTTCTGGAGAAGGAGATGATGAACTGGGAGTTGTACCTGAAGATGAGGGTGACTAGGAGATGGGGATCAACTACTCATATGAACGTGAAGGTGTATTTGTAGGTGAAATTACTTAAGAGAAGAAGACAAAGGAGATAACTACGGTTTCATCCAGGAATAAAGAATGCTGAATAAAGGTTTAACAGAGCTTGAGATTGGAGATCTAGATGATCCTAGATCCTCGCTTAACGTACTCGATAGAAGTACGAATCTCGAGAAGCAACGGGTAGATGTTGCGATACGGTCGAAATTCATGGATCTCGCTAGAGGTCTCTCTCCTTCTCTACTCTCAATTTCCCACTCTAACTATCACTGGAGTAAGGACAAGTCTCATAGGAACTCTCGCATGAAGGAGGATAGGGCCAAATGTCCTACTCCTCGGTGGTTTTGATAAAGTTATAGGAAGTTGGAGAACATGATTCAACCGCTAACAGTGGACACACGGGAAGAGGACAATGGATATGGAAGTGATGATGTGGATGACGAATGGAAAATCTCCAAAATGGTACCATAATAGTTTTAATTTGAAATATAGAGCGGAAGACGAATAGGGTGAAACTGCTCCATTGAAGAGTCACAATGCTTGGGGAAGAAATCATTCGGGAAAGACGATGAGCATGCATCGTTTGATCACGAGAGCCAACATGCCTAATGAAGGCTGGAGTGGGAGAGCTGAGACTCCTTGATCTTTGATCAAGTGACTCATGACGAGGTAGGTCTGATGGAACTGGGACCATCTGATCTATAGATCCGACGACTGAGAGAGAGGTGTCCCTTAATAAAGGATCGTGCTACAGCCTACATGGCTCTCTAACAATATGCCACGTGGCCCAATCAAGAAAAGGAGAAATAATAAATAAATGTAAAATCAAAATAAAATAATAAATCAACTCAAATAAAAATTGTTTTATATAAAAATTGTGTATTTTTTAAGAGCTACAATTTTCATGAAATATATAAAATCAAAATACATCATATATGCATACTATTATTTTTGTAAGTATTTTTATGAATATAAAAATACTTATTTTATTTATTTTGTTATTTTTTGTATTTTTAATAGAAATTAATATGTTATATATTATTTATAATATTACACTACTTTTTATGGGATTTTAAAATAAAAGAAAACATGTAAAACAATAATAACAATAAACACACACACACACATATATATATATAGAAATTAGAGACTTTATTTATAATAATTAGCTTTAATTACTTACAAGTTGTAAAAAGTTAATTAATTAATTAATTAATTAGTCTTAGATAGAGGATTAAATAATACAAATAATCTTGATGAATTTGAGATTCGTCAGGGGTGAATTGTGTAATATACAATTATCCAATAGCGATATTTGAATAAAAAATAATTTATAAAACATACATATAGAAGAATATCACACCACAAAGACTTAGTAATTTTTACTTTAAAACCCAAGCAGATAGAAACAACAACCCATAAACTTGTTCTAGGATTTCCCCTTTGTTCTATCGGCAAAGCCTGTTTCCACTATTCTAATGCTATTTTAACCCTTCCTTGGAAAAATCCCAAAGGAAGATTTTATCTCTCTCAAAGAAAAAACCACAACTTGAACAAATGTACAAAAATGTTATACAAAATACAGTTAAGCAATGAAACTTGAATTCACAAGCTTAGATACTTTAAGTGCATAATATGCTCGGGGATGATAAAAATAATTGCAGTAGAGCACAAAGAGCACACACAACTTTAATAAAAAGAGCTTTGAATTGAAGAGAGCTCAAGAGCACTGTAAGAACTCGAATGTTGCACAAAATGAGCATTCTTTCTTTTCTTTTTATAGTAGAAGATGTTTCTCTTGGTTGCGTGTCTCAAATGTGAGCCATATAGTCTCTTATATATGATTGGTATCAAAAGAGCCGTTGGTGTCCAAAAGTAGGAAGTCCAATGTTTTGATTCCCAAAATCCATGAAATGGCCGGTCATAGAAATAAGATGATCGATCATGGGTGATCGATCATGTCAAAAAAAAGATAGGTCATATTTGACTATTATTTTGAAATTCAAAAAGTGATCAATCATGGCCAAGAGGATGTGACCGATCAGGGTTGATCAATCATGAGAAATATGATGGTCGATCATGAGTGATCGATCAAAGTTGTCAAGGTGATCGATTATATGTTCAAGAAATGATTTCGCAAAATTGATGAGTCTGGCTTAAGTTTGTTTGTTGATTAAGAATATGTAAAAAATAAGTCTGTGTTTAGTATAAAATAAAAATTATGTAATATGTCGCATCAACATCTGAAAATTTCCAAAACTTCAGGTTTTGGAAAAGAGTCTCCCGTTGATTCTTCAACAATCTGATTCTGAATATTGAGCCTTCAAGCAGAGTCTTCGGCATCACTTTTAGGCTTTGAGTCATCTTGTTGTTTTTCTACACTTCTCATCAAAGAGCTTCTGCAAGCTTCTACTTGAATGTTAATCAAGCTACAAAACATATGCAACTGATTCATTACTAAAATCTAAGTCACTAACAATCTTATGTATGAGCTCATAACCTATATATATGTTTTTCTCCTTTATTAAATAATAGTGCGGGAGAGAAATGAGGGGAATAATATGAAAATAATGTAGTAAATACTATGTAGTTGATGTTCAATGGCATGTGGTTGGTAGCATATTTGTTTTGATGCTAGACAATGTCCCCCCACGTTGTACCTCTTTTTTTGCTTGGAAGGTTACACACTACACCTTTTTTTATCAAAATGTCATCAAAGATTACAAACCAATGTTTTTGAAACCAAATCGTAAGCCGAACTCAAAAATCTTATTGAGAAGGTTAAATCAAGTTGGACCACATAATTAATTCGGTTCAACATGATGGTGACATCATTATTTTTTTGAACCAGATGAAATTGATTCGGTAAGAAAAAAGTGATTGAACTGACTAATTAAACTGAATAAATAAAATCATATGTAGAATATACACTTAATTATGATTGATATGGTTAATAGAACCAATGAAAGTACACGTATACATATATTTATAAAGATCAATAAATAGATAGCAAAGTTATAATTTGTAAGTGTATATATTATGATTTTTTTAATACTACGTATTTGTATGTAGTAACATTTGCGCCTACAAATGTGGTAAATAACATACGTATATTTATACACACATACATGCACATCCATATAGATATAAGCAAATAGATACCAATAAACAAAGTATATAAATATACATATATAATATATTCAATATCTATACGGATACATTTTAAATACAGCTTTTAAAAATGCATACATAACGTAAATATCTTACATTACATATACAACATTTTAACATATACAACACTAAATGCCATACATATATTATATTTAAACTACATATGTCCATCTTCATAATAGAATAATGATATTTAGGATCAACTCATAACAAGAAGTTGTGGCTAAGTTGATTTGTAAGTGGTATAGGATACTCCAAAGGTCATGGGTACACTTCCCACAAAAAGCAATATTTTTGAATAAAATCAAATGTATTTTGGTTCAAATTCGGTTGAACGTGATTGGACCACAATGTAGGTACACAACTAAATCAGTTGTTGGATCGAAAAAATACTATTTGAACTGAAGCACTGAAATGAGGATAACCATATCGACACATGTCCAATTCACCGGCTCAAACCGGTTGAGATGACCCAGTTTCAAAAACGCCATTGGACATTGTTAGCGAGATAGTTATTGTAGTTAGTAGTTTCTTGAATGGCATGCTTTCGCATCATTGGTAGGTGCATATGATGCAACCTCATAGCATATATGCTAGCTATTCTCGTGCAAGGCGACTTTTGAAAATGACAAAAGGAGAGTTGATGAAAAAATGTATCTTTGGGGCCAAATATATACAATTGGCATTTAGAGGGAAATCCCACATTATATGTACATCATTTAGTGTCAAGCACAGATTATTAATTTAAATGTTAGGCACCAATATATATTAAGTCCCTTCTCTAGGGCATGTGTACTTATAGAGAAGAGAGTATCCTATGATTATTGAACAACTAAGCAAAAATGGTGCACGATTCTCTTCTAAGGTGTCTTAGCCTCTCGGGTTATAGGAGCATGTATAATGAGGGATTGTGAAACTCACTGGAATGGATGCACACAATCCTCCCTCGAAGTCTCTTGGTGCCTCAAGGTTAAGAAGAGCATGTGTCAGTAAGTTAAGAAACTCACTAAAGTAGATGTATATAGTCCTCATTTAAGGTCCATTATTATCTTCAAGTTGAGAGGAGCACATGTTAGGGGGTTAAGTAACATGGCAAAATGGACCTACAAGTAATGTTGGTCTTAAGTGTTGATCAACCTTGCTTCAAGAGTTCGTGGTGAGATACCATTTCAAAAACGGATTACCGACCAAATTATCGCAAGATTATCCACTAGACTTCGACATAAAAGCCACTCGCACAATCTCCCCCTTCAATCAACTCACATCATTTCCATCGCTTTTCAATCAACTCACATCATTTATATTTCTTTTTCCTTTTCGAAAAAAAACCCTTTCCTTAATTAAAAATAATGTACCATCATATCCTCCATCCCAATAATTATAAAAAAATCAACAAATAATCATTTTCTAAAATCCAATATAACATCCAAACACACGAAAGAAAGGTGAGCACTCATCGTGTAGAGAACTGATCCTGTGTTGTACAACAGAAGACTGTTGTATCTATCACATGAGGACGTCTGAGCTGCTCGATCTTGATCGAGCAATTCACATGATAGAAACACACAAAAATCTGAATTTCGTAGGAATCTCTCGATCATTATCGAGGGTGCTAGCGTCCTCGGGCACTAGAGCAGTCCTCTCATGTAATTGAGGTCAATGGTGTAATAGCCTAACTCTTGAACTGCCCCCGTCTGAGAATCGCCGCTGAAAATCCCATCTTTGGCCTCTCTGTTTTGAAAACAACGTGAGCGGTTCTGTCATCAAACTTGCACTCCACCTCTGCCGCCTCCGATCTCCCCCCTCTTCCTCCCCGTTTGCAATGTCGCAGCACAACGCCCTGCAGTCATTCCTCACCACATACGAAGCCATCGCCGCCTCCATCCAAAACCATATCTCCCATCTCCTCAAACCCATCTCGCAACCCCCTCGCCTTCTCGAACCGGTTGCCGCCAAAACTCGAGATGGGTCGGCCGATATTGTTGCAGTAGAGCGTCTAGAATCCACTTCAAGCTCGTCGAAGACCGTAAAGGTTCGATCTTTCGTCCTTTTATTACTCCGTCAGTTGGTTATAGACGAACGCGCAAGCGAAAGGTGCGATATTTATTGATGGGTCTTACAGGTTCTTTCATGTACAGGCTAAATCGGCAGTGTCCCTGACGAAGGAGGAGTTGGGGAGAGCTACCTGGACTGTTCTTCATGCCATCGCAGCTCAGGTGTTTGCTTAAATGCCAGTGTGAATAGAAGTCGAATTTGTATGTGATTGCATTGACCGAATGTGGTTTTGATGTTGTTGATTGTAGTATCCAGATCATCCCACCAGGCAGCAAAAGCGAGACGTCAAGGAATTGGTAAGTTGTTTGTGGATGTAAAAAAATGACAGCACATGATTAGTGGCATTACCAGGAAATTTCTTTTGATTTGGATTGTTTATTTAATACATAAACATCTCTATTTTCTCTCTGTCTGTAGATGGCCATAATATCCCGATTGTATCCTTGCAAAGACTGCCAAGACCATTTCAAGGAGATACTTAAGTAAGACTTCTCATTGACATTAATTTGTGAACTTCTGCCCCTCGAACTTCCATTTTGCTTCCAAACTCCTCTTACTTATAATTGGCTAACTTGGAGAGAAGCCACAATTCACATAGTTTGCTTTGGAAGCTTTTACCTTATTTTGGTTGACATACTTGATTAGCAATGTTGTGAGATTCACATTGCATTTCTTTTCTGTTTGCATCCAACCACAGAAGCCCCTGAAGGGGCAGTATCCGAGTGCCATGTGATTGCAGTGCGGTCATTTCCTCCTCTATAGCAAAACATCATCGACGGTCTCGCATAGCCTCCTGATATGTCTGTGGGATCTCTACAGCTAATAGACCCACGAAAAATCTCCTAAAATCATCTAAAAGATGCTCCAAAGGAATATGAGCAGCGAGAGCATATCAGGATCATATATACCATGTGTAGCTTATGAAGTAGCCTCCTAAGGTACATGCTTGTCCTATAAAATAGCATGTTGTATAGACAAATCACATGCCATCAATAGAAACAAAATGGTTATATGATACATGGGGCGTGCTTGATGATGGAGAAAGCTCATGAGCTGCGAATGCAAAAATATAGCAAAAATCATGCCAAAGTGCTTGGAGGTGGGGGTGTAGGAGCAACCACAATATGAGGTAGTGGTGGTGGAGCTAGTGGAGGTAGTAGAAGAACCGCAGTTGGAGGTGGCAGTGGCGTAGGAGGAGGTATGTAATCCTCCTCTCAGAGTCAGATGAAGTCAACATGTTACATGTAGGAGAAAAATACATGGCTTGCTCAAAGAAAGTGACATCATTACTGATGTAGTTTTTCCATGGAACATGATCAACGCATAGTTACCCCTTCTGGGTCCAAGAGTAGCCCACAAAGACACACTTGACAGCTCTGGGGAAGAGCCTGTCATGACCCAGAGTCAGATGATGAATGAATGCCACATAATTAAAGACACGATGTGTAAGAGAGAATACTTTCTTCTTGAAAAACGCGATCAAGAAAGCTAACATAAAAGATGACATACGATTCACCAAGTAACATACAATGAGAACCACATCACCCAAAAAGAGCGAGGAGTGTGGCTCTGAATCAAGAGGGTCTTAGTCACATCAAGTAAATAACAATGTTTGTGTTCAGAAACATTATTTTGTTGGGAAGTGTACACACAAGAAGTCTTGTGTATAATGGGAAGGGACCTGAAAAATTGAGAAAGTTGTAAAGTACATATGTCAATGTCGTTGTCATAGAAAAATATTCATCATTTCATTAACTAAAGATTTAATAATGGACCCAACCTTATAAACAAGAAGTCGTGTATATAACAGAAGGCATAGTGAACATACTTGACAGTCGTAGAAAAATATTCTTCATTTCATTAATTAAAGATTAAATAATTGACCCAACCTTAGACTTATTTTTCAAAAGAGCTCTTGAAAGTTTATATTAATAAAAAAAGAAATACAAACATAAATATCTTAGATTTTACAAGGAACCCTACTTCCTAAGGAGTGTGATGAAACCACAAGAGAAGACCTCAAAGAGTTGGAACTTCTATTAAAATTTCTCAATGAATACAACGGGTGTGGCTTCTTATATAACCCATAGACGGACCAGAGTCCTACTTGTAGATGATGTAGGACTACATGCTCTAGAGTCAATAATCCAAGCAGGAGCAAAGTAGTGGCAAAGTTGGCTATTAGACTTGAAGTGGTAGCCATACTAGCAGTAGTGGTACTCTCACTTGTGGAAGTATAGGACCCCATGGTTCTGTAGAAGTTGCGTCAGTTGGGAACAATCGATAGCATTGAGTTGGACCATCTGTCCATCGGAGTTTGGATCAGGAGATGCCTTTGCAGTATTATAGTCATTCTCATAAGCACTATTGGCATTAGGAGGATAGCCAAACTTTACCCAACACTGAGAGGTAAAGTCACACCCATGACCCCGACTTAAGTCACGTCTATGAGCAGGATTAGAGTCAAAGCATCTTCCTCCTTGAAAGCTTTGTCGTCCTCCTCTAGATGATGCAAAGTGTGCAGAATTCTCGATGAGAGGTAGAGTAGAAGCTCGTCCAACAGATATTTCCAGTTCCTGAAGATGACCAAATATAGTCTTGATCGAGGGCATGATACCGTGTATTAGAAACTGCTTCATCAATGCTTAGTATCGAGGATGTAGTCCAGCAAGATATCGATACACATGCCAATCAGATAGCTCCTGCACATGTTTAGTACAATAAGCATGCTAAAATATCACAAGCTCCTCGTACAGACTGGTGAGATGCCGATAGCACTCGACAAGAGTAAACTCACCCTGAGATGCAATCTAGATCAGTTATATGCCAGCAAGGCGAGATTTGGTTGTCTTCCGGGAATATGTATGTTCCATGTCATCCCACATCTGGTTGTGTGGCCTTGTGGAGTAGATTCATTGCAATGTGTAGTTTGACACTATTGGTCATCAAGTGATTTCCTGATAGTTGTCTCCAAGCCATGTGTTGTAGTCTTTCTCTGTTTCTTGCGAAGGATCTTTCGTCAGAATGTAGATCTTTCGTGGGCCATCGATGAACACCTTGAAGGAATGAGACCAGAGCACGGAGTTTTCTGTGCCTTTGAGTTTGATAGAAGTGCCTTGTATCATCACAAGCAACATAGTGTAAAAGGGCTTGGCCTCGGTAGGAAGAGATGCGATCGAGGTTAGGCAGAGAGGTCAAGAGAGTAGATTTGTTGTTCAATCATGCATGTGTGGGTTGGAAAGTACCCTAGAACTCATGCACGAGCGTGCAGGAGGCCTGAGAGGTGATGTTGAGGGCAGAAGAGGTCCCTAAGGTTCCTGTGGTAGCAGCACGGGAGTGATCTTGGGTGTTGCAGCGTTACCACAACACCCGAGGGTACATGAGGCGCTAGCAACACCTGACAAGGGATGCCGGCAGTGCTGACGACACCCGAGAAGGGGTGTTGGTGGCGTTGACGACACTTGAGGGGGTGCTGGAGCCGTTGGCGGCTCCCAAGGGGGGGGGGGGTTGCTGGGGACACCCAAGAGGGGGTGCAAGAGAGCCTAGGGCAACCTGGAGTGGTGGCTGCAACACCCTAGGTCATTAAAGAGGGTCGCATGGCTATCTGGAGGGGTAGTGGTGGTAGTGCAAGTACTTGGGTCCTCACATGGGATCCTTAGACAGAGAAGGGCCCGTGCAAGAGAGGAGAGGACGAAGACTGGTGGTAGAGGACATTTTAGAGGAACAAGCCTGCCTTCCATGAGAGGACTAAAGACATTTCAGAGGAACAAACCTGCCTTCCATGAGAGGACTAAGGACATTGAGGTGGATTGTCAATACTCAAGTGACATGATTCAGAAGGGCTTTATCTCCACTTACCACGTCAGCTAAGGGGTACATATAACAAATGATTTTACCAAGGCTCTAGCTAGAGGGTCATTTCAGAGGTATTGTTCCAAGCTGATTATTGACATCTATGCTCCATCTTGAGGGGAGTGTTGAGAGTTATTCTATCTTTTCTTATTTTATCTATTTTCTTTTCTTTTTGTCTCTATTATGTAATTTGCCCAACATGGTTTGTCCTCTCTATATATGAAAACTCTAGGACCTCATGAATATGCTATTCATTATTTTTATTCCACTTTTAGTTATCAAATTTCAATCGAGCAATGAAAGATTTTGTAGTTAACAGGAGATAAAATACCATTTTACATTGATACACACACTAATACATATATAATGAGAGACGGGTGTGTGAAAATCAAATGAAAAGTTTTTGTCCTTCTGGAACATTTTTCCTTAGATGCATTCAGCCCTTGGATGACGGGCCAAAGGCTGTAATTAACACAACAGGGCCTGCTGTGTTACCACATACAACAGGTGACCTACCCCCGTTAACTCATTCAATTCTAAATACATAATTCTCAATATTCACTGTTAAATTAGAATACACCGTGCTTGGACTGTTGAACCGATATCCAAGGCGATTTTTAGGTGGAAGGATTATTTCTAACAAGGTGGAGGTCTGATCAGAATAGAGTTAGGCAGATATGCTACAACTCCTAACATAGTCCTATTTATTTGTAGCTCACATATAAAGGATCATCTCATTTTGGATATGGAAATTGTAGAGATAGATATTACTATATGTTATGTACATGTTCTTCATTTCTTATTTTTCTCTGGACTACTATGTATTTTACCCTTGAGGTCTCTCCCTATATAAGAGAGCCTAGGGTTCCCTTGAATAATAGAACACGAATTTTCTCCAACATGGTATCAGAGCCCCAGCCCTAGGGCTTCCTCCCTCTCCCCACCCGCCGCCCACCCCCACCCCTCGTTTCTCTCCGCCGCCGCCACCTCACCGGGCTCTCTCTTCGCCGCTTCTCTCAGCGTCCTCTCGGCCCCCCTCTTCCTTCCCAGCGCCGCCGGCACCCAACCTAGCCGGCCACCAGCGCCGCTGGCCCCATCCCATTCCGCAGCCGGCCCCTGTCATCGGTCTTTTGATCTAGCGTCCCTCTAGGGCGGCTCCTCTTGACGTCTTGAGCGTAGCCGTCTCTTCCTCAAGGTATATGGATTTGGGTGTGTAACGTCTACATACGCACTCGAATCCTATGCAGTTTGTGTAGATAACTGTCACTTTGTCTACAAAGCCTAGTTCTTCTCCAGCGACAATATGTCAGAATCGAAGGTTGATATGCCCTCCATAGGCGCATTCAAAAGTCCTGCGTCAATAGTGAAGATGGACGGGTCGAATTATGAGCCCTGGGCGATGCAGTTCATGAGTCTCATGAAGCACATTCTTACCGAGGATGAGCCAGCAGAGAAGACAGGGGTATATGCCTCGTGGGAGGCTGATGACTCGTATGCAAAGGTCTGGTTGTCAGGTACACTGTCGATGGAGATTGCCAATGATGTCCTCCATCAGCCCACTGCCAAGGTGATGTGGGATATTCTGGCTGTTACATATTCCCAGGTACGAAATGAGACAAAGATGTTACAGCTTCAACATGATATATTCACGATGAAGCAGAACGACAAACCTCTTCACTTCTTGTACACCTCCCTGAGGGGGATGTTTGAGAAGTTATACAATACTATTCCACTCACGGCGACTCCTGAACAGCAGAAGACGTTTTGGAATGCCACCATGGTAGGCGTTCTGCTTGCGGCCCTAGATCCCGAGTATGACGCCGCCCGCTTTCAGATTTTGGCCGATGCAGTTATTCCTCCAGTGGAGGATGTTTACAGGAGGCTCAGTCGCATATCAGTTTCTTCGAGCTCATCTACTCCAACCCTCATCAGCGATGGCAGTATCGCGTGGGAGAGGTGGTCAGTCTTCTGGCCGTGGACGTGGACGTGGATTCAGAGTAGGGGTGGTCGCTTTACTCAGCACCGCACAGGTCACTCGGAGGAGACATGCTACTCTGAGCATGGGTTCCCAGCATCGGCACGTGTAGCAGAACATTCTCAGCCCCAGTTGGCATCTACTGCAGACAATCATTTTGAGGAACTTGTGGCACGTCTACGTGATATTATGCCACAATCATCTGGTGATTCTTCTGGTGGACCCTCAGATATTACTGCTACAACATCTGCCAGTTCCTCTGCTGTTGCTAGTACCTCAGGTACAGCTATTGCATTTACATCTTCTCGTGATATCTCTGATTGGATTATAGATTCTGGTGCCACCCATCATCTCTGCCGAGATCGAGATAGACTTGAGTCTTACAGGGACATTCCTCATGGCCGCTCCGTACAGATTGCAGATGGTACTCATTCCCCCCTTGTTGGACAGGGGAAGGTCTTTCTATCTTCTACTATGCATCTCCAGAATGTCCTACATGCTTCCGAGTTCTCGATGAATATGTTGTCTATTAGTCAGATTACGAAGGATTTGCACTATCGTGCTATATTCGACCCGTCTTCTCTTATTTTTCAGGACATACTAACGGGCAGGGTGATTGGTTGTGGCTCTGAGCAAAATGTTCTATATCGGCTGGTCCGGAATTCTTATGCTGGCGTCTCCTCTCATTCTGCCGGACCAGTTTCTCCGTACATCTGGCATCTCTGTTTTGGTCATCTTCCGCTCCAGAAAATGCGACATCTTCTGCCTCGGATCTCTTTCAGTTCTTCCTTTCTTCTGTGAAGCATGTCAGTTGGGAAAGCATCATCGGTCGAGCTTTCCTAGTCGTCAGAATCGGAGCAGTAGCTCCCCGTTCGAGTTGTTTCATATAGATATATGGGGTCCAAGTCGTGTACCCGATCATCAGGGACAGATTTTATCTAGTGGCTGTGGATGATTTTTCTTGTGTATCTTGGGTCTTCCTTTTAAAGAATAAATCTGTAGCAGGCGATGTGACTAAGAATTTGATTAATGAAGTGCAAAATATTTTTTCTTCTACTGTCAAATATGTTCGTACATATAATGCTCTTGAATTCTGCACCCGATCTCTCTCTCAGTTTCTTTCGTTGAAGGGCATTATTCACCAAACCACTTGTGCTTACACATCTCAGCAGAATGGTGTGGCAGAAAGAAAGCATCGCCACCTTCTTGACCTTATTCGAACCCTACTGATTCAGAGTTGTGCTCCTATTTCTTTATGGGGGGATGCTGTTCTTACCGCTTGCTACCTGGTAAATCGTATGTCATCTTCGGTTATTAGTGAGAAAATTCCTCTCTCTATCATTTTTTCTGACAAGGAATTATTCTCACCCCTCGTGTCTTTGGTACTGTGGCATTTATTCATCTTCTGACTCCTGGACTTGACAAACTCTCTTCTAGAACTGTCAAGTGTGTCTTTGTTGGCTATTCTTGGACTCAGAAGGGATATCGATGTTATGATCCCATAAGTAAGAAATACTTTGTTAGTGCTGATGTCACGTTCTTTGAGTCTGTTATGTACTTTTCTCCTGCAGGTGACAGACTGGTACCATCTACTACCAACGATGATGTCTATGTCCCTCCACCTCCTACTTGGAGTTCACCTGAGTCCACTCCTGTACTTGTCTCTACGTCATCATCATCACCAACACCTCCACCTCCACCACTTCCACGACCTCCCATTCCACCTTTACCAAAATTTTATACGCGTCGGTCAGGTCCTTCTCAGGCTACACGTCAGACACCCATCACGCCTCAGGTATGTTCAGATGGCATTACTACTGACGGGTCAGATATGGTACATGTGCAGGATTCTTCATTGCAGGAGGAGGCTACACCATCCAGTACAGAGGAAGAGATCTTGATATTCCTATTGCTATCCGGAAGCAGAAACAGACATGTGCATCTTATCCCTTTGCTTCACAGGTGTCGTTTCATCGCCTCACACGCGACTTTCAGAGATTTGTTGCAGCTTTGTCTTCCGTGGATATTCCACAGACCTACCGGGAAGCTATGAAGATTGATTGTTGGAGAATGGCTATGGAAGATGAGATGCGTGCATTACAGTCTCGTGGCACATGGACCTTGGTTATTGCTCCTCCTGATGCATCTATTGTGAGCTGTAAGTGGGTTTTCACAGTTAAGTACAATGCTGATGGCACTCTAGATAGGTACAAAGCACGGCTGGTCGCACAAGGTTTTACGCAAACCTATGGCGTGGACTATATGGATACATTTTCTCCAGTGGCTCGTCATTCTACCCAGCGCATTCTCTTATCAGTTGCTGTGGTACGTGACTGGAGTATATCTCAACTAGATGTCAAGAATGCCTTCGTGTATGGAGATCTGCAGGAAGAAGTCTACATGCAGCAACCACCAGGGTTTACTGCTGAGGGGGAGAAACATATGGTGTGTAGACTTCACAAGGCAATTTATGGCCTCAAACAGAGTCCAAGAGCGTGGTTTCAGAAGCTTTCCAATCTGATTGAACAATAGGGATTCAAGAGGTCGAATGCAGATCACTCGTTGTTTGTTCAGAAGTCATCGACAAGTACAGTTGTTATCATGGTCTATGTTGATGATATTCTAGTTACAGGAGATGATATTCAGTGCATAGAAAGGGCGAAGGCATTTCTAGGCCGTCAGTTCATCACGAAGGATCTTGGAACCCTAAGATACTTTCTGGGGTTGGAATTTGCTAGGAATGCACAGGGATTGGTGATGACCCAAAGGAAGTACATTACAGATTTCTTGATTGAAACAAGCATGGTTGGATGCAAACCATCAAGTATTCCCATGGATCCAAGCATGAAGCTGTATGATGACACTGCTGAAGTGGACAAGAGGAGATATAGGGAAATGGTGGGTAAGCTCCTTTATATTATCATAACTCGACCCGATATTGCCTTTGCAGTAAGCATGGTGAGTCAATTTGTGGAGCAGCCAAGACAAGTTCATATGGATGCCATATACATGATACTGCGGTATCTGAAGTCTTCTCCAGGTTCAGGGTTGCTATTTCGAAAGGGCACAGATTTGTCTGTCTCAGCATGTGCAGATGCCGATTGTGCAAGATGCCCTAAGGATCGAAAATCAACCTCAGGATTTGCAAGCTTTCTGGTTTCTTGGAAAAGTAAGAAACAAACTGTTGTAGCAAGGTCCAGTGCTGAATCCGAATATAGGGCCATGGCGCAAGCAAGCACGGAGATGATGTGGGTTCGATCTGTATTAGAGGATCTACATGTGGCCGTACCTCTACCCATGCAGCTTCAGTGTGACAATCAAGAAGCCTTGTTTATTGCCAACAATCCAGCTTTTCATGAAAGAACAAAGCACATTGAAGTTGACTGCCACTACACTAGAGACTTGATCCAGAGAAGATTGATATCTACAACTCATGTGAGCTCAGAGGATCAGACTGCTGACGTACTCACCAAGCCGCTGCTCAGAGGGCCTTTTCAGAGATTTTCTTCCAAGCTGAGCATGATAGACATCTATGCTCCACCTTGAGGGGGAGTGTAAAGATAGATATTATTATATGTTATGTACATGTTTGTCATTTCTTATTTTTCTCTGGACTACTATGTATTTTACCCTTGAGGTCTCTCCCTATATAAGAGAGCCTAGGGTTCCCTTGAATAATAGAACAGGGATTTTCCCCAACAGAAACATTTGCTGGTCTGTGAACTGCAGTACAATTAAAGTTTAAATACACAAATACTGATATGATGCTCTGGTTAACTTTATAGGAGTCTCCTTACAAATAAAGATCCTACGCACATAGCGGGGACTCTAGTGACACATTGAGATGCTTGCAAGTCCTTTTTTGAAGCGAAAAGCGGGGACACATGCAAAAGTGTCTGCCTCAGATAGATGAGTAGGTGACAAGACATCTAGGGTTTATAGCATAGGAGAAATTACGGATTGTACCCTGCGCTGATCATAACTTTTCATTTATGGCGAGGAAATTGCACAAATTTGGGCTGTGTGCGTACTTCCTTTCATGTTTTTTCTCCTATAGTCTGTCCACCATTGAGTGTCGTGCAATTTGTATTTCCTGGGTAAATGATTTCAGAAGATGATGAGCTTACTCATTGGGAAAAATGAAAGAACGTGCTGTTGGATAAAGTGTGTGCATGTCATGTAGGGAATATGGTGATAAGTAATTGAATTGCTTCAATATGTTAGTTTGCCCCATAGTGATCAAGTTCACAAAAAGGTTCCGACCGCGTGGGGACTGGGAAGATAGGGGGGGGGGAGTGGAAAGCAGTGATGCTAAAGAGAAAATAGAGCTTCCAAAATGGGGATAAATAATTAGCTCGCAAGAGCTATGTGCCTGAGATGCGTCGTGCATGTTCCGGTAGAGAGAGTGCTTTGGAACCTCAAGTCAACTATGACACCACAGAATAGAACAGAAGATTATACTTGCATCCAGAAGGCCACGGTTTTGCTCTACCTCTGCAAAGAAGATATTCAAAACGTTGTGATTTACATTAATTTTCCATTCTTATGGAAAGATTTGCAGTTATATGAGGCCATAGGTAGAGGTGTTTTCTCTCTTTGATCTATCATTTTGCTCTAGCATGACTATTCCATACAAAGCACTTTCTTCATTTTCCTTGATTCTAAGCGCAGCTTTTCTTCCTTTTTGGAGACTCATACCCTCCATATCCGTAAACTCAACCTAAGCAATGTTTCACTGAAGATAGTATTATACAAATGAATCAAAGGTGTAGAATCTACTCAGTCATCTAACCCTAGATACACAACTTGGTTATGAAAATTCAGAAAACACGATACAATAGTTTCTCTAAGCAGTTTTCATTTTTTCTTTATAATTTTTCCATTTTTTATACTAGAAAAATACGTTTTCAGATCTTCGTGTGCTATCCATCATAAATCCCAATCTTGATATTTCAAGGCAATGATTTATGTTGAATCTAGCTCCTGTTTGCTTTTTTTTCCCAAAAAGATGGCTGTAATGATTGTATGAAATGCAACTGGTTAGATCTGATAATATTAACTTAATGTTGCATCTTCCCCCAGATTTCTTGACATTGGGTTATTACATTAACCAGTTGTAGTGCCTGTCTGCACCTTCATGGATGTAACACTTTGATTCCATGAGTTCAAAACTTATGCAGCCTGTTGAAGTTGGCAGACTGGGGATTCTTAAGATGAAGGAAATGAATAAAGCCTTGATTGCTGTGTGGATTGTGTAGATTTGGGAAGCCATTGGTGATGATTTGTTTACTAGGCTGGTCTGATCGATTTATGGGCTCACTGTTGAGCCTTTTGTGCAACTTGATTTTGCTGCCTCGCCTTCCCCCTGATGGAGGAGCACCTGTTCTGTGCTGCCCAAGGTTCTCCAGTTGTTCAGACCAATGGTGGGAGATGGGAGGGGTATCCATTTCTGGACAGACGACGGGAGGGAGGATGGAGTTTTGTGTGCTCATTCCCGTCTTTCTTCAATTTTTTATGCAGACCAGAGCATCCATGTCTCAGATATCTGGTTGAGTGATGCCTCGACTGCGCTCTTCCACTGGTCTTTCTGGTAAGAGGTTGGAGGAGTTCTTGCAGTTATCGGGATTTCTTGTGACGGTGGATGGCTCGACAAATGGGAGGGATTCATGAGTCTGGCAGGACAGACTTTTCTTGGTGAAGAAAGTGTATAAGGTTTTGTTTTTGTCCATGGTTTTTGACCCAGGCATACATGCGCATGATTGTGCATGTATATGGACGTAGAAGATTCCTAAGCATGTTAAAGTCTTTCTTTGTCCGCTTAGACGAGGTCACGTTACGATGGTTGCACAGACGCTAATAATCTTTCACGGGGTAGATGTAAGGTGCACGTCTTTGTGAGGAAGACTCTGATTTTGTCGACAATATTTTTTTCGCTCGTGTAGATACGAGGTGAGCATGGAAGGCCGTCTTGTTTGGGTGTGAACTCTGAGGATGCTGACTCCTTGTGGGACTCAGTTGGTGGTAACTGGAGCGGTTCGGAAGATGGCAGATAGAAGACTTTTGTCCAAGTATGAACTATATGGTTTTAGTACCCACTTAATGGTCTAGTGGTAGTACAGTGTGTCTACCACACAAAAGACTCGGGTTCAAATCCCACTCGTAGGGGTTGCGTTAGGTAGTCGACGGCCAGTGTAAAAAATAGTCGAATCTTTCAACATGAATTTGAGCAAGAATCCATGTAGCCCACCCTACTTATAGTGGGAGAAGGCTTAGTACATTTTTATGAACTATTTGGTTAGCGAGAATTGTGGTTATTTTAGACGTGAAAGGTTTTATACGGGGAATGTAATTGAGCATGCTAAAACGATAGTTGATGCCTGGTCATTGTAACCTTCTGTATCTTTTTTATTTTTAATAACTTGTGAGTTGAGTTGTGCGGTGGGTCCCAATCCTGGGAGGCCAGCCTTCCTCTTCTAAAAAAACCCTGTGAGTTAGAGTGTGCATCTTCATGATGCCTCATGATTCCTAAAAAAGGTAAAGTGGGATATTTCAACTGGTAGAATCTTACTAACAATGTCATGTATTCATTTAACTCTGGCTATAGCAGATTGTCAATTTGGATGAATTACTGAGAAATATCAAAAGATGATTTTCTCTTACTTTGATGATATGTTTGATTGCCTGCGTTGGTTAAAGCAACTCATTTTGTGCCCTGCCCAATTAATTTACCTGCGTCACTCATGCATGATTGTTGTTATTTAGCTGACACACACAAACACCCTTCAGTTTATTATAGCAAATGTTTATCTTGTCAATGTGAAACAGGACAAACCCAGTACTGGCAGGATCACACGATGAGTTTTCCGGTTGGCTCTGCCATGTTCATAACACTGTTAACAGAAGGTATGCTCGTAGATTAGCAACAGTGTTACCGCTATTCTGTTCGTTTCAGTCTCTTATGCGATACTTCTACATGGACAGTATTGGCAAGCCTAGTTTTCCTTGTCAGAGAGTGGATGCAAGATGGGGCAAGTTGGATTGCCCTGATCGTCTTTGCGACGTGGAAGGTGGTTCAGACATCCCTTGACATTTGACATCCCTCAAGCAAAGCCCCTGAGCACGGGAGCAGCAGTGGATTTCATGGACATCACACAACTATATCCACATTATAGGGTGCATCTATAATTGATAGAGGCTTCATGGTAGAATGGATGATCCAGCAGTTGCAGATATCAGTTCGTTGGTTTGCCACTTTTATGCGCATTTGTGCAATACTAGGAACTGCATCATGAGTAGAAGAGTATAATCCTGGTTTTCTTGCTTTCAAAATATTGTTATTTGCATCATACTTTTCTATTACTTATATTTTTATAGCAAAGAGTTTGTATATTTATCAGAAATTAGTTGGTAAAAAGTAAGTGCACTCCTGGAAGTCCAGATGAATCCTCAATGAGCTCAACATGGAATTTCGCCCCCCCCCACCCCCCACCACCCCCCCCCCCCACACACACACATTGGTTCTTAGGGTTACAACGCATACAGTATCGGTGTTTGTTTTCGTTCCTTCCATTAATCCGTGATCTACTTGCAGCAAAGCAGGTGTTATGTTAATGTGGTGCTGTTTTTAACATTTATCTAAGGTTTGCTTATGATAAAAAGATGACTAAACTTGATATACTCCACCCATGGCAAAGTACGTCCTCCCTGCTCCCATAACAAAGGGGTAGAAAGTGAAGGTGATATTTGGATTGGTAATAGAATTGCCTACTTGGAGATGCGTGGAGCCGATGATGTCGGTGTTCTTGCTGTAGATGAAGGAGGTGGAGATCTGCAGGAAGATAGAAATATGAAAAAGGGAGTCTGATCAATTGCAACAGATTGCTCAGGTGATCTGTTATGTTTATAGGCTACTACTATAGATGCAGTTACAAGAATATCCTTAATATGGGATTTCTTTGCACAATGTTCTATCAGGGGTGTGGTGAAGCTTAGCCAGTGGAGGTTTTCGAGGCGGCTGCTGGTGGCCGCTTCATATTCGGTGAACTTGAACTCGAGGACGTTGGATCAGTTCTCATGGGAAGAAAAGTTGTGTTAGTGGCGATTGGTTTTTACAAATTCCATAGGAGTTGTATGATAATCTCAAAAATTGCAGAGGTTATCGCGTAACTAGGAAAGATTACAGGGGATGTCTTTGAAAAATATATAGCAAATCTTTCTTATGTCTCTCAGAATGCCATTTTTTTGCTGTTATTTTTACAAAGTACAAAAGAGCATCACCGATGATATTAAAAAGAAAATACAGAAAAATCTAAATGACGGTGAATAGGAAAGTATATAATTGTTTTTTTCCTCTCGAATGAGTCTATCTGGAAATTTCGGGAGTACTCATATTCTAGAGGATTAGTTTGGGTCCATACCAAGACGTGGCTAAGGGATGATGGGATTCAGGGATTGAAAAAGGAATTACAGGATTAGAAAGGAGATAAAAGAAACCAAAGGTAGGGATGTAAACGGATTGGATACGGATCGGACATTTCTATTTTCATAACTATATTTGTTTAATCTCTATTGAATACGGATACAGATATGCATTAAGAATATCATATCCTATCTAAATCGGATATTTGTCGAATCCGAATATGGATCAAATAAAGAATGAACCTAAAAACATATCAAATGAAGAACTAATCCAAATATGAATCAAAGAATGAAATCCAAATATGGATCCATTAAACATGGAATCCGAATACCGATCTAATAAAGACCACATACGAATACAAATTCAATTTTCATAAAAATTCATAATGATTTTAAAAAAATAGTAATGAAAAATAAGTTGCATCATGATAAAAAAGGAACGTCGAGGTGAATTACGTTTTTGACTAAAAGCAAAAAATGATAGAATTTTGAAAATTTTGTTCGTGCTCATCCTCAATAAATGGAAGTTTATTAATATCATTAATATATTATATTTTATAATGTATAATACTAATATAATAACATGTTGACGTTTATATTATATTAACTAATATATAAAATAATATTAAATATTATATTCGAATATCCAAATCTGGATATTCAAGCCATTACCAACACGTATCTAGAATTTTTTACCATCTATATCCATATTCGATATATATTCGAATAGGGATATCCATATCCAGTAAGCGGATATATCCCTATCTATTTTCATCCCAACATAAGATCCATACTCTTCCTTTGCTCATAGCATATAGCATCTTATGTTTAGGTCCATAACCAAAACCAGGTCAAGCACAATGTATCGACATACAAGGTTAAACACAATTCATGGGCCTCTCAAGTGATCATAAAAAACCAGCTTCATTCCGTGAAATAAACTAAAAACCTAGGATAAGAATGCAGCCTTTGCCCTCTCAGGTTGATTCTATGGTACACAGCACATAAATCTTGCACGGTGGATAAGAATATCGGAGATGAAGAAAACTGAAGAATGAGACATCAGATCTTTCTAAGATTACAACACAAGTATAAACATGGACAAAATCGATCCTATGCCTAGATTTCCACACTATCTTCGCTTATGACTTAGCATGGAACCTTCACGGTCCACCAAAATTCTTTCAATGTCCATGTCCATTTCCTCCTCACTAGACTCGTCGCTTCTCCACCTCATTCCACCTCTTGCGTTGAGTTCCAGTTCAGAAGCATCCTTCCTGATGGAGCTACACAGATTATGCAGTCGATTAGTTTGCCATATTTATTTTCCTGCGCAAACAGTAATAACAAGGGATAATGTTTCTCATCTCACCTTCTTGAGTTAACTCTATTTACATCATCTGATACAGAAAATGGAGTTTGCTTTCGGAAGGAAGGAGGTGCTCGACGTGTTTGCTTTCGCATGGAAGCATGCGTTTGATGTGGAACGACCTTCTTTCTGTCGCTTTGCATCATGAATCCTTTTGTAAGAATACTACGTGAGGCAGAGTAATCATCGTTTGAAGTTGTAGTGGAGGTAGCTCCATTGGTGAATGATGAAGTTCTGCGATAAGAGGCAGGGCTCCCGTAGAAATTAAATGCGGTATCTCCTAAAGCCGACGGAGCTGCAGGACTATGAACTTCAGTATCAATTTTTTCTGGGCTTGCTGCCTTAACATTAGATTTAGCTGGGGTTTGTTGTAGCAGAAGGGAACTTCTGTTTGGCTGGAGAATGATCGGAGGTTCCATTGATAATGTTCCCGCAGTAATTGGATCAGGAGGCCTTCCTGTCGAGGATGCAATATTCGGATGGCTATCAACTATGGCGGAAGAAAATAAATCAATATCGTCTAATTTTTCTGCCTTCAACTGCAGTCTCTGTACTTCAGGCAACAACTCAATGGATCTATCCTGTAGTCAGAGGCAACTTCAGGGTTAAGCACGTTCTGTAGCAAAATTATATGCAGGAAGGAAAAACTATCGACAGTTTTAAAGATAAACCTGAAATTCACATCTTTCAGATTAATAGAATGCATTAAAATAAAGCTTAGTGACAATTTTTGCTGGACAAGCAATATAGGAAATGAAGTTTAGAGTGTATTTTTACTGCCAACTGAAGTGTGCCCATAAACTTTCATGTATATGTTCCATTAATTCCTTTTTTATGTCAAAAGATGATCACTAGATGTTAGTTTACCTTCCATTAATGCTATTTTGCACTTTATAAAAAGACTTCATCAAAAAGAAAAAAATGTTAATGAAATATGATTTACAAATTGTCACACTCTTGTCCTACCCTGGAAATTTTCACAATATGTACGAAAACACATCACAAGCACCAAACCTAGATGGGAGTGAAATTGCAGACGAGAACAAAACTTACAACTAGCCCCGCCCTCCACTGACTCATTTGTCGCATCCTCGATTGTATTTCATGCGCACCAGAGAAGTTGTTTTCCAATTCCCTGAGTTTGCGATCAAATTTGTAGGCTTCAATGTATCTGTAACGCTGACATCAGAAGAAATCAATTAATCTAGACACATAATCAGATAGCAAAATCCAAAGGATTGATAAACATATTGTTATGGTAGTTTCGAGAAAAGTGGCGAGTACAATAATATGAAGATGGAATGGACAATCTCGACTCTTTACAATTACCATTCTGGAGAAGAATGACAACTCTGTACAGAAAAATAAAAATGCACAATAAAATACCTGGAGAAAGAAGACTACGAGGAGACTTCCGGATGTCAAAGAAGGATTTTGACAAGCATCGTTATAAAGATATTTGCAGAGATATTTTTCTTCATCAGCATTCCATGGAAGTTCAATCATTCTGTCAACTAAATTTCTACGGATACAGAGGGAACAAAGCTCGCTGACCAGAACCTCAACTTGGTACGTCCAGGAGTGAGGTTCATTTTTTAATTTGCTTGCGGATGCAATATGAGATGTCTGTTTTGTTTTTGCCTGCTTCACTTTTGTACAGTGCATTCTTAGGTACATAAAAGCAGCTGTGAGTAGCCCGCATTCAACTCTAACTCGAAGGGCTGTCACAGCCTCGCCAAGGGAAACAGGCATTGCGTTTTCAGGTTTAGTATTTGTATAACTAGAAAAACCATCCTGACCAGAACAGCGTAGCACCATTAATGCTATATCAGGTCTTTGACGTTGCAATAGCACCTGGGCGATCTTTGGATGGGTGTCTAGTCCAACTAATTCAGGAAGAAGGCGTACCGCTTCCTGTTTTGGATTAAAAAAACATCAGTATGAAGTATGAATTCAATATGGGTGATTATAAAAAGAAATAGTGCTCCCAAGATTTGGATCATGGTTGCATTGCATCTAACAAAAATGCGCAAACTTGGCAGGTAAAGAAAAGAGAAACATCACCATAAAGACTGTAGCAGGGAGAATAGAAAACACAAATCTGTCACCGATTAGAAGTCAGAAAGAAGTGCTTAGTTCAAAAGGTAGGAGACTCGAGTCGTCACCTGCATGTGCAATCGACAAAACCACAACCAAGACAACACCCGTGGCCAGAAAAATTAATAAAATTAGGCAGGTTTTGACAGGGAGACTTCCCAAGAGGCCATTTAATGAGTCAATGCTTTGTCATCTTTCTTCGGCCACCTCAAACTTGATCACTTTAGTACCCACTTTTTAGCTACCAGTGCACATGAAAACACTCCCAGCCCCAAATATCATGCAACCAGCCCAGGATAAATGGGTATGCGAGCCAGAGGAAGCCCAAGAATTTTCAATTTGAAGACCCGAGCCAGCTCTGACTCATTGTAATCACGCAAGTTCGATCATGGCATTCGAGATGTGTAATATACATGCCATAAACAAGCATCAAAATTCAAATATATACATGAACAAACATGTGCAGTCAGACGTGCATCGTATTATTTCTCAATCTCAAGGCATCAAATTTCACTGAAATTCGGTCGAATTTCAGTTTCGATAAGTGAAAGAAATCAACACAAAACAACCGACATAAGGGTTTAGATTTGCTGATAGAAGGGTCGGTGGCTGAAATGGCTCGAAATAAGGTAAAATTTTAGCCAAAATTTCATTTTGTCTGATCACTAATATGTTGGCCCAAAACCAACATTTAAGGCCTTGTTTCCGATGCTAATAGATCCAATAATACAATGCCCTGTTTAATGATCCGACTAATCAGATGCAATTTAGATCAATGACTGATCAATTAACGTAGTACATGTGACATCGATTCAAATCGATCGAGGTTATATCAAATTACGAGTACTCAAGTGGAATATTATAAAAGAAAATGAAAAACTCAAATTGATGATCAAATTGAGGATAGATCTGGAATTGTAACTTAATTGAGTCAATTGGACTCATTTGCATCCAACTAAACCAATGTAGAAATTGGGAATTCAAATAAGAAATAGAAGTGACTCATGGTAAATAAAATAAGTGAGTCAGAGTAGAAAAGTCGCAACCAACCAAGAGTAAGAATTGATCGTCAATCCATTCCCTATGTCGGTGCAACTTAGTGAGCCAATAACAACCTAGAGTGTCTATAAACAGACCCCCAAGTAGAGGTCACTGTTGACTTCCCCTCTGTGAAGTGCAAGCTGCACAGCAGCTGAAACTGTGTGTATTGGTAGGTCCCCAGCTTACACATTATAGTTGTAACTCTGGTAGTCATTGGTCCAGGAAATTCGCTTCGACTTTTGTTTACTCACCCATAACGATGTTCCTTCTATCTTTATATAGGATATCACACGACATATCTGGGTCAATATCGCCGATATCTTGCATACTTCCCAGTGATACATACGAAATGTGGATATTCCTGGGTAAAATTTCCAGAATTCATCCGATTTCGGTGAGATTTATCCCCCCCCCCTCACCCATTAGGCCATATCTTTGATGTATTTCGATAGAATTGTTTTAGTTGCTTCTTTGGTGAATTTTCACGCTCTTATAAGACATCTGTCAAAAGAATTATATATCTGTGTACCGTTTGGTCTTTTTATTCTTCTATATTCCGTCTTATGTAATTTACCCATAGGGTTTTCTCTATATATGAGACCCTAGGATTCTCAAGAATAAACACAATTCTTATTTCTTCTAACATAGTATCAGAGCCTAAACCCTAGGCTCTCCACCCGCCACCCCCACCCTCCCCTTCCGCCGTCGTCTTTACGCCTCTCGGCCCCAACCCCCGCCGCCCACCAGGCGACGCACCTCACCGGGCGTCGCCCTCCCGCCCCGGTTCTCGCTGCTCTCCCGCACCCGGCCCCCATCACTTCTCCGCTGGCCTTGACCTAGCTGGCATCCCTTCCCATGCGGCCTCCTTCGTAGCCGACTCCTTCATCTTATCTATGGATTTGCGTGCATAAGTCTACATACGCACTCGAATCCTATGCAGTATGTGTAGACATCTATTTCTCTGTCTACAAACCCTAGTTCTTCCTCTGCGGCGATATGTCAGAATCAAAGGTTGATAGGCCATCCGTAGGCGCTTTCAAAGGTCCTACGTCAATAGTAAAGATGGATGGATCAAACTATGAGCTCTGGGCTATGCAGTTCATGAGCCTCATGAAGTCAAATGGTAAGAAGCACATTCTTATCGAGGATGAGTCGGCAGAGAAAACAGGGATCTATGCCTTTTGGGAGGCTGATGACTCGTATGCCAAGGTCTGGCTCTCAGGCACGTTGTCGATGGAGATTGCCAATGATGTTCTCCATCGGCCCACCGCTAAAACGATGTGGGACATTCTCGCGGCGACATATTCCCAGGTCCGAAATGAAACCAAGATGCTACAACTTCAGCATGCCATATTCACCATGAAGAAGAATGGGCGACCACTTCATTCCTTGTATACATCCCTGAGGGGGATATTCGAGAAACTCTACAGTACTATCCCTCTGACGGCAACACCCGAGCAGCAGAAGACATTTCGTAATGCTACCATGGTAGGCGTCCTTCTTGCGGCTCTTGATCCATAATATGATGCGGCCAGATCACGGATTCTAGCAGATGCTACCATTCCTCCTATGGAGGAGGTCTACCGGAGGCTTAGCCGCATCTCAGTTCCCTCCAGCACGTCTACACCACCTCCCTCTGCGATGGCTGCTTCCAGAGGAAGAGGTGGCTCCTATTCTTCATTCGGTGGCCGTGGAACTGGAGGTCGTGGTGGTCGATCCCGTCCACCTTGCAGTTTTTGTCACCGTACGGGCCACTCAGAGGATACATGCTATTCTAAGCATGGCTTTCCAGCATCTGCAAGGGTGGCAGAACATGTTGCATCTCCATCCTCTTCTACCTCGGATCAGCGGTTTGAGGAACTAGTTGCTCGGCTACGGGATATAAGGCCTCATGTTCCTACAGATTCTTCTGGATGCCCTTCGGATATAGCTGCGTCTGTTTCTGCCAGCACTTCAGCCACGACTAGCACCTCAGGTATTGCTTGTACTTTTACCACATGTTCTAGTTCAGACATCTCCGATTAAATCATGGACTCTGGTGCAACGCATCGTCTATGTCGAGATAGAGACAAGCTTATATCATACAGAGAGATTCCTTCAGGGCGTTCGGTGATCATTGCCAATGTGATTCATTCCCCCATTATTGGACAGGGGGAGGTTATGTTATCCTCTTCCATGCGTCTGAAGAATGTCTTACATGCTCCTGAATTTTCGATGAACTTGCTCTCTATTAGTTAGATTGCAAAAGATTTGCATTGTCGCGCTATATTTGACCCATCTTCTTTTATATTTCAGGACATTCTAACGGGCAGGGTGATTGGCTGTGGTTCTGAGCAGGATGGTCTTTACCGTCTGAACCGATCGTGTCCCTGATCACCAAGGGCGCAGGTTTTATCTTGTCATGGTCGATGATTTCTCTAGTTTGTCGTGGGTTTTTCTATTGAAAAATAAATCTGAAGCTGGTGATGTTATCAAAAATCTTATAAATGAAGTGAACAATGTTTTCTCGTCCAATGTGAAATATTTTCATACTGATAATGCCTTGGAATTTTGTTCTCGGTCTCTCTCCCAATATTTTCTGTCAAAAGGCATTATACACCAAACTACATGTGCCTACACCCCAACAGAATGGAGTTGCTGAGAGAAAACATCGTCACCTTCTTGATATTACTCGAACTCTTCTTATCCAGAGCTGTGCTCCTATTTCTTTCTGGGGAGATGTTGTTCTTACCGCATGCTACCTGGTAAATCGTATGCCATCTACGGTACTTGGTGAGAAAATTCCTCTTTCTGTTGTTTTTCCAGATAGAGAATTGTTCTCACTCACTCCTCGTGTTTTTGGAGTAGTTGCCTTTGTTCATCAGCTATCACCTGATCTTGACAAGCTCTTACCTAGAGCTGTCAAATGTGTCTTCGTGGGTTATTCTCGGACGCAGAAAGGATATCGTTGCTATGATCCGGTAAACGAGAAATATTTTGTCAGTGCTGATGTTACTTTCTTCGAGTATGTTATGTACTTTTCACCTGCAGGTGACAGATTGACCTCTAACTCATCTACTGATGAGGTCTCTGTCTCTCCTCCTCCTACGGTGAGTCTTCCTTTGTCCAGTCCAATTCTTAATGTTGTGTCCGCACCACCCCTACATCTTACTCCACCACCATCACCTCCACCAAAACCACTAATCTCGCCACTACCAAAATTCTATACCCGTCGATCTGTTCCTGCTCATGCTACACGACAATCATCCAGCACGCCCCAGGTATGTCCAGATGTTACTACTAATGATGGGTCGAATAGTGTGCCTATGCAGGGTGCGTCATTACAGGACGACTCTGACTCGGCGAGTTCAGTGGTTGATGATCTGGATGTCCCTATTGCGATGAGAAAGCAAAAACGCGGTTGTGCTTCGAATCCTCTTGCTTCACAGGTTTCCTTTCATCGCCTTGCAGGAGGTTTTCAGAAATTTGCAGTGGCTTTATCTTCGGTGGAGATCCCACGGACCTATCAGGATGCATTGAAAATTGATTGTTGGCGGACTGCAATGGAGGAGGAGATGGCTGCCCTACAGTCGAGGGGTACATGGAGCTTGGTTACTGCTCCTTTAAGAGCATCTGTAGTTAGCTGCAAATGGGTATTCACTGTCAAGTATCATGCAAATGGCAGCCTTGATCGATACAAGGCACGGCTAGTGGCACACGGTTTCACTCAAACATATGGAGTGGACTATATGGATACTTTCTCTCCAGTCGCCTGTCACTCCACTCTTCGTATTCTTCTGTCTGTAGTTGTGGCACGTGATTGGCCCTTGTTCCAGTTAGATGTTAAAAATGCATTTTTGTATGGGATATGCAGGAGGAAGTCTACATGCAGCAGCCTCCGGGGTTTGCTGCTGAGGGGGAGAATCATATGGTGTGCAGACTTCATAAGGCAATATATGGCCTTAAACAGAGCCCAAGGGCATGGTTTCAGAAGCTTTCCCATTTAATTGAAGGGCAAGGATTCAAGAGATCCAATGCAGATCACTCATTGTTCATCCAGAAGACTACTCGAGGTACAGTTGTCATCATGGTGTATGTTGATGACATTTTGGTCACATGAGATGATGCTCAGAGGATAGAGATGACCAAAGCAGTGTTGGGTCGTCAATTTGTTTTAAAGGATCTTGGCACACTACGATACTTTCTGGGATTGGAGTTCGCCAGGAATACACAGGGTCTAGTAATGACCCAGAGGAAATATATTACAGATATGCTGATTGAGACGGGCATGGCTGAATGCAGACCGTCTACTACTCCTATGGACCCTAGCATGAAATTGTATGATAATGATACAGAGGAGGTTGACAAGAGAAGGTATAGAGAAATGGTGGGGAAGCTTCTTTACATAACTATAACCCAACCTGATATTGCCTTTGCAGTTAGCCGGGTAAGCCAGTTCATGGAACAGCCGAGACAGGTACATATGGATGCTATATATATGATACTCATGTATCTAAAATCGTCACCTGGCACGGGATTGTTGTTCAGAAAGGAAACCAATTTATCTGTTTCTGCATGTGTGGATGCTGACTATGCAGGATGCCCTAAGGATCGAAAGTCTACCTCAGGCTTTGTTGTATTTGTGGGTAGCTCTCTAGTTTCTTGGAAAAGCAATAAACAAACCGTTATGGCTAGATCCAGTGCAGAATCTGAATATAGGGCTATAACACAGGCAAGTACATAAATGATGTGGGTTCGAGCTGTACTAGAAGACTTGCATGTAGATGTACCTCTACCCATGCAGCTACAATGTGATAATCAAGCTGCATTGTTCATTGCCAATAATCCTGCCTTTCACGAGAGAACCAAGCATATTGAAGTAGACTGTCACTACACCAGAGACATGATCCAAAAGGGATTTATTTCTACTTCACATGTTAGTTCTGGGGAGCAGACTGCCGATATCTTCACCAAACCGCTTCTCAGAAGACCATTCCAGAAATGCACTTCCAAGCTGAGCATGATCGATATCTATGCTCCATCTTGAGGGGGAGTGTCGAAAGAATTATATATCTGTGTACCGTTTGGTCTTTTTATTCTTCTATGTTCCGTCTTATGTAATTTACCCATAGGGTTTTCTCTATATAAGAGACTCTAGGGTTCTCAGGAATAAACACAATTCTTATTTCTTCTAACAACATCAATGTACTCATCAGGCGATTGTTTAGTCATGAAGACTCATCTGCATACCACAGGACGAACTCCAGGGGGGCACGACACAAGATCCCATGTGCCGTCGGAGGTAAGGGCATTCATCTCCTCATCGATGGCTTGTCACCATCTAGGTCTTGTGGTGCACTATGATGATCTATGGGAACAAAACTGACCATCAGAGCATCTACAAACCTATTATCATAGCAAGATAAACCATCATTAGAAGTAAAATATGACACAAGGTCAAAAGTACATTGCCTTTTTGTTTCCGGAGAGCTATAGGAAGCTCCCCAGGCACATCTGAGACAACAGTGGTGGGAGTAATTAAAGTAGGCATATCATCCAGCAAAAAAAGAACTGGCAAAGGTACAAAAGCATGTGCAATGGTGTGCTTGTATTTATAAATGATAGGCGGAGGTGGTAGATCCAAAAGGATATCACCAACAACCTGCGTAAAGAAGCTAGTTTGCCCAAAGAAAGTGACATCCTCTGAAATACAGTATTAACGCCCAACATGATAATAGCACCTAAGAAAGACGCACTTAATAGCCCTGGTGACAGTTTTTCAACATTATAAAAGTTGTGAACGTAATGCACCCAAAAATCCTCACTGGTACAGGGAAAGGAGACTCATTAGGGTATAGTAGAGAGAAAGAAGTGCCCCCCTTTAGGACAGTAGATCGGACCATGTTTATGATATGGACAATAGTAAAGATGACGTCCCCTCAATAGTATTGGGGAGCATTCATCAGCGTGAGAAGAGATACTAGTAATCTCAAGATGTCTGACTTTCTTTCTCGCTACCTCATTTTGTTGGGAGGTATACGAATACAATGTTTGACGAGCAGTCCCTTGAGAGGCAAAGAAAGATGTCAAGTCCTGTTGGGGGAATTCAAGAGCATTGTCAATTTGAATAATTTGTACACAGGCAGATAAAAAACTTGTAGCATCTTGAAAGAAATTCTTGATAATTTTATTAATATCCACATGTTCCTTTATTAGATAAACCCAAGAAGATCTATTGTAATCATACATAAAGACAATAAAATATCTATAACCACTAAAATTTTGAATTGGACAAAGTCCCCAAACATCACCATGAACTAATCCAAAAAGAGTAGTACGACGCGACTCAACACGAACTGGAAATGGAGCTCGATGATATTTCTCGAACTCACACACCTCGCACTGAAGGGACTTTGTTGGAGTATATGCGTCATATGTAAGATGGGTAAATGGATCCTTCCAAGATCAATTTACCACATCCAGAGTTTAGTCCCACATCTAATAGTGATCGGACTTGGAGAGTCTCTGGAGGCTATATAAGAAGCCCCAGACCTCCTCTATCAGATGAGAAAGTGTAATGCAAAAATCAACCCTTTGAGGCGTTATCCCGTGCTTTCATCCCGCTCCTTAGGGAGTAGGGTTCCATGTTAAAATCCTGTGTTCCTCAATATTTATTTTCTTTTATCTGATTTTGCTTCTGCTTTTCTAACGGGCTTCAAAGTAGAGTTCAGGGAACATCATGGAGAGAGCCTTGGCAAAAGGATGCACAAGGTGTAGATGTCATAGGAAAAGATCTTCGGAGATGGACGTGATACTGAAAAAATTAGAATCCGACGACATGTCAAGATAATAGCGGCCATTCTTCTCATAGCCCCACAAAAAAAACAACATCATCCATATGTTCTGAAAATAACAACAGAATTCATCAAATATCACACAACAATTAAGCTTGCTACAAAGCTTATGAACGGGCAATAAGCTGAGAGGAAAATTAGGAGCACAGTGAACCTCAGACAGTTGAAGCTAGGAGGGACAACTCCATACTTCCGACGGTAGTGATAGACGAGTAAGCACCATTGGTGACTCGAACCGATTTCACTAACGAAGAAGGTTTAGAGAAGGTCCGTAGACTACGATTCTCCAGTGAGATGAGTAGAGGCTCCAATATCAATATGATACAAGAAGGAGAAGTATTAATTGCTGAGTTAGCTATTGTATTTGTATCTGAAGTGATAGCCAAAGTAGTACTGGCAGTCTCACTTGTAGAAGGAGGGGGTCCAGGGGTCTGGAGGATCTGCATCAGACAAGAGTAATCAACAATATTGAGTTTGGTCATCTGTCCACTAGAATCTAGATAAGACGCCTCTGCAACATTATATGCGTTCTCATAGGCACCATTGGCTAGATGATGAGGATAACCAACTTCTGCCAACATCGTTCGGATGGATGATTCCAGCGATCACAGTGAATGCATTGTGACTACCAATAACCAGTAGTATCTCATATACAGTCTCGACCCATGTCACATCCACGACTAAAGTCATGTCCACGACAGTGCGACCTTCTCGGAAACTCTGTCATCTACTTCTCCCTGATGATACTAAGTAAGTAGAGTTCTCCGCGAGAGGTTAATTAGATGGTAGTGCAGCAGATGTCTCTAGCTCTTCGAGACAATCAAATATGATCTTCATCGATGGACGAGGGTCGAATATCAGAAAACACTAATTCACTACTTGATATCTAGGATGCAATCCATTAAGAAAGCAATACACCTGGCAATCTGGACGTTCCTGAACATGTTTGGTACAACAAGAAGGCTGAAAGATCACAAGTGGTACAGAAGAGATGCTTGTAGTACTCAACTAGGAAAGAGTCGCCCTGAGATACAAAAAAGATCCGCGTTTAGATGACAACGAAGTGGGACTTAGTCGACTTTGGGAGTAGGTTTGCTCTGGATCGCCCAACATCTCCTTGGTCATGTCTTAAAAAAGCAAGTTCGATGCAATATGTGCTTCAACGTTATTGGTCATCTAGGTGATGGTCTGGTAGTTGTCTCTGAGCCAGGTTCCATAGTCTTTGTATGCCTCCTATGGAGGATCTTTCATCAGGATGTAGAGTTCCGGTTGACCACCAATGAACACCTTGAAGGAATGAGACTAGAGTATGAATTTTTATGCGCCCTTAATTTTGATAGAAGTATCTTGTACCATCATAGATGACATAGTTTACAAGATCTTTGTTTTCGTAGGAAGAGATGTCATGGTGGTCAGGTAGATATATCAAGGAAGTTCTATTCAAATAAGCATAAGGGGGCTGAGACGAGCCCTAGAACTCACGCACGTATATGCTAGAGGTCTGAACCCGTAATGAACAATAGTCCTAGGGCTTTGTGAGGGCCCTAGCAGCACCTTCCAAGAAGCAAAGGTAGCTGACGGAGGTGTCAGGAGGGGGGGGGGGTTGCAACATGGGCAAGCAATGCATAGGAGGCCGCAAGGAGGGGCCCTAGCGGTGTCCCGATCTTGGCTGACAGCACTGGTAGAACACAACAACGGGCTATGGAGGCCATGGAGTGCTGACGACAGTGTTGATGGTGTTGGAACGCACTCAACGACAACACTGATTGTGCTGGAATGCACCCTATGACAGCGTTCGTGGTGCTGAAGTACCTTAGAGGGGTGCAACAGCCCTTAGCACACCCATTGTGGGTGTTGCAACCACCAACAATGCCCTAGAATGGTTGCAAGTCCGACTGGGGGCTGCTGGTAGCAACCTGGAGAGAAAGGAGGGCCTCATGTGGGGCCCTAGGTGAGTAAGGGAACACACATGCACTGGAAGATCAAGGAGAGGCTTGGAGGTGAGATGATTTAGGTCAGAACCCCGGTCTAAGACTGTTGCACCGATACCATGTGGAGAAGAGAGAATGAGTTGTCTTATTCCATAGGTTTATGCTTTCTTATACAGAGTGAAATCGTAGAGAGCAAAAAATGAGAATTGCATAAGTTCCCGAAGGGTTACATTACTCAAATAGAATAGAGAAATACATTAACTCTAATAACTCTAGAAGCAACAAAATAAGAGCTAATATTTAAGACAAAATACATGTTAAATCACAAACACACTTAACAAAAATAAATTCTAATAGCAAGTAACACTAATCATCCACATCAATGCTATCATCATCCGAATCAAGATCTTCTTCATCGTTTTTAATCCATTCCTTCATACTCGAACACATCCTCTTCCTCGTTTATGGGCTCATCGGTTGAGCTTGAAGTTGAAGCTCCCTTTCCACGTTCAGCTCTTTGGCTTCTTCTTAGTTCCAAAATTTTCTCAGTGCCACTTACATTTGCCATTACACCTTAAGTCAATCATGAACTTGGAAAAAAACTCCTCATCTTGAGCTTGTATGTGTGGTGTGAGAAAGTGCACCTCAAGGCGAGGCATGCGCATTTCAACGACAACGTATAAGCCTCGGTTCGATTATGTGAGGTGCACGCCTGAGGTGGTTGAGGCGTATCTAAGGTAGAACACCTGAAGGCAAGGAGTTCTACTATGGCGTTTTAGCTTTTTTGGAGCATTTAATTGATGAGCTTAATTGTCCACTTGGAGCTTGAGAAGCTTATAAATTTCTACTAATCTAGGATATATTTATACAAGATGAATGCCTGCACCTCTGATGTTTCTTTCGTGTTCATAAACTTCATATTTACCATTAAACATGTCCAATTATTTCAGTAAACTCTTAACATTGCACTCTTAAACATGGTTTAAAAAAAGGCGCCTCGAGGCGCAAAGGCGCTCGAGGCGAAACGGGGCGTTGAGGAATCGCCTTGAGGCGACCGCCTCAGACCCCCTGGCAGAGGCGTGCGCCTCGGATGCCTAAGGCGGTCGAGGCGTTGAGGTGGGGCGAGACGCAAAGTGAGGCGTTGAGGGCTTTTTCAAGTATTTTTTCACAGAAAAAATGGTCATATTCGTATTTTCATATGTTTATAAAGGTTTTATTGTTGAGTATATATTTATGCAAGATGAATGCTTAAATTTGACCTCTTTCATATTCATATGCTTAAATTTGACCCCTTTCCCTCTTTCATATTCATATGCTTAAATTTGACCCCTTTCATATTCATATTTAACATTAACATGTCCAATTATTTCAATAAACTCTTACTATTACACCTTTAAACATATAAGAAAGTGTATACGAATTCAAATACCCATATAAGAAAAAATGGTTCAGTAGAACATACGATCAGGATTCAAATCGTATGGTGGCACAGGGGGAACACCATACTGTTCTTCATCTGGTTCAGTAGAACATACGATTAGGATTCAAATCGTATGATTCATATCAACAACTTGGATATCTTTAGTGGCAACTATAACCAATCCTTTTTTGATAAAAAAAATTAGTGATAGTTATAGCCAATGATTTCCTTTTGATTGAGTAGAAATTTAGTAGAAAGGTTTATGACATTAACATATCATCATATAGTTTCCTTTTGATTTCCTTTTTCGTGTTCTTATCTTCATAATATCATCATATAATACATTGTTATATACTATATATTTGTCAGAATATATTATTTCACCAATAAATATATTTATTATATATTTTATAATTATTTTTCTATACAAACTGAGGCTTACGCCTCGACCGCCTCAAGGCTACACCTCGCCTCGCTTCCATGGAAAAAGCCCCGTTCCGCCTTTCTTTTTTCAAATCTTGCTCTTAAACAAACGAATCCATACACATTAAAGCAGACAATCTCGTAAACGAACGAATCCATTTCGTGTCTAGATGTTGGACTTCACCCAACATTGGTAGGGTGCAAGGAATGGTATCCTGATTACTATATGATACACACATAAATTCCTAGATCATTTATTACTAAGATAACTAGCATCACATGCATCATACCATGTAAGTTAATCCAATCAAGCCATGGTTGGGATTTGTATTCGTGACCTCCGTCATCGACGAGAACGAAAGTGGAGTTTTAGTAAGAGCTACATATTATAATATTTATTCTATCATAACTGGTCATATGCAATCTAAAGCTAATTGAGGCCACCTAGGAAACTAGAGTTGAATACTTTGAAACCTTCTCTCTAGTTGCCAGAATGGGGTGCATGCATACCATTCTTTATATTGCAGCTAATAAAGCATCACATATCATTCAGATTGATGTGAAAAACGCCTTTCTCTATGACGATCTCGAAGAGGAGGTTTATATGATACGATCGTCGAGTTACAAAATCGAGGGAGAGTGTGTATGTTGACTATGTAGGGCCATCTATGGCTTGAAACAGATCCATCAGGCTTGCTTTGATAGACTTACCACTGAGATCAACACCCTTGGCTTTCAGAAAATGGCATCTGACTACTCTCGTTATACTTGCAGTCTATGTTGATGATATGGTTGTATTGGTGACGATGAATCGGGCATTTCAGAGACCAAGACCTTCCTCCAGATTGTCTTGTAATGAAGGATCTTGAACAACTCCGCTACTTCCTTGATATTGAGGTAATGCGCACTACACAAGAACTACATCTCTCACAAAGGAAGTATTACTTAGACATTATCACTGAGGTTGGACTACTTGGATGCAAGCGATCGGGCATCCCTCATCTGACATCCTTACAAAAGCGAGAAGGTGTTCTACATCTATTGATCCCGACTTTGAGCATACTACACGATATAGAAGCTTAGTGGGCAAACCATTCTATCTCACTCTTACTAGGCAAGATATACCACATTATGTGAGCAGAGTCGACCATCACATGAAGAGACTCCCCGTTACAGTCATTGGCCTGATGTTCTTCTGATCCTTCAATATTTTAAGCAATCTCATGACCGTGGACTCTTCAATAGGACAAATGGTCATACTGATGTCTCCGCATATACATATGTTGACCATGCCAATTCGCGGGAGGATTGTCGATCCATTACAGGCTACTTCATGCTCATTGGGGGCAACCTAGTTACCTGGGAAAGCAAGAAGCAGACAGTGATCTCTAAATAGAGTGCAGAGGCAAAATACATAGTCAAGGTTGTAAAAGTCGCCCGACTAGCACGACTAGTAGGTTCGAATTGTCTGGTCGGTGGATGGTCGATTGATAATTGACTAAATCCGATCAGGTCGACTAATCTATCGATTTTTACTTAGAGGTCCCCAATTTTTTTTATATATTTTTAGTTTTTTTAAAGCCAACTTATTCTAATGCACTTAATGTTTTATTTAAAATCAATTACTTCTTTTCGTTCATTAAGATAGTAGAAAAAATGTACAAATCTATGTAAATATATAAGAATTCATGTACAAAAATGATTTATATATCGAACAACAACAACAAAGTCTTTTCCCACAATTAAGTAGGATCGGCTACATGGATTCTTCGCCTCCATTCAGATCTATCTTGGGCCAATCCCGTGCTTATATCCAAAAGACTAATATCTCTTCGTATAGTCTATTTCCAACACTTCTTGGGCCGTCCTCGCCCTCTCTTAGATGGCTCAACATCCCAACACTCGCATCTCCTAACTGGTGCATCCGTTGATCTTCTTTGCAAATGACCAAACCATCTTAAGCGGTTTTCTCGCATCTTATCCTCGATCGGAGCTACACCAACTTTCTTTCTGATTGCATCATTTCGAATCCAATCTTTACGTGTGTGTCCACACATCCACCTTAGCATTTTCATCTCTGCTACATCCATTCTCTGCACATGTCTATGGTTCACGGGCCAATATTCAGATCCATAGAGCATAGCAGGTCTCACGGCTGCTTTGTAAAACTTTCCTTTAATTTTTAAAGGAATTTTCTTATCATAGAGAACAACAAAGGCTCCTCTCCAGTTTAGCCAGCATGCATTTATTCTATTAGTAACACCTCCATCAATTTCCATATCCTGTTGCAAAATAGATCCCAGATATCTAAAAGAATCTCTCTTCTGAATGTTATTGCTATCAATCTTCACCTCAATTCCTTCACCATTGCTTCCATCAAAGGTGCACTCCATATATTCCGTCTTAGCCCTACTTATACGAAATCCTTTAATCTCCAATGCATGTCTCCAGACCTCAAGCTTCTCATTTACGCCATCTCTACTCTCGTCAATCAACACAATATCATCAACGATTTGTATATCTAAAATAATTAAAAATTCAAACCTGATCAAGGTAGGAGATATCGATATCAATATCGCATCGGTCTGCCTAGAAAAGGATCGGGGATATATCGGGATATATCGATGATATCGATGGAAATGTCGATAATCGCTCAAAAAGGCTTTTTTTGCTATTTTTCTACAAATTAAGATCATCCAAGTTATTAAAGCAACAAATAACCTACAAATATACATTTATATCACACAAATCGGTCTTTTATGCCCCATATATCGCACATATCGATCATATCGAACATATCGATGTTAATAATGATTGTTGACTTGTAGATTTTGGAAATGGTGTTCATCCAAGTTCTTATAACACTAAATAACTTACAAATATAAACTTAGATCACACATATCGATCATCTATGACCCTTATAATCCTCATATGAATCATATCGAACATATCCTTGTTAATGTTGATTGGTGATTAATAAACATTGGAATTTTGATCAAAGTAGCTAAGTTAACCACACTTAAAACACATGTTTTGTTCATGCAAGATAGTGAATGACATTGAGATGAGTCATTTGATTCAGAAAATATAGATAATGACCAATGAAACAATGTTTCTTTCGTATAAATAACTTTTGGCAATGGACAAGGTTCAACCATTCTAGCGAAGTAAAGAATTAATTACAGACTTACAATAAATAAAGATTTACCTATTTACAAAAATAAATGAAAAAATGTAAAATAATGGAATATTATAAAAAATAGGGATTTTATCACTTGTGCCCCTCTGAGATGTCGCAATATCAGTTATGCCCCTATCTTTTTGGTAATATCAGTTGTGCCCCTCACTTCTTGCTCCGTCATCAGTTGTGCCCTTCCGTCAGATTGACCGTCAAAAAATTAAAATAACCATGGTTTATTCAAACCATGGTGTGGTTAAGAAGGGTATTATGGTCAGAATAAAAGTAGAGGAAAGTTTGGGCCGGGGAAGTGGGGCGGAGGAGGAATCCACCCAACGGTCCGGATCTCCATCCAGCAACGCACAGCTCCTCCCGGAGGCAAACCTCTTCATCACCCCCAATCCCGGCACGGGCGGCGCCTCCGCCCTCGCATCCGATTTCTTCCGCCTCTCCCGCTTTCCCCGCGCCGCCCCCTGGGCCTCCCCCCCGCCGCCCCCTGCTCCCCGCTACCCCTTGGGCCTCCCCCTGCCGTGCGCCGCCCTCTGCTCCCCGCCGCCCCCTGAGCCTCCCCCTCTACAGCCACGCACACCTCCGCCACGGTCCACCCCGATCTCCTCCCTCGAGCTCCGAAACCAACTGAACCAACGACAACCTCCGAGCGGTTCCAAATCCTCCGACGTCCAGTCTAAGGAACCAACTGGACACGAGTTCCGAGCACCAGTTCGAGGGAACCAACTGATCGGCGAAGCACACGAGGGAACTGCGAGTCCCGAGTCTTTCATTTGTTCTTCCCCAATCAACTCAAATGGTCCAAGTAGTGGTAATCGTTCTGCAGTGATGATTGCAATGGAATTATTTTGGTATAATGATTAGGTCTCCAACTAATGCTGATGGTGCTCCCGATTTCCCGATGCTCGAGCTTCAATGATTTGGTGCTTCTCTCCATACGTATGCTTAGATGTGAATCCCTAATCTCCAGGTTCTCGACTAAGGTGGAGGTCCGTCTCGATCAAATATCTGGCAATGTTGATGTTGTTCAACCTCGGTAAGAGGATGAAGATGAGGATGCCAACCTTCAGGGGAGGGGGCGGCGGGCTGGGAGGAGGTGCGGGGGGGGGGGGGCAGGAGGTGCGGCGCCGGGGAGGGGAGGGGGTGCGGGGAGCTCGGGGCGGAGAGGGAGGAGGAGGAGGTTGGAGGAGGAAGAAGAAGAGGAAGGGGAAGAGGGTATAAAATGACCACATAACCTTTTTTAAAAAAATAATTCCGCTTATGTCCTCAAAGTTAACGTCCGTTTGCACTGTAGATGGACGGTCACTAACCCGAAGGGCACAAGTGATAAAATAGCAAGAAGTGAGGGGCACAACTGATATTACCAAAAAGATAGGGGCATAACTGATATTGCGATATCTCGGAGGGGCACAAGTGATAAAATCCTTAAAAAATATTACCTAGTCGTGAGGGGTGAGTTTCATGGTGGATCTGTATGGCCTCCCCCGCCCCGTTGTCTCTTATAGCGCATCGTGGATTGAATGAACTTGCAGTAGTTCTCACATGTCATGTACGAGTTCATGGCATTGTAATCCATCACATACTGCTTGTACTGATGGTCATCGATGCCTATGAGCATCCCGAGACGAGGATAAGCAGCACTAGATCCGTTATCACGAGGGGCACGACGAAGATGGAGTAGGCGACAATCTCTATGGAGGAGGAGGCACTGTCGTGTAGAAGTCAAGGAAGATATTATAACTGTCACCATCAAAATAACTGCCCTGACTCTGCTCGGGTCGGCTGCCTTGATAGTTTCCACCATTGTAGCTGTTGTATCCATACCCGTTGTACCCATATGATGGAAGAGGTGTATGCGCCTGAGGAGGAGGAGGTCCTAGAGGAGAAACATGAAAGTATTTTGGGAAGATACCAAATGATCTCTCATCATGTAATGATCCATATCCACCTAGGGGACTTGGTGTTGCTCCACGATAAGGGCTGTGAATGTTCATGCAACTCAAGGAACCTACATATGATATCAAATCATCCATATAGTTGTCTGTAAGACGATGGCCACATCTGTATGCTTCGTAATCCATGTCTTGGACTTGGACTTGGGACAAATTATATGTGTGCGTGTTTACACACCGTTCCATATATTCACGCCCTGCGTGGAGCCATTCCTTGAATCTTGTATTATGTGGTCCACAACCAACCCTTGCTGGCCCTAACCCCCTGAATATGTTTCCCCATCACCAGATCCACCACGACCGCTGACAACATCATCATCACCACTTCTAATGTCATACTTTGATTTGAATTTGGATTTCGAACCAGTAGAGAGAATGTCATCAACAATTGCATCGAGCTCTAACCCTCCAAGAGAGTTCGTAATTCGCCCAGATCTGGCCATGTAATCGCCAACATCTGCTCCCATTTGATGGCTTATGTTCGATTTCGGCATGCCTCCCTGTTGATCAGGCACTGGAGCACCATTGGAATCCAACCAACTTTGGAGAATATCCTCAGCCCCATCGGCATTGTGCATTTTGAAAAAGCATGCAAGATCGATGGAAACTGTGTAGTCCTCTTTGTCATGACCCTTCCGTGCATGTTTCATCTTTATCCTCAAGTTGTAGTGCAGGTAGACAAGATCATGGAGCTTTTGTTCTCCTAACTTGTTCCGTCTCTTCAAACGTATCAGGTTGAATATACTCCAATTCCTTTCATAACCACCAACAAATGTGGTTTGAGATAATATGTTCATTACCACTTTCCATAGGTTGGGACCTTCCATCCCGTACAATAACAACAATTCAGCTACGAAAAATCCAAAAGGAAATAAATCAATATTAGTAATACATCACAATACAATCAATGAACTTATTCGTCTTCGCCCCTACACGGGAAGAGTACTGTCTCGTCCATTAACCATGATAACTCTACCGAAAGAACCCAAAGCATCCCTGAAGTACTTGACAAGCACATTGTTTGAAGTCATAAATTGTCACATAATACTCTTAATGAATATTTTGTTAGTCACACTCTAGAAGTCTAGAGTCCAAATCACCTCATTCATGCACAATATATGTGTCTTCCCGTCCTTGACGAGCTTCTCCACCACAATTTGTGCAACTATTAGAAGGTCAACAATTGTACCAAGACTGTTCTCGTACCGGTACTTGCGATTGAAGGAATAAGCTTAGACACAATACAAGTATGCATGATTATCATATTTTAATCCATAAAAAGTGCTATAAAAATGTAAAAAATAGATTTATTACATAATACATAACAGCATTGTGAAGAGGATGTGAAAAAATCTTGGTCTAACGTTCATCAATGATGTCCAACCAGGCTTTGTATCCTTTCTTCCCAACTGCTTCGCAGACCTTCTCTCTCATGCAGCGCATTGCCTCGTAGATCACTCCCATGGTTGGCTTTTTATCACCATCTACGATCCGCAATGCAGACACAACAGGATCCATAATCTTCGTGACTCGTGTCATATCATCCCAGAAGTGAAAATCATTGAACAATGCCTCCACCTTCATCCCTCCTTATGTTCGAGCTTCAGGTATCTCGAACCATTCCCCTTGGCAACACATGAATTTCAAACCCATCTTGTGTTGTTTAAGGCTCTGCAACGCTATAAAATAGGTTACAAAGCATGTGATGTTAAGCCTCACCGGTTTACCACCATACATCCGCCTCATCAAAGACAATACTTCGGAATGATTGTAAATGAAGGTAGTGATTGTCCGCGCTTACTCCACAACCTTTGAGACAAGCTTTCTCTTGCTGAAGTCCTTCAGGATGAAATCGATGCAAAATGCAACACAAGATGTCCAAAAAATGATGTGGATGCTGGAACACCTTATTGTTTCACCCGCTTTCTTAAAGTTTCTGCCATTATCCATCACAATTTGGATAATGTTCTCCTTCCCAGCATCCTTGATGATGCCTTCATCAACTTCAACAGGTACTTGTGGTCCTTCATATTATCATATGCATCAACGAACATCAAAAAAATTGTCTTCCCATCGCTGTACACGAGGAAGTTGATGATTTGCTTCCTCGTGTAGCTCGTCCACCCATCGCAGATCAACGTCACCACGTATTATGACCATCTCCTCCTGAGCTCAGTGATGTACTCGTTCATCTCCTTTTCCATCCCAAAATACTTGTTCATTATCTCCTCGGATGTGAGAGCTTTCACTCCCGTTCCTACGGCGGCAATCTCATCGATGGCATGCTGGAAAAATGATCCACTAGCAACATTTGTTAGAATGCTCTCCCCAAAGAAGAGCTTGTTAATGGCCTTGCCCACAATCTCCCTGACATTTATGAATGTGCCCTTCACGTTCTTCTACCTTGGATCCTTGCTTGGCTTATATTGCATGCATTTGCTCCTCGTCAAGAAGCGCTCAGCTCCATTTCCCCTGTATTTTTTGGTGGGTGGTGGTACCGGTGCACCAACAGAACCACTCTCACTGCTACCGGCAACATAGAAGCATCCTCGTGCACCGTCAAGTTCTCTCTGCTCGAACTCGCTCCTCATAGATTCCTTTGTTTCCCTTCTATATGCCCCACCTCTCAGTTGTGGTTTGAATATCAATGGGGTAGACGAAGTCTTCGTCGACCAGATCAGATAGGATATTGAACTCTTTCTCGAACATGAATTCCTTGAATTATTCATCCCTTCTGAACCTCTCTAAATCTTTGTCCTTCTTCCCGTCCAAGTTGGCCTACACCAAGTTCTCACATCTTTGGGACAACACATGCACTTAGCAACATTCTTGTTGTTGCCAACAAAACGGTGCTTCAACCTCGTAATCCCCCTTCCTCACAACCTCTTCCCACAAAAGTTGTACTATGTTTTCAATTTGTTGCCATCTCAAGTGGAGACAAAACAATCTCTCCATTGTCCCTCTCACCATCATAATTTGAAAGTGTGAATCCATGATTTTGATAGCTGAAACCTGCAAAGAAATTACACAACAAACATTCGTGAGACAATGAGTAGAACATTCAATTATTTGTTCAATATTTTGTGTTAATTTTCGGATTTATTATATTTATTATTTTTAACATGATTAATATGAATAAAGTCTCAGATATTTAATGTTTAACATACTATCTACATTTAGGTGTTTTGATTTCTAAGAAGAAACATCATAAATTTAGAGTTGAGATGATCAATTTCATGACAAACCATGCATGACACCACAAAACACAAAAATTAATTATAGATCTAATATTTAATTCATCGAGTTAATAAATTACTATTTTTAGTTAACATAAAGCACCATAAAATCTTGTTTTCCATACCTAGAACATGAGATCCAAGTTTCTCCTTTCATAACTTAAATTAATTTCACAATAAAACTCAAAAATCCTAAATTAATTCCCCCCATATCTAACTAATACTTCAAATCTTCCAGAAGAAACTCAAGAATATACAATACCAAACGAAACAAAAGTGATGAGAAATTTCACTCATTCAACATAAAAATTGGAGAAGATCTTGTGTTTACCTCAAAGAAGGAAGAGGCGTTGGAGAAACTTGGAGATGTGTTGCAGCAGCCTGGGTGCGAAATGGGGGTGAAACGGTGGGAAATTGCCATGGAATATTCCCCTTCTCGCCGATATATCTTCGACACCCGATATATTAGCTTCGTATCGCCGGTATCTGAGAATTCAAAAGGAGTATGGATATCGATATGCCCTCTCCACTAATACACGATATATTGACGATATATCGTCGATATATCACGGTATTTCCTACCTTTTCTTGACGGCCGATTATTCCTTAGCCGGTGGCCCAACTGATCGAGTACCGACTACCGATTTTTACAACGTTGTACACAGCAATGGCTCAAGAAACATGTGAAATCACATGGCTCGTCTCCTTTCCACAAGAACTTAAAATCCAATTGCTACTCACGTGCCTTTGTACTGTGACAACAAGTATGCTACTTACATTGCCATCAATCCTATATTTCATGACCGGACCAAGCACATTGAGGTTGATTGTCACTTCATTCATGATGCAGTACGAGGAGGAAGGATCACTTCTCCACACATCTCCACTAAGCTTTAGCTTGCAGATATATTCACGAAGGCACTACCCATGAAACATAGCTCATAATTGATTTCTAAATCGGGCATGATCGATAGATATGCTCCAACTTGAGGGGGAGTGTTAAAGTTATTATAGTTATTGTATCTATTTGAGTCATGTAAACCTTCAGGAACTTACATGTAATTCTCCCTTATTCCTCTCTAGGGTTTCACCCTATATAAGAAACCTTGAACCTATGAAATAAGACAACAACTCATTCTTTATTCCCCACAGTAGCAAACATTTTATTATTAACTTCCTTCATTTATTTCCTCTTTTATTATAATAGTTTCTTTTATTTCATTATTATAGTTTAGAAAATGTCTATATCTATGTAAATATATGAGAATATATGTAAAAAATTATATATTAAAAAATAAAAAATACACAACCTATTAAAGTTTGACTTAATCCATTTAGTTGCCTAGATGTTGACTAATCCTTCGTCAATGATACAACCAATCGAACTCCAACTTCTACAAGTTCAATAATAGTCTTCATTGTTCCCTTTTTATTTTTTGCATTCATTGTTCTTCTTTAGTAATGGACATCCAAATTGATGTGCACCCATCCATTGTCGATTATAAATTATAAAGTAATAACTACACATGCCATGACTCTGAACTAGTGGGAATGCTCCCTGTTAGAAAATAAAATGTGGAAACGCATCAGAGAATTAAAGAATAAAACTTTAGGAACATCGGGATTTTACGTGGAACCCTACTCCCTAAGGAGTGAGATGAAACCATGGGAGAAGGCCTCAAAGGGCTATATGTGTTCATTGAACTTTCTCGTTGGATACAGGCGGTCTGGGGCTTCTTATATAGCCTCCAAAGACCCTCCAAGTCCCACCACTTGTAGATTTAGGACTAAACACTGGGACATGGTAAAGTGATCTATTTACCCATCTACATATGAATGACGCATATATTCCAACACTCCCCCTCAAGCAGGAGCATGCAATGCTCATCTTGAACAAACATAAAGAAATCTCTCAAACTTACAATACCATATATGATGCAAATCGATAATGATGCAAATCGATTTTTGCGGCGTCGACGATAAATAATATTTTTTTGTTTATAGTGGATATTTGGTAGAAGAACGAGAGGGGTTGAGAAGAGAACTTGGAAGGGTTGAGAAGAGAGCTTGGAAGGGTTGAGAAGAGAACTCGCCGGGAATACGAGAGGTTGAAGGAGGAGAACCGCGGAGATCGCGTGGAGAGAGAGGGAGAGGAGGAAGGAGATAAAAAATCTCAATTTTAATTCATACTTGACTGAAATAAATACTGGACTACCATCTCTATATATAGGAGAGATGGTTTACAAAAATAGTAAACAAATTAAAATTGACAACCAACTTTATCCTAATTGGACTCTGACAACTTCCAATTGACCTCTAATTACTCTAATTAGACTCTAACTAATTAATTGACCAAAATTGCAATTAAAATCTACGAAATAAATGTTGAGATCACATGCGACCTCAATTATTCAATTAGACCATTACGACCGCTAAAAACGTAAATAAAATTGACTACTAATTAATTAAATAAATGTGGCCCTATAATTTGGGGTCACGCTGCATCAATATACTACAAACAATATCAACTCAACGCGTACAACTGTCGGCTGCTATCGAGAACATTGCTTCTTATGCCATGCAGGCGAGGAGGACAAACGAGTTGGAGTGTGAGTCAAACTGAATCTCCTCGTCAAAGAGCATGAGCTATGTACTGCGTATGCCAGAGTCACTGCAACTGAAAATGAGTCTCCACTTGAGAATTCTGGTCCGCCACAACAGGTTGACAACTGCTCCATCTCTGAAAGGGTCGAACTGAAAAGGTCATGGAGACATCTTCGTCAGAGTCCACAACCGCTGAAGAATGGAGTCAGAAGAAGTCTCCTTGTCGGAGAACCGGGTCTCTCCTATACTGGCTCAGAGAATGAGATAACTACTCTGAAGTCCCTATGAAACCACATGAAAGCCCTAGCCCACATGGCATAGGGATGGGATCTTTACTCTGGAGTCCCTATAGAACACATGAAAACTCTTGCCAAAACAAAATATGGGGACCACAACAAAATGATGGCAAACATGTGCACATCAAATCGAAGACTCAGAAACATCTGAACGTCGAGACTGAACATCTGTAGAGTCTGTAATCTGAAGGGGCATATGGATTGGAATCTGAACGAGCATTTGAACTGAAGAATCTTAACTCTGACTCTGAACTGAAATCTGGATCATCAGAGTGATGATGTTATATTATGTTGCTGAACTCTACACTATACTCCTCATTTCTCTCATACTTGTCCGAAAACAATGACATCGACAAAGTTGGGAAAAGACAATAAAATGGGGAGACAATAAAACATCACAAATGTCGATCTGATTTTTTTCAGCTTCTCTTATTTTTCTCTATCAATTTTTTTCGAATCATTTTGGCTAATTCCCTTTTTTAATAGCTGACTCATTCATTTTTTATCACTTGTGGTTTTTTTGTACATAACTCTTTTTTTCTGAAACACGCATGGCCCAATTGGGCTTGAAAATCGGGCCTCTTCCTCTCTTTTATTTCGGCCCAAATCTCATTTTTTAGTCATAGCCCATTGCCCTACTTGGGCGTGGAATATCAATCATCCCTTTTTTAACTCACAGTTGTAGGCTAGTTTTTTTCAACGGTTGTTTCTCCTTTTTTTTCATCATTCATTTTTTTCAATTGCAGGTTTTATTTAGTGTTCCCAATTGGAACCCCTTTTTCACTCGAAACTCATCGCCTCCCGATGGGACATTGCTCCCGTTGCCGCTGCCGCTGTCTAGAGAATTAAAAGGGGAGGGGGGGTCGATCTGCTGTTGAGAGTGCCGCCGCCCCCATAGGGCTTGACATAGGAGGGTGGAGGCGTCGCCGATGGAGATCGAGAGGACGTGATGAGGTAGTGAAGCTCATGTTGGAGTGTCGCCGAGATCGACGCGATGGTCTGGCAGGCGGACCCCCCCACTACTTGATGATGCGAAGCGGAGGTGGAGGGGCGGCGCTGACCACTATCGCCTCATGTTTCCTGCGCGTGTAGGTTCGAAGAGGAGGGCGCGATGTCGCCTGGAAGGGGGAGTTGAGGACGTTGTTGGGTGCAAGGTCACGCGCTACCTACACAAGGGAAGAACCCTTATAGTTTTTTCTTCGAACTGGCTGAAATCACATCACAGGTACACATAATCAGGGTTTCAGGAAGAAACCCAACAATATGCATAAAATTGATCTTTCAGATGCATAGAGATGTGTAATCTTGATGCCGTGAATTAGGGTCCCTAAAATCCTAATTTTTCTTTAAACTTGGCAGCAATAAACTTCATAACTTCGAATAATCTTCAAGATTGAAAGCCTAAAATTGTATCTCAAACAAATGAATGAATATAAAATAAATCTTCAAAATCAACCAAAAATGACCCTACCATGTTAGAAAATAAAATGCGGAAGCGTATCAGAGAAATAAAGAATAAAACTTTAGGAACGCCGGGATTTTACGTGGAACCCTATTCCCTAAGGAGCGGGATGAAACTGCGAGAGAAGGCCGTAAAGGGTCACACGTGTTCATTGAACTTTCTTGCTGGATACAGGGGGCTTGGGGCTTCTTATATAGCCTCCACAGACCCTCCAAATCCCACTATGAGTAGATGTGGGACTAAATACCGGGATGTGGTAAATGGATCTTGGAGTGATCCATTTACTCATCTACATATGAATGACGCATATACTCCAACACTCCCATACCAGTTTCTACATATCATGATGAAACACCACCATGTTCAGTGATAGACATTCAAAAAGTATAAAGTAATAATTACACATGCCATGACTCGGAAAGATTTATGGTATGCTCCCATCTATGTATCATGATGAAATAACACCATGTTCCCAACCAACCACATGGCCTAAATAGTTGCAACAACTCGCACTCTAACTCCATCTGACCAAACTATTCAGGGATTACAGTGCCCAAAAATCAAAGGGGATAAAAGTGAATCCCCATAATGTTTTCTGATCCAAGCATTCTGCAACACTCCAAGTGGAGGAAAAGGTGTTCCATATCATCCCTACCATCAACGTACATGGGGCTTGATTCATCAACACCATAAAACAATCTCATCAACAAACAACTATATTGAAGGGTCAAAAAAACTAAGGGGCTAGAAGTGTGAACCCACATGTTATCAATTTTGAGCCAAGCGTTCTGCAACACTCGCACTGGAAGAAAAGGTGTTCTGTATCTTCCCTACCATAGCCATACTTGGGGCATGAATCATCAACACCATAAAACAATCTCGCACTACAGGTTTCGTCACAAACAACTTTGTTGCAAGGACCACAAGAAAATCTTTATCCAGATACGTATCATCCATGTCCATATCACTTTGCAATCCATTTCTGTATTACCTTGATCCAAAACAGTAATAAACAAGAGGGCAACATACACCTTCTTGACCAAGACAGCCACATCTGACCAAGCCCAATGATCATGCTCCGCCAATAGGCTATCCACGCCTACTAGGAGGCCAAATGACAAGAGGAAATCCTCTGACTTCTTATCCAAGAATGAGGCATGGAAAATGGGGACTAATTCACATTCCTCCCAGCTTAAAAACTCTAAGCCTATGAAAGTTAATCAAGGCAAAAAGTTGTGCAAAATACTCAACAAGCATCGTGTTCCTGGATCAATCATCAAGCCAAAATCGAAAGTCATTCCCGGTTCTCATCACTAGCTTCAAGAAAGAGGCGACGTCTAGCAGAACAAAACTCACACTTCACTGGAAATTAGACGCCACTTTGACTCTAGTCGACATGCTCATCAATGGACACCACGTAGATATTTCGTTTCGTTTGAGCAAGCATGGGAGGTGATCTCCCTTCGCCTAAATATAAACCAGCTACGTTGTGCAAACGCCTTGTTCATCTCCTTCAAACATATCATTCTCAACTCCCTTATTAGCGGGTTGACTCACAACATTCCAAACAACGGAGGGACCCAAATTTTCCCTTGAGCCAGTTGAAAATAATTTTCTCATGATGATCCCAAAATGCTTTTGGACGCAAACTGGTAATAACTGCAAGGAAGGAAGAAGAAACAAAATAGCATAAAATCGTTGCCAGCACGAGCACCAACCTCCAACCCCTTGAAAGGAGAGACTCATTCCAGCCAGCCAGCTTTCCCTTCAACTTCTCAACTAGTGCACCTGATGAAGCCAGTCACTAACCAATGGGAGCCTCGGTAAGTGATAGGTAAAGCCACTCTTGTAGTAGACCACCAATTCACAGTCTTCGATCATACCTTCTAACAATCCAAAGGGAACAAAGGCCAACTTGATGTGGTTCATTTAAAAAAGTTCTAAGCCTTATCCCACTATGAGTGGGGTTGGCTACATGGATTCTTGCTCAAATCCATGCTGATGTGGATCACTTGATGCCTTGAAATGTCCCCAAAAATATCCAGCACAACATATATTTCCCTAGCCTCTAGAGTCACCCCTAAAGAACGGTGCCATTAACATATTGCAGCACATGGATGTAACTTTCGTCAGCAAAATATCTCCTATTTATCTTACATCTCACCATCATCGACAATATGCATGCTACAATCACAAAAAGAAGCGCCAAAGGACATCATTGTTACATCTCCTTCTATGGTTGGAAAAATCATCTTCATGGTACCAGTTAACCACCACCAAAAATGAAGCCACGGGATCGCATCTTTTTTCATCCAAGCAATCCACATATCTGGAAAACCCTCTAATACAAAGACGCCCAAAAAGCGTTATATTGAAATCCATGCCCACGAGTTATGCCTTCTACAAGAAACTAGCCCCTACCTCGGATCGATCGCTTTTTGGCCTCTGGGAGGATGATGGAAATGTTCCCTTCTTGCTCGGTTTCCTCTAGGCCCATGTCTTTTTCGGACCATTCGCCAATTCTTTGGGACTCTGGCGAGGCCCCTTTGCTGCGGGGCCTCTTTAGATACGAGAGGTGCTGGATCCAGGAGGCGCGCTTCAAGGACGTGGTGGCGGAGCATTGGGCTCACTCGTGCTTTGAGGGGTCTGCGGCTTCGAGATTGAGTCAGAAGCTTGAATCGCTACGGAAGAGGCTGGCGCGATTCAAGAGGGAGTCTAGGGCGACGAGAGTGGTGGTCAGGACTGAGGCGGAGGTTGTTATTGCGAGGCTTGAGTCGGTGGAGAACGAAAGGGAGCTGACGACTGACGAGCTTTGGGAGCGGTCCTGTGCGCAGAAGAGTGTTGCGGAGGAGGACAAAAAGAGATCAACTGAATGGCGGCAGCGATCGAGGTTGAAGTGGCTCAAAGATGGCGATGCAAACACGGCTTTCTTTCACCGCGTGGCCAGTGGAAGGAAGCGTAACAATTGTGGAGCACTTCAAGGGCTTCATGTCGAGGCGCTCTCCGAGGTCCTGGAGGTGGCTGGGGCTGGGGGTGTCGATGGTCTCGGAGGAGGACTGCGCGATGCTAATTAGACCGATTTCCTTGGAGGAGACTAAAGTGACTGTGTGGGAGTTAAATGACGACGGATCCCCGAGGCCGGACAGATTCTCTGTGGCGTTCTATCGTGACTTCTGGGAAGTGGTGGGGAGGAAGTTTTTGAGGTTGTTGCTGAGTTTTGCTCGGGGAATGCGGGTTTCGATCGAATTAACAGGGCCATTTTGCTGTTGATCCCCAAGACGACCGCGGCGGAGGATATTGGGGACTTCCACCCCATCTCAATGTCTAACGCCATTTACTTAATTGTGGCCAAGGTGCTGGCTCGGAGGCTTGCTCGGGTTCTGGATTCGATTGTTTCTCCGGTTCAGGCCGCGTTTATTCGGGGGAGGCAGATTTCTGATTGTATTGCGATCGCTTCGGAATTGGTGGCCGATTGGAGGAACTCAGGGAGGCAGGGGGTGCTTTGGAAGATTGATTTTGCCAAAGCATATGATAGCATTGATTGGAGCTTCTTATGGTCGGTCCTCAGAAGGCGGGGGTTCCCGGAGCTTTGGATCTCTTGGATGCGCCGGTGTGTGACCACTGTGTCCTTCTCGGTTTTGGTTAATGGCGGCTTGGAGGGGGGGTTCTTCCAATCTAGACGGGGGCTGCGCCAGGGGTGCCCGCTGGCTCCCCTCCTCTTTGTTATTGCTTCGGATGTCTTGGCTCGTATGGTTGATCGGATTATTGAGGCTGGGCTCTCGAAGGGCTTTTCTAAGGGAAGCGTCTTTGTGCCTCTGATTCAATTTGATGATGACACCTTATGTTTCATTGAAGGAGGTGCTACTGAGGTTGTTGGCATGTCGATGACCCTTGAATTATTTAGTGAGATGTCGGGGCTTCTTATTAATGGGGCTAAGTCTAAGGTGATTCCTTTTGGAATGACGGAGGAGTTGGCGCTTGAATGTGGTAGGATTCTGGGGTCTACTCCGAGCGAGCTGCCGATTGGGTACCTTGGTCTTCCTTTGGTGAACGGGAGGGCCAGAGCTAGGGACTGGAGTCTGGTTGGTGAGAAGGTGGAGGCGCGGCTTGCGGGTTGGCGTGCGGTGCTTCTCTTTAAAGGAGGGAGGTTGGTTCTTCTCAAATCGGTGCTATTTGCTATCCCGGTGCACTTTCTTTCGATTCGTCGGTTGCCGGCTGGGATCCGTAGGAGGTTCGAGGCTTGTATGCGAAGATTTTTGTGGGGGAAGAAGGGTGCGTCGGGGAGGGGGATTCACCTTGTGGCGTGGGATGAGGTGACCAGGGGGAAGCTCGAGGGGGGTTTGGGAGTTAGACGTTTGGAGATTGTACGGTTTCTGGCAGTTTTGTACATTCTTCTCTCTTTTTTGCTTCTTTAATATATTGGGGTGAACACCTTTGAGTGTCTCCCCCTTTTTTTGGGCTTCAAAAAAAAAGAAACTAGCCCCTACACTTCTCAACTCGTCCCATAACTAGGAAGCTACATGTGCCCAAAAGGCCCATAAACATTGGTGATCATCACCCTTCATTATCTAGAGCATTCCATATACTCCAGATCGAGTTCATACACGACAACTGCAAACGTAGACGAGTTCAGATCCTGACCCCCAAACATCGAGATGGATATTCGTAAAAAAATGTTGCATTAAAATCCTCGCCATGATTTATGGCTTCTACGAGAAACTAACCCCCACACTTCTCAACTCATCCCATGACTCGAGACGTTGCACATGCCCCAAAGACCCAAAGACATTGGTGATCAGCACCCTTGTTCTGAGTGTGCATAAGCACCATCATAAGCAATATGGCCCCGAGCACTTCATCAACAAGCTTCAAAATGGCACCAGAAGTTCCTACAACTCCAACAACCATAAAGTCTGTTAACTTCAGGCCTAAAAAAGATCTCTAAATAGACATCCCACATTCATTGAGCTTTATTTCCTGCTAAAAAATCGCACCTGCATACCAAGATCCAAATGATGATCCCACCGTCGAGTTTTTGTCGGGTTTCCCCAGCCCCATGACATTCTAGGATTATCATCTTCACTTATCAATGAAAAGGGTCTCCCTTGCTAGATTCACCTCATCCCGATTAACCAAAGCAACCTACAGGTCATCTGCCCATACCACCTCCCTTATCGCCCCTATCTCTACAAGTGTAACTATGCAAACTTCAATAACTGGGCATGCAATGCATCTCCTACCGAAGCTAACACAACATGGGCAATCGATGGCACACATTCATAATCCAAACCTGACACCTCTTTTCAGCTCTCCTCTAACCCCCATCTTTTACTTGAAAACATGTTAATACTTCTGATCGTGAATCGTGATACCTCCTCATTCTACTCCATCATTCCTCCCTCAATCCCTTACTCCCCTGACACCTTCATCACCTTCCCCCTCCTACTACGACAATTCTCTCCTCCCCCTCACCACTATGAAATACAAAAAGCTCCTTCCCATCAGCCTCCACACAACTCCTAGAAGTCCTCCCAACAACCACAATACACACACCCACCACCTTGAAGGGAGAACAACCATCAAGCCTCCATATAAGGTCACCACTATCACCTCCAAAGCATGAGCTAAGGCAAACACTGAGTTACGTCAAAAGGAAGAGGAGAAACTTTTCCCTTAATTGGACCACTTGATCAAAGTTAAAGGACTTAAAATCGATCAGTAGTGCTACAACCTTCTCTTTGTAGATCTATCCAAAAGGCATAACTAAATTCGAGACCCACTTCCATCGACTCGACAAATTTAAACAATCAAGCGACCTTCAAGGTTCCAGACAACATTCCTTTCCCAATCATAAATCTCATCGATCATCAACCCTCTGATGTGTGATCAACGATGATTGAAGATGCATCGTTATCTTCCTTCGTAATCAGTATTGCAAAAATCGATATTTGTTGGAGAAAAATAAGAGCCTTGTTATTTCTGAGAACCCTAGGCTCTCTTATATAGTAGACTCTCTTATATAGTAGAGAGGCCTATGGGTAAATTACATAAAGTGGAAAACAGAAATAGAGAATAAGAAAGAGATACATATGAAATATGAAAATATAAATATCTTCCACTCCCCCTCAAGATGGAGCATAGATATCGATCATGCTCAGCTTGGATGAACACTTCTGAAACGATCCTCTGGGCAGTGGCTTAGTGAAGATGTCCGCGGTTTGCTCTCTAGAGCTGACATGGGAAGTAGAAATCAGGCCCTTCTGAATCATGCCTCTGGTGTAGTGACAATCTACCTCAATATGCTTTGTTCTCTCATGGAACGCAGGATTGTTTGCAATGAATAGAGCAGCCCGGTTATCACAGTGTAACTCCATGGGTAGAGGAACCTCTACATGTAGATCACCTAGTACTGCTCGGACCCATATCATTTCTGTACTTGCTTGAGCCATAGCCCTGTATTCGGACTCGGCACTTGATCTTGCTACAACAGTTTGTTTCTTGCTTTTCCAAGAAACGAGAGAAGTGCCACCGAATATTGCAAATCCCGAAGTCGATTTCCTATCCTTAGGACAACCTGCATAATCCACGTCAGCATATGCGGATACAGAGAGTGTTTCTCCTTTCTTGAATAGTAATCCTGAGCCTAGAGATGATTTTAGATATCGCAATAATATATATATAGCATCCATATGTACCTGTCGAGGTTGCTCTATGAATTGACTCACTCGACTCACTGCAAATGCAATATCCGATCTGGTAATTGTAACATAAATGAGTTTTCCAACCATCTCTCTGTATCTTCTCTTATCGACTTCATCTGTATCATCATCATATAGCTTCATGCTAGGATCCATAGGAGTAGTGGAAGGTCGACATCCAATCATGCATGTCTCTGCACGCATATCTGTAACATACTTTCTTTGGGTCATCACAAGACCCTGTGCATTTCTAGCAAATTCCAACCCCAAGAAATACCTTAGAGTGCCCAGATCATTAGTCACAAATTGACTGCTCAGAAATTCTTTCGCCATCTTGATTCCCTGCTCATCATCTCCTGTAACAACAATATCATCAACATACACCATGATAGCAACAGTACCTCTAGACGTCTTCTGCACAAATAAGGAATGGTCTGCATTTGATCTTTTGAATCCCTGTCGTTCAATCAGATCTGAAAGCTTTTGAAACCACGCTCTAGGACTCTGTTTAAGGCCATATATTGTCTTATGGAGTCTACAAACCTGTTGACACTCCCCCTCAGCAGCAAACTTCGGAGGTTGCTGCATATAGACCTCTTCTTGTAGATATCCATATAAAAATGCATTTTTCACGTCAAGCTGGAATAACGACCAATCACGTGCTACAACAACTGAAAGAAGGACACGTAAGGTAGAATGTCGAGCAACCGGAGAAAACGTGTCCAAGTAATCAACTCCATAGGTCTAAGTAAAACCACGTGCCACGAGCCGGGCCTTGTACCGAACAAGGCTTCCATCTGCATGGTATTTAACAGTAAATACCCACTTGCAGCTAACAATAGACGCTCCGGGAGGAGAAACAAGTGTCCAAGTTCCACGGGACTGCAACACGACCATTTCTTCTTCCATAGCAAGGCGCCATTTGCTATCGTTTAGTGCCTCTGGTAATTCCGTGGAACTTCTACTGCAGATAGAACAACTGCAAATCTCTGTAAATCGTCGTAAGACGATGAAAAGAAACCTGGGAGGCAAGTGGATAGGATGCACAAGTACGCCTTTGCTTCCTAATAGCAATAGGCACGTCCAAACTCCATGATCGTCATCATGTTGCATTCCTTGTATCAATAGATCTGCAGACTCATCGTTAGAAATCAAGTTATCAGAACAAACCTGAGGCATGCTCGATGACGGACCACGACCATGAGCAGAGGAGGACCGACGAGTATAGTTTTTGGTAACGGAGGGACAATGGTTACTGGAGGTGGTAAAGGTGGAGGTGAAAGTATGACAGGAGGTGGTGGTGGAGATGGTGTGGAGGGTAACTGACTCATAAGAGGAGGTGGCATGAAGACCTCAGTATCATAACAGGAAGTAGTCATTCTGTCACCTATAGGAGAGAAAAACATCACAGATTCAAAGAATGTGACATCGGCGCTAACAAAGTATTTTCGACGCAGCGGATCAAAGCAACGATATCCCTTCTGTGTCCTGAAGTATCCCACAAACACACATTTGACAATCCTGGGAGAGAGCTTATCAAGACCTGGCACCAACAGATGGACAAATACGGCACAACCAAAGACACGGGGTGTAAGAGAGAACAACTCCTTAGAAAAGGCTATAGAGAAAGGAGTTTTCTCACCTAAGACAGACGAGGGAATGCGATTTACTAGATAGCAAGAAGTGAGAACCGCATCACCCCAGAACGAGAGTGGAGCATGACTCTGAATAAGTAGGGTTCTAGCGATATCCAATAGATGACGATTTTCCGCTCTGCAACACCATTTTGTTGTAAAGTGTAAGCACATGAAGTTTGATAAACTATACCACGAGATAAAAAGAACAAGGAAAGAACTCTAGTACAAAACTCCAATGCATTGTCAGAACGCACAATTTTCACAGAAGAAGAGAAAATATTTTGAACTTCATCGATAAACATTTGAATCACATCTCCTGCTTCAGGTTTATTCTTCAATAAAAATACCCAAGACAAGCGAGAAAAATCATCTACTGCAACAAGATAGAACATGTGTCCCTGGTGGTCAGGAACACGACTGGGACCCCAAATATCAATATGGACTAACTCAAACAAGGAGCTACTACTCCGACTTCAACGACTCGGGAAAGTAGACCAATGATGCTTTCCCAACTGACACGCTTCACCCTGAAAGGACGACTTCGGAGAAATCTAGGGCAAAACACGACAAATCTTCTGAAGAGGGAGATGACCAAATCGGAGATGCCAGGTATATGGAGAGTCTGATCCTGTAGAATGGAGAGATGCACCGACATAGGGACTATGGACCAGACGATAGAGACCACTATGCTCACGGCCATAGCCAACCACCTTGCCCGAGGGTATGTCCTGAAAAACAAGAGACGATGAGTCAAAAATAGCTCGACAGTTCAAATCTTTGTAATCTGGCTAATGGATAGTAAGTTCATAGAGAAATCAGGAGCATATAACACATTTTGCAGTCTCATGGAAGGTGTCAGGTTAGTCTCCATGTCCTGTGATCGGGGAATGTGTCCCAATGGCTATCACCACAGTTTGTCCTGAAGAGACCGATCTATATGCAGTGAGCTGCTCTTTGTCCCCACAAAGATGATGTGTCGCTCCGGAATCCATAATCCAGTTCGTAATCATAGATCCATCACAAGAGGTAAGAGCATAAGAACTACCTGAGATACTGGCTGTGGCAGGTGAACTGACAGAGGCAGAGATAGCCACATATGACTGACCTCCAGGAGCTGTATCAGGAGGCATGATATCCCTCAGTCTGGCAACAAGATCATCGAATCGCTGGTCCAACGAGGAAGGTGCAGGGGACTCAACTTGTTCTGCTACCCGAGCCGATGCAGGAAAGGCATGCTTAGAGTAGCATGTATCCTCGAAGAGACCAGGGCGACGACAATAACTGCATGGTTGACAAATCCGACCCCCACGACCCCGAGGGTCACGACCACGAAAGGTAGAGGAGCCACCTCTTCCTCTGGAGGCTGCCATCGCTGAAGGTGTCTGACTCGCAATCGAGCTTGGGACAGTAATTCAACTCAGTCGGCGAAAAGCTTCCTCCATAGGAGGAATAGTGGCGTCAGCAAGAATCTGAGATCGGGCAGCATCGTACTTTGGATCAAGGGCATCCAGGAATACACCTACCATGGTAGCATTCCTGTATGTCTTCTGCTGCTCAGGAGTGGCCGTCAACGCATGAAGCTATGGAGCTTCTCAAACATCCCTCGTAGGGATGTGTACAGTGAGTGAAGGGGGCGCCCATTCTGTTTGACTGTAAAGATATCATGTTGCAACTGAAGTATCTTCGTCTCGCTCCGCGCCTACGAATATGTAGCCGCTAGAATATCCCACATAGCCTTAGCCGTGGGCTGATGCAGTACATCGTTGGCGATCTCTATCGTCAATGTCCCAGATAGCCAGACTTTGGCATACACATCGTCCGCCTCCCACGAGGCATTCACCCTAGTCTTCTCCACCGGCTCCTCTTCGGTAAGAATATGTTTCTTACCATTCGACTTCATCGGGCCCATGAATTGCATAGCCCAGAGCTCATAATTTGTCCCGTCCATTTTCACAATAGGCGCTGGACCTCTGAATGCGCCAGTGGCGGGTACATCAACCTTGTTCTCTGACATATTGCCGGAAGAAGACTGCTACGGGTGCAAGAAATCACAGTTTGTGTGTCAATACAGACATATATGGGTTTGGGTGCAGGTGTAGACTCATGCACACCAACTGATCAACCAACTGACGAAGCTGATACACACGGAGCTTATAAGGGTGCCGCGCACGGAAGACAATTCACGCGTGAGGGCTGTGAGCGCGAGACAGCGCGCGAGGCGTGAGCAGGCGCGCGAGAAGGGAACGCGAGCAGGTGCTGCGCCACGCGCGTGACCTGTTGTGCATGCGATACGTGCGCGCGCGGCGTGCTGTGCGCGCGAGGCGTCCGCGCGAGCCTTGTCGGCGGCGCACTCGGCGGTGGCGCGTGTGCGCGAGGCGAGGAGGCGACGGTGCACGAGAGGGTTGGTGGTAGGGTTAGGGTTTTTCGGAAATCGAGAGCTCCGATCTAGGACCGTCGCTCTGATACCATATTGGAGAAAAATAAAAGCCTTGTTATTTCTGAGAACTCTAGGCTCTCTTATATAGTAGAGAGGCCTATGGGCAAATTACATAAAGTGGAAAATAGAAATAGAGAATAAGAAAGAGATACATATGAAATATGAAAATATAAATATCTTCACAGTATTCAATATTCAATCGAATGGGTAACTGTGTATTTGGGAGACTAGTGGAATATTCGAGAACGTAATTTTAAGTACTTTCAGTATAAAACTTAAGACTTTATCTTATATATTTATACATGTAGCGAAGCCTTCTCCCACTTTAAGTAGGGTTGGTTACAAGAATTATTACTCAAATCTATGTCGAAAAATCCGACTATTTTTTATTCTGCCTCTCGGCTACCTAACGCAACCCCCACAAGAGGGATTTGAACCCCAGCCCTTCGGGTGGTAGGCACATTGCACTACCACCAGCTCATTGAAGTGGGCACTATATATTTGTATATGTATGGTCATTAATTAACAAGATAAAAGTCCCACACGATTTATAATCAAACTTTACACATCTTACTTAAACTTTCCATTAAAGAAAAGTATGAAAGAAACAAAAAATAATTATACATTGTTTTTCATTAGTCGACCGACTAGTTGGTTAGAGTTATTTTATTCAGTCACCACATCGAATAACGTACTCAGACCAACTAATCGATCTAGTCGAACGATTACTGCAACACCATCTATGACAATGATAACCCCTCCCAAAGTAAAAATGCAATTCAACCAGCAATAACACACAAAGACGGAGGCGTGGGACGAGGAGATCCAGACACGTCCACAATCACTTGAAGAGAATTCCCATGTGAGAGTCCATCCAGAACAACCACCACAAAACTTCCCACCAACATCATCGCCTCTCAAAGAGCATCAAAGCTTCTGACACCCTCAAAGGTACCCCTAAATCGGACAGGATACTACTATAAGCATGATGCTCAATTCCATTCTTGAATTGTGGCCTCTGCCATACGACATGCTTAAATAGGAGAGCATCCCCTTTAAGGAGGTGCTACTCTTCTTCCTCAAAGGTACCCCTAAATCGGACAGGATACTACTATAAGCATGTTGCTCAATTCCATCCTTAAATTGAGGCCTCTGCCATACGACATGCTTAAATAGGAGAACATCCCCTTTAAGGAGGTGTTACTCTTCTTCCTTCAACAACCTACGAGGACACAACGTCGAGTGTTTAATCCTCATCACATTCCCCACGAACAACAACCCCAACAACCACGAGTCCTCTATTGCCTTGAAAAGTTTTCCATCGTAGCCTTCAAGCACCAACATCCACTTCTCGTGTTCAAACCTGTCAATCCATTCAGAGCATTGGATGTTAGGAACCTTTCATCGAACACTCAGCCCTACAGTGACCCAACTCCATGCATTAAAACCACATCACCTCACGCTGACAAATCTTCGTGAATTGGCCATCTCTTCCACCATGAAAGCAACAAACCTCTTTCAAGATGCCTTCACAAACGGACTGTCATATGTGTTGCTTCCTCCCCTCACCGAAGACCGTGGTTTCTTAGGTTCTTCGTGCCATGCTCAACAATGATTCCTATCACCTCTTCCAACACAACAACCTATGCACTATAGGTGCCCCCTATTCTCATTCACTAACGCCGTTTTTTCCATCCACCTATGCTTCTTGTTACTCTTGCTCTATCTCCATCCCTTACACTATCAGTGGCCCTTCTTCTTTAGATTCTCTTTGCATTTTTTATCATTCTTCTTCCATAGACACCTTTCTTTTACCCTAAACTCTTTTCAACAAAAGTCCATTTGCGTAAAATGTTGACAAGGCACAATAATATTAAGAATACAAAAAAGAAGGAATATCCATTATGTCCTTTGAAATATGCGAATTGGGCCGGAGGATAAGTCAAGCGGTGATGAACCCTAAAGGGTTCTACCTCTTTGACATCATGCGACCATTGTTGCAATGGACAAAATCTTTGTAGTTGTGGCGACTTCACAACTCTCATCAAGATTGTGATAATCAATCTTTGTACTGCCTTTGCAAATCTCACCTATGAAGATCCTTGATGCTGCCTTTGGCCTTTGCTGCCATCAATGCTGCGATTGTCTCGCATTCAACATCGTGCCCATCAGGTCATTATCGATTCTACAATCGGGCTTTGTTGAAGCTGCAGATTAGAATAACTAATGTTGGGTCAGTTGGTAATGCCATCAACCTCACAAAGTTGTTGTCAGTTTCCAGAGTAGCAACAAAACACGTGGTCAGAAGTTAACGAGGCATCGCTCTCTCACAGCTTTTGCCATGATTGTCATACCAACCTTAAGCCAAAATATGGCCAGGTTGTTGCATGAAACCAGAGAAGAATCGATCTTTCTGGAACATATTTAATGCACATTACATGACAGCACAAACAAAAACATGCTTGAAAACCAAGTGCTTAGACTATGTAAGTGTGATGTCTTCAATCTCCGCTCTTGTGCACGTATTCTTCACTATCAAAGCATAGATGTCAAGATATAGAATCCAACGTTAAAATCATGAAAACCCACAAGCAGATCAAAACAAGAAGTGTTGAAATAATGAAAAACTGCTAGGAGATCAACATATAAAAATTTTGAATCTCCTTGTGAACATAAAGCAATCTGAATATACATATTAAAAATTCTAAACCCAATAAACTACGCACAAACCTCAACATTATCCATAATCACCTACTCTAATACAATGTTAAAAGATATAACTGCAGGTGTGCCAATGTTGGCATACTGTCATATTCCACGGTTATATTGATCCACATACTCACACAAACCTAAGAAATATGAGGGGGGATTGAACACAAGTCAAGTGCAAAATGAGTCATTGGTAGGATCCAAACACCTAAGTAACTAGTCACATAATTCTCAACATTTTCAGACTAGTTTCTTGGCACCTCACATATGACCTTCTTAGGTTCACACTTACAAGATGATAATTGATACAGAGGTTGAATCTGGGCAACCAGACCATTACGACTCTTTTACAATGTGAGTTGTCAATAAGTTTCCTCATCCGATCATTTACCAACCACTCCTTACATATTCAAATGTGAGATTATCTTCTGAACATATAGTTAACAGAGTCCAAATACCCACACAGGTCAAAACTAAATGGGGCCAAATGAACAATGACAGATTACAAAGATCCAGTTTGACAAAACTTAAAACATAAGTATCAGCTGATAGTATGTTCTTACTGCAGTGAATGAACAGGTAAATAAATAAGGATGATTACACTCACCAGCAAAGCCTGATCTGTATGATCATCTAAAAGGTAGAATAACAAAGATTCCAACACTGAATGCCTGACAATACCAAATGAAGCAGCAAAGTCATCAATTAGATTCCACAATTTACTCTTCTGAATGTCCCAGAGTTGATCAAATAGATAATATAGAAACTGCGCATTAAGTTAAGAAGAATATGAAGATCTTTCCTCAAAGAAACAACCCAAGGTAAGAAAACAAAAACATGTAAGCTTCATATTAGCAAAGGATACAATTGCTTGCTTTGCAACAACCATATCAGATGTCCCTCGCAAAAATAAAATATCAACAGCAGATCGCAAATTTCTGAAAGGATAAAGTCCTAACGAGCTGTGACAGTTAGATGGAGAAGGTGAAGGATCCTCCTCTGAACAGGAAATATTTAAATACCAATTCTCATCCTCGCTCTGTTCGATTCCTAAATTTACTAGTGCATCTTCAATAAAAAGAGTGGACCCATTATATTCTAATGAGTTTCCACTGTCAGGCCAAGCTCGGTTGGCTGCTGCAGACTTCCTCTCCTGAACTTGTGTACACCACCAGGAAATAGAGTTTGAGTACCGTGTACTGATATCCTTGAGATAATTATGTCGTGTACACCAGACCATAACCTCTAGATGCTGAAGAAAAGAAAGAAAGGAGGTTAGACTACAAAGGCAATCTACTTGCAAAAGGTTAATTGTAACACTAAAAAAGAACTGATTTAACTACAACCAAAGAATTGCCATGTTACTTCTCACAAAAAAATATAGCCATGTGAAATTCATTATAATATGATAGGTAATGCAAAACGCTTGACGGCAAGATTGAGTTGTTGCATGCAATGACATATATGCAGCATATGAAAACAAAACACAAATATAACTAGCAACCAAAATAATAAAGCCTATATGCAGATAAGAAATGAAAAAGGTAAGACTAGATGAGATGTTAAGCACAATTTTTCCTTGTGAAGATTCTTACGGCAGTTTAAGCATGTCAGTGCTCTCGGTTTGTAGTTAAGTTATGATTAGTTTGCATCTGACAAGTGTTCGTAATGCAGTTCATTCCTACCCTAAGTTGACAAAGATGCAACAAATTCTTGAAAAAGAGCCCTGGTGTTTGAAGATATCTTGGCTCTGAAGATGTCATGTTTAACTCTCCCCATCTTCATTCGGGCAGAATACAGAACATGTGCTTTCTTGGAACCCTTTCAGGTCTAACCGAATATTTCCACTCTTATTTAAGTTAAATTATATATTGGAATTTATTGGATACTATTCATTCATTAGTGGTAAACAAATGGATTTTATTAGCTTTAGTTAACTTAATAAAATATTGAATACTACATTGGTGCTATATAAGAATTAGGTAGAAATGTGTTTCAGTTAGGGCCTTGTCTTGCTCGTTTGACCTACCTGAAATCTATACATCACGAGTTTTACTTTCATCCAATTTAGGATGCACTTTCCTCTATTGAAAGACCGTTCAATTCACTTGGCTTCCTCGAAAAATATCACTCACGTAATAACTTGCAACATTTAACAATCAAGGGATGATTGCCAACCCATTTGTTGGGAGAAAAACTGAGATTGATTATTCAGAGAAACCCTAAGCTCTCTTATATAAGGAGAGACCTTAAGGGTAAAGTACAAAGTAGTCCAGAGAAAACAAAGAAATAACAAACAGGTACATAGCATAATAATATCTATCTCTACACTCCCCCTCAAGGTGGAGCATAGATGTCTATCATGCTCAGCTTGGATGAACATCTCTGAAAAGGTCCTCTGAGCAATGGCTTGGTGAATACTTCCACAGTTTGATCCCCTGAGCTCACGTGAGTTGTAGATATCAATCCTCTCTGGATCAAGTCTCTAGTGTAATGGCAGTCAACTTCTATATGCTTGGTTCTTTCATGAAAAGCTGGATTGTTGGCAATAAACAAGGCTGCCTGATTATCACACTGAAGCTGCATGGGTAGAGGTATGTCTACATGTAGATCCTCTAGTACAGATCGAACCCACATCATCTCCGTGCTGGCTTGCGCCATGGCCCTATATTCGGATTCAGCGCTGGACCTTGCCATAACAGTTTGTTTCTTGCTTTTCCAAGAAACCAGAGAGCTTCCAACAAACACTGCGAATCCTGAGGTTGATTTTCGATCATTAAGGCATCTTGCATAATCGGCGTCTGCACATGCTGAGATAGACAAATCTGTGCCCTTCCGAAACAGCAACCCTGAACCTGGAGAAGACTTCAGATACCTCAGTATCATGTGTATAGCATCCATATGAACTTGTCTTGGCTGCTCTATAAATTGACTCACCATGCTTACTGCAAAGGCAATATCAGGTCGAGTTATGGTAATATAAAGGAGCTTACCCACCATTTCTCTATATCTCCTTTTATCCACTTCAGCAGTATCACCATCATACAACTTCATGCTTGGATCCATGGGAATACTTGATGGTTTGCATTCAGCCATGCCTGTTTCAATCAAGAAGTCTGTAATGTACTTCCGTTGGGTCATCACCAATCATGTGCATTCCTAGCAAATTCCAACCCCAGAAAATATCTTAGGGTTCCAAGATCCTTCGTAACGAACTGACGGCCTAGGAACGCCTTCGCCTTTTCTATGCCTTGAATATCACCTCCTGTAACCAGAATATCATCAATATAGACCATGATAACAACCGTACCTGCCGATGACTTCTGAACAAACAATGAGTGATCTGCATTTGATCTCTTGAATCCATGTTGTTCAATAAGATTGGAAAGCTTCTGGAACCACGCTCTTGGACTCTGTTTGAGGCCATAAATTGCCTTGTGAAGTCTACACACCATATGCTTCTCCCCCTCAGCAGTAAACACTGGTGGTTGCTGCATGTAGACTTCCTCCTACAGATCTCCATACAAGAAGGCATTCTTGACATCCAGTTGGGATATACTCCAGTCACGGACCACGGCCACAGCTAAGAGAATGCGAAGGGTAGAATGTCGAGCCACTGGAGAGAAAGTGTCCGTATAGTCCACGCCATAGGTTTATGTAAAACCGCGCGCGACCAAACGTGCTTTGTACCGATCTAGACTGCCATCTGCATTATATTTAACTGTGAAGACCCACTTACAGCTCACAATAGATGCATCAGGAGGAGCAATAACCAAAGACCATGTGCCACGAGACTGCAGTGCACGCATCTCATCTTCCATAGCCAATCTCCAGCAATCAATCTTCATAGCTTCGTGGTAGATCCGTGGTATATCCACGGAAGACAAGGCTGCAACAAATCTCTGAAAGTCGCCAGTGAGACGGTGAAACGACACCTGTGAAGCAAAGGGATAAGAGGCACACATCCGCTTCTGCTTCCGGATAGCAATAGGAATATCAAGATCATCTTCTGTTGTACTGGATGGTGTAGTATCCTCCTGCAATGAAGAATCCTGCACATGTACCATATCTGACCCTTCAGTAGCTATGCCATCTGAACATACCTGAGGCGTGATGGGTGGCTGACGTATAGCCTGAGCAGGACCTGACCGACGCGTATAGAATTTTGGTAGAGGTGGAATGGGAGGTCGTGGAAGAGGTGGAGGTGGAGGCATAGCCTCAAATTTCAACGAAATTCGGTCAAATTTCTGTCGAATATCGATATCTAGTCGAAATCGAAATTCGACCGAAATGACCGAAATATGGGGGGTCCTAGTACAAAAAAATGACCGAAATTCCAGTCAAAATTCCACCGAAATTCCATCGAAATTCTGTTTTGATCGATACCGAAATAGTGACCGAAACCGACATTTAGGGCCTTGGGTGGAGGTGGTGGTGAAGTTGATGTAGGGGCAGGAACAGGAGGAGATTCAGGTGAACTCCAAGTAGGAGGTGGAGGAACATAGACCATCATCATTGGTAGTGGATGGTACCAGTCTGTCACCTGCATGATAAAAAATACATAACAGACTCAAAGAATGTGACATGAGCACTAACGAAGTATTTCTTGTTTACGGGATCATAACACCGATAGCCCTTCTGAGTCCGAGAATAACCAACAAAGACACACTTGACAGTTCTAGGAGAGAGTTTGTCAAGTCCAGGAGATAGAAGATGAACAAATGCCACAGTACCAAAGACACGTGGAGTAAGTGAGAATAATTCCTTGTCAGAAAAAATGATAGAGAGAGGTATTTTCTCACCAAGAACAGAGGATGGCATACGATTGATCAGATAGCATGCGGTAAGAACCGCATCCCCCCACAAAGAAATAGGAGCACAACTCTGAATCAGTAGGGTTCAAGTAATGTCAAGGAGATGGCGATGTTTTCTTTCTGCCACACCATTCTGCTGAGATGTGTACGCACAAGTGGTTTGGTGAATAATGCCCTTTGATGAAAGAAATTGAGAAAGGGACCGTGTGCAAAATTCTAGGGCATTATCTGTACGAACATATTTGACAGTAGAAGAGAACACATTTTGCACTTCATTAATTAAATTTTTGATCACATCTCCTGCTTCAGATTTATTCTTCAAAAGAAAGATCCAAGATACACAAGAGAAATCATCCACTACCACTAGATAAAATCTGTGCCCCTGATGATCGGGTACACGACTTGGACCCCATATATCTATATGAAACAACTTGAACGGGGAGCTACTGCTCCGACTCTGACGACTAGGAAAGCTCGACCGATGATGCTTTCCCAACTGACATGCTTCACAGCGAAAGGACGAACTAGGAGAGATCTGAGGTAGAAGATGGCGCATTTTCTGGAGCGGGAGGTGACCAAAACGTAGATGCCAGATGTACGGAGAAACTGGTCCGGCAGAATGAGAGGAGACGTTAGCATAAGAATTCCGAACCAGCCGATATAGATCATTCCGCTCAGAGCCACAGCCAATCACCCTGCCTGTTAGTATGTCCTAAAAAATAAGAGAAGACGGGTCAAATATAGCACGACAATGCAAATCCTACGTAATCTGACTAATAGATAACAGATTCATCGAGAACTCAGGAGCGTGTAGGACATTCTGTAGATGCATAGTAGAGGATAGGAAGACCTCTCCCTGTCCAACAAAGGGGGGAAAGAGTACCGTCTGCGATCTGCACTTAGCGTCCACGAGGAATGTCCCTGTAGGACTCAAGTCTGTCTCGATCTCGGCAGAGATGATGCGTGGCACCCGAATCTATAATCCAATCAGAGATATCATGAGACGATGTAAATGCAGTAGATCTACCTGAGGTACTAGCAGCAGCAGATGAACTGGCGGAGGCTGTAGCAGCAACATCTGAAGGTCCACCAGAAGAATCACTAGATAATTATGGCATAATATCGTGGAGACGTGCCACAAGTTCCTCAAAACGGTTGTCTGTAGTAGATGCCAACTGGGACTGAGAGTGCTCTGCAACACGTGCCGATGCTGGGAACCCATGCTTAGAATAGCATATCTCTTCCGAGTGTCCTGTGCGGTGACAATAGGAACATGGCTGACTAAAGCGATCACCCCTTCCCTGGGGTCCATGTCCACGTCCACGACCAGAAGACGGTTCTCCTCTCCCACGCGAAACTGCCATCGCCGATGGGGGTGGAGTAGAAGAACTGGAAGAAACAGTAATGTGATTGAGTCTCCTGTAAACATCCTCCACTGGAGGAATAACTGCATCGGCTAAGATCTGAGAACGGACGGCGTCATATTCAGGATCAAGGGCCGCAAGTAGGACGTCCACCATGGCGGCATTCTGAAATGTCTTCTGTTGTTCAGGAGTCGTTGTGAGTGGGATAGTACTGTATAACTTCTCAAACATCCCCCTCAGGGATGTGTATAAGGAGTGAAGAGGTTTGCCGCTCTGCTTCATCGTGAATATGTCATGCTGAAGCTGTAACATCTTGGTCTCATTTCGCACCTGCGAATATGTAGCAACTAGGATATCCCACATCGCCTTGGCAGTGGGCTGATGAAGGACATCGTTGGCAATCTCCATCGTCAATGTACCTGACAACCAGACCTTTGCATAGGAGTCATCAGCCTCCCACGAGGCATATATCCCTGTCTTCTCTGCTGGCTCATCCTCGGTAAGAAAGTGCTTCTTACCATTCGACTTCATGAAGCTCATGAACTGCAACGCCCAGAGCTCATAATTCGACCCGTCCATCTTGACTATTGGCGCAGTACCTTTGAATGCGCCTATGGAGGGCATATCAACCTTCAATTCTGACATATTGCCGCTGGAGAAGAACTAGGGCTTGTAGACAAAGTGATAGATGTCTACATAAACTGCATAGGATTCGAGTGCGTATGTAGACGTTACGCCCTCAAATCCATCTATCCGGAGAAAGAGACGAGTACGGGCACGCCGGGGATCATCGAAGATCGGCTAGGGCACGCCTTAAGGCACCGGGAATCGGCTAGGGCCGCCGGGGGGGTGATGGCGGCGGGACTAGGGGGGCCGCCTGCATGGCCTCAAATCTCAGCGAAATTCGGTCGAATTTCTGTCAAATATCGATATCCAGTCGAAATCAAAATTCAACCAAAATGATCGAAATATGTGGGTCCTAGTACAAAAAATAACCGAAATGATCGAAATTCCGGTGGAAATTCCACCGAAATTCTGTTTTGGTCGATACCGAAATGGTGACCGAAACCGACATTTAGGGCCTTGGCCGCCTGGGGGTGGCGGCATTACTGGGATCCGCCGGGGGGGTTTGCGGCGGGGCTGGGAAGCACCGGGGATCGAGGACCACCGAGGGGTTGGTTGGCGGGGATCCGAGCCGACGGCGGCGGCGGGATGAGCAAGAGGAGAGAGGGCGGCGGGTGGGGAGAGGGAGAGAGCCCTAGGGCTTGGGCTCTGATACCATGTTGGGAGAAAAACTGAGATTGATTATTCAGAGAAACCCTAGGCTCTCTTATATAGGGAGAGACCTTAAGGGTAAAGTACAAAGTAGTACAGAGAAAACAAAGAAATAACAAACATGTACATAGCATAATAATATCTATCTCTACACCATTGATTGAATTTTCTACACATCACCAATTCACCATCTATAAGGCTGCCAATAAAAATTGTTATTCTGTGAACCTTTTGGTTACAATTCTGTTTCCCCTGCGCTTGCTGCTTCTTGAAAACCATCTCAAGAGACAAACCTTCCCCGAACCCCATCATTTTCTCCGATCTGTTTCTACCATTTTGCATCAAAGCAGGTTTCACCCGACCCAAAAAGGCTGCTACATTTATCATTTCTAATAAAGGCGTATAACCTAATTTTAAGAAAATATAGAGGATTGTTGCTCTTCAAATATTGAGGATTGTCCCTCTTCTAACAAACCTTTTTGCCAACTCAGCATGTTCATCCTTGGTTATCTTATCTAGCTTGCATGTACATCTTCCCTTCGGGCTAACTTTCTTTTTGACCAATCTAATTAAGCTTGCTATGAAATGTAAATAACAAAGGTTTATCACAAATTGGGATTTTGACCAATGAGGGGAAAAATCAAAATATTAGTGAAATGTGGAAGGAAGAACTTCGTTTTTGCATTGCCTCTTGAGGAGTTAGTAATCTTCTTTCTCTTCCGCTATATTTTGGAATACATGTATAAATTGTCGGTTTCTTCTGTTACATGTATATATATGGAAACTAAGGCAAATGTGAATTCGGTGACACTTGTAGTTTTGTGGTTGTTTAAATTATAGTGAATGCCATTCGAAATGCGAAAAATTTTCCCTAAATTTAAATAACCTAATGCGATCGATATCGAAAAAATAATGTGAGTGTTGTGTAAACGGGTAACGCGGATTCGTGGGCGTCACAACCAACTAGACCTAGTCAAGTTCCCCCCCCCCCCCACTCAACTGGTCGGTCGACTTTTACAAGCTTGTCGGTAACCGATTCTGCAACCAAACCAAATCTGTTTAGACTCAAGCACACCTACTAATAGGAAGGAGGTTGAACCAAAGCGGTATGGCCGTTGAAGCTACACCCCCGCTAGAGAGTTGAACGAAATCCAAGTCGGAGCTCCAACACCGTTGCCGGAAAAATTTCTCGAATCGACAATCCAAGGGCACCGTCACGAAGAAGATGACAAGGTTATCACTTTGGTGGTGCTCGTTTTAACATAGCGCAAAGGAAACACGATTTACAGGCGAAAGGAGATCACAAGGAAACATCCCGGAAGTACGATCTTCATCACCATTCCTTGGTTTTGAATCTACACACATTCCCAGACCACATGCACGGGTTTTGGGGAACCAAATTACGTGTTTCCAATCACATGTGATGTAGGAATCATTTTCTCATCCATTCATTACAAAATTTATATCACTGTGTTGAGGGTGAGAAGAACATAGCATCTGGTAATTTTAGGAATATGGAATGAAAATAGGAGAAATCTACCTATTGTCCAAGTATGATCGATTACACCATATTGGCTAATTGATCACGGCTTATCAGTGAAACAATATAAATCGATTGATCAACTATTGATTAATGAGATTAGCAATGGATAGATAAACTAGAAACAATATAAATCGATTGATCAACTATTGATTAATGAGATTAGCAATGGATAGATAAACTAAATGGTGTTGATCGATTACCTAGCGTAGGGTTATCAGTCAACCCTGATCTGTCGGACCTAAATACATGATTAAATAGAATATTAAATATAAAAATGATGGATACGCATAGGGATTTATGAAATGCATCAAATTAGTATAATTATATATTCATTAGGTAAATATAGGTAAAAGAGGACACGGGTAATAATTACAATAAATATACCACGTGGCGGGTCACATAAGCGTGCGCATCATATTATGTACACATATTGGTTCCAGATCAATTGTGTTGTCTACTACTTGTCAGGTGTTGTCTTCTGGTGTTTTGCAGATTAAAGCATTTCTGATGATGAGGTTTTCACCTTGAATACGGACTGTGTGTTTCCTGTGGTGCATGCATAGTTGGAGTAGATGTCACCAAGGGAAGAGAATGCATCCTTGGGCTCATGTAGAAACTTAAATGTTTGCAATCCCGGCATTTGCGTAGGTTATGGGATGCATTGCTTGGCACATCGAGGTGATGGTATAATGGTAACTTTAATTGTGAGTTAACAAAGTAGTCATGATTAGCAGTCTATGTTTTGCATTTATACATAGGGTTAGTACTTAAGTGATGATTAGTGTTGGCCACATTGACTTGTATTTCAAGTTATAGCACTATGAGGTGATTTCCGAGGATAAGAGATTAAGGAGAACTATATCGATTTCCCAAGGAAGTACAATGATAGTTGTAGGTTATATTGACTATTTATACTATGATTGTTCAATGACTAAATCCCGAGTTTATGGTAAGATTATATCATGACTATAAGATGGGTTTAAAATCCTATGTCTAAGGATAAATAGAAATAGCTCGAAGACTCTTACCCAACGTTGTAAAAGTCAATCGGTGGGCCTAACTAGTAGGTCCGATAACCCGATTACTAGGTCCGAGTAGTCTAATCGGTGGGGTGGTCGACCGATTATTAAGTGATTCCAAATAGGTCGAATAGTCGACCGAATTTTTCTTGGAGATATAATTTTTTTATTTTTTTTATTTTTTTTAAAAGCAAACACATTCTAATACGCTTATACTTTATTTAAATTCAATTACTTCCTTTATTCACTATAAAAATGTACAAATATATGTAAATATCACTGTTATAAAATTCATTCGACTAGCCGACTCGAGTAGGCCTAATTAGTCACCATGACTAATCGGGCTGACTTTTACATAGAACTTTTATATTTTTTTTTAGTTTTCTAAACCAAACTTATTCGAATATGCTTAATGTTATACTTAAAGCCAATTACTTCTTTTATAACACTATTATAGTATATAAAATGTACAAATCTATTCAAATATATAAGAATATATGTATAAAAATGATTTATATATTAAAAATTTTAAAAAATTCAAAACCGACTAATGGCCGACTAAATCTTATTAGTCGTCCGATTATTGATTAATCCTTATTCAGTGACCTCACCGATCGATGACTGACTACCGATTTCTGCAACCTTGATAAATATACAAGAATTTATGTATAAAAATAATTTATATATTTAAAACAATTTAAAAAATCAAAACTGATTAAAGCCTGAATAAATCCGATTAGTCGCTTGATAGCCAGTTAATCCTTAGTCAGTGACCCAATCGACCAAGTACCGACTATCGATTTTTGCAACCTTTTTTTACCCACGGACCTTATGTATGGTGTGAAGATATTTATGTTTTCATATTTGGGAAAAATGGGGCTACCCCCTAGGGGTAGCCAACATGGCTGCCCCCACCCCATTTTTCGTAAATTTTTTTTATTTTTTTGGAAAAATATCACCATGTATATTCATCCCTATATCCCTCTTATATGTCATTCGAATTTCGTCAGAAACAGAGACTCTTACGGCCTCCATCCAGACGTCATTTTTTTAAAGGTCGCAAGATTTTTTAAATTGACCATGTCTGGATGGAGGCCGTAGAAGTCTCAGTTTCTGACGAAATTCGAGTGACATATAAGAGGGATATAGGGATGAATATATATGACGATATTTTTCAAAAAAAATAAAAAAACTTGCCCAAAATGGGGCGGGGCAGCCATGTTGGCTGCCCCTAGGGGGCATCCCCATCAACCCCTTTCATATTTATATATGTGCTTCTTTCTTATTTCCTTTTCTTGTTGTCTATTTTATGTAATTTACCCATAGGACTCTCTACTATATAAGAGAGCCTAGGGTTCTCAGAAATAAACAAGTGCTCTTATTTTCTCCAACACGGTATCAGAGCGGTGGTCTTAGATCGAAACTCTTGATTCCCAAGAAACCCTAACCCCACCTTCAACCCGCCCCAGCGCCGCACCTCCTCTCTGACGCCGCCACAAGGTCACCGCGCACAGCGCGCACGTCCTCGCGTATACCGCCTCCTGCGCACATCCTCGCGCGTCGCGCACTTGCTTTGCGCGCACAGCGCGCCTGCCCTAGCGCGCACCGCGTGCTTGTTCTGCGAGCACAGCGCGCTCGATTTGCGTGCCCTAACGCGCACCACGCGCTTGTTCTGCGGGCACAGCGCGCATCGCGTGCTATCCCGTGCTCGAGTACCGCTTCGGCTTCCTCCGTTGGTTGATGGATTGGTGTGCATGAGTCTACACGTGCACCTGAACCCATAGATGTTTGTGTAGACACACAAACTGTGATTCTCACACATGTAGCAGTCTTCTATCGGCAATATGTCAGAAAACAAGGTTGATGTACTCGCCACTGGCGCATTCAGAGGTCCAGCGCCTATTGTGAAGATAGGCGGGACAAACTATGAGCTCTGGGTGATGCAGTTCATGAGCCTGATGAAGTCGAATGGTAAGAAAATATTCTTACCGAAGAGGAGCCGATTGAGAAGACTGGGGTGAATGCCTCGTGGGAGGCAGATGATGTGTATGCCAAAGTTTGGCTATATGGGACGTTGACGATAGAAATTGCCAACGATGTACTACATCAGCCCACGGCTAAGGCTATGTGGGATATCCTAGCGGCGACATATTCACAGGCGCAGAACGAGACCAAGATACTTCAGCTGCAACATGATATTTTCACTGTTAAGCAGAATGGGTGCCTGCTTCACTCTTTGTATACATCCCTACGAGAGATGTTTGAGAAGCTCCATAGCTTCATGTTGTTGACGGCCACTCCTGAGCAGCAAAAGACATACAGGAATGCTACCATGGTAGGAGTATTCCTGGCTGCACTTGATCCAGAGTATGATGCTGCACGGTCTCAGATTCTTGCTGATGCTACCATTCCTCCTATGGACAAAGCTTTTCGCCGGTTGAGTCGCATTACTGTCCCCAACTCAACTACCAACCAGACACCTTCAGCTATGGCAGCCTATAGAGGAAGAGGTGGATCCTCTAACTTCTGTGGCCGTGGACCCTGAGGTCGTGGGGGTCGAATTCGGCAACCATGCAGCTATTGCTGTCGCCCTGGTCACTCTGAGGCTACATGTTACTCCAAGCATGGCTTTCCTGCATCAGCTCGGGTAGCAGAACAAGTTGAGTCCCTTGCACCTTCCTCGTTGGACCAGCGTTTTGACGATATTGTTGCTAGACTGAGGAATATCATGCCTCCTGATACAGCACCTGGAGGACAGTTAGATGTGGCAATCTCTGTCTCTGCTAGTTCATCTGCCACAGCTAGTACCTCAGGTAGTCCTTTGCTCTCACCTGTTGTGATGGATCTATGATTTCCAACTGGATTATGGATTCTGGAGCGACCCATCATCTTTGTGGGGACAGAGAACAACTCAATATATATAGACCGGTCTCCTCAGGACGAACTGTAGTGATAGCCAAGGGACACATTCCCCGATCACTGGACAGGGGGAGGTTCAGTTGACACCTTTCATGAGCCTGCGGAATGTGTTATACGCTCCTGATTTCTCTATGAATTCACTGTCTATTAGCCAGATTACAAAGGATTTGAACTGTCGAGCTATTTTTGACTCATCATCTCTTGTTTTTCAGGACATAACCTCGGGCAAGGTGATTGGTTGTGGCCGTGAGCAGAATGGTCTCTACCGTCTAGTCAATACTCCCTATATTGGTGCATCTCTCCATCCTACAGGACCAGACTCTCCATATACATGGCATCTCCGTTTTGGTCATCTCTCTCTCCAGAAGCTCTGTCGTGTCCTATCCCAGATTTCTCCGAAGTCGTCTTTTCAATGTAAAGCGTGTCAGTTGGGAAAGTATCATCGGTCTACTTTCCCGAATCGTCAGAGTCGAAGCAGTAGCTCCCTGTTTGAGTTAGTCCATATTGATATTTGGGGTCCAAGTCGTGTTCCTGACCATCAGGGACACAAGTTCTATCTGGTTATAGTAGATGATTTTTCCCATTTGTCTTGGGTGTTTCCTGTTGAAAAATAAATCTGAAGTAGGAAATGTGATTCAAATGTTTATCAATGAAATTCAGAATGTTTTCTCTTCTACTGTGAAAATTGTGCGGTCTGACAATGCCTTGGAGTTCTGTACTAGAACTTTGTCCTTGTTCTTTTCATCTCGTGGTATAATTCATCAAACTTCATGTGCTTACACTTCACAGCAGAATGGTGTTGCAGAGCGGAAACATCATCATCTGTTGGATATCACCAGAACCTTACTTATTCAGAGTCATGCTCCTAACTCGTTCTGGGGTGATGCGGTTCTCACAGCTTGCTACTTAATAAATTGCATGCCCTCATCTGTCTTGAATGAGAAAACACCTCTCTCTCGCCTTTCCTAAGAAGGAATTGTTCTCTCTTCCACCTCGGGTCTTTGGTTGTGTCTGTTTTGTCCATCAGTTGGTGCCAGGTCTTGATAAACTCTCTCCCAGGGCTATCAAATGTGTGTTTGTCAGGTACTCCAGGACTCAGAAGGGCTATCGGTGCTTTGATCCGCTTCGTCGAAAATATTTCGTTAGCGCTGATGTCACATTCTTTGAATCTGTCATGTTTTTCTCTCCTACAGGTGACCAAATGACTATTTCTCATTCTGATACTGAGGTCTCCTACATGCCACCTCCTCCTATGAGTCAGCTACCCTCTGTGCCATCTCCACCACTACCTCCACCTTTACCACCTCCAGTGACCATTGTGCCACCGTTACCAAAGTACTATACTCGTCGGTCCTCCTCTGCTCAAGGTCATGGCCAATCATCCAGCAGCCCTCAAGTTGGTTCCGATAACTTGATTACTAATGATGAGTCTGAGGATCCATTGATACAGGAACCACAGCAGGATGATGATCGTGGAGACTTGGACGTGCCTATCGCTATTAGGAAGCAGAAGTGTACTTGTGCTTCCTATCCACTTGCTTCTCATGTCTCATTTCATCGTCTGACGGGAGACTTCCAGAGATTTGCGTTAGCCCTATCTGCCGTAGAGATTCCACGCAATTACCATGAGGCACTCCAAGATAGCAAATGGTGCCTTGCTATGGAAGAAGAAATGGCCGCATTGCAGTCCCGTGGTACGTGGACACTTGTTTCTCCACCACCTGGCGCGTCTATTGTTAGCTGCAAGTGGGTATTTACTGTTAAATACAATGCCGATGGAAGCCTTGAACGGTACAAGGCGAAGCTTGTGGCATGTGGTTTTACTTAGACATATGGAGTTGATTACATGGACACGTTCTCTCCAGTTGCTCGACATTCTACCTTACGTGTCCTGTTTCAGTTGCGGTAGCACGGGATTGGCCACTATTTCAGCTTGATGTGAAGAACGCATTTTTATATGGATATCTACACGAGGAGGTCTATATGCAGCAGCCTCCGGGATTTGCTGCTGAGGGGGAGTGTGCACAGGTTTGTTGACTTCATAAGACAATATATGGCCTTAAATAGAGTCCTAGAGCGTGGTTTCAAAAGCTTTCTGAACTGATTGAACGACAGGGCTTCAAGAGGTCAAATGCAGACCATTCCTTATTTGTGCAGAAGACGCCTAGAGTACTGTGGCTATTATGGTGTATGTTGATGATATTATTGTTACAGGAGATGATGAGCAGGGAATCAAGATGACTAAAGATTTTCTAGGCAGTCAATTTGTGACGAAGGATCTGGGAACCCTAAGGTATTTCTTGGGGTTGGAATTTGCTAGAAATGCACAGGGTCTTGTGATGACCCAAAGGAAGTATGTTACAGATATGCTTGCAGAAACAGGAATGGGATGTCGACCATCCACGACTCCTATGGATCCGAGTATGAAGCTATATGATGATGATACCGATGAAGTTGATAAGAGAAGTTACAGAGAGATGGTTGGAAAGCTCATTTATGTTACAATCACTAGACATGATATTGCATTTGCAGTGAGTCGAGTGAGTCAATTCATGGAGCAGCCTCGACAGATACATATGGATGCATTACATATGATATTGAGATATCTGAAATCAACTCCAGGCTCAGGATTACTCTTCAAGAAAGGAGACACACTCTCTGTATCTGCATATGCTGACGCAGATTATGCAGGTTGTCCCAAGGACATGAAATCCACTTCAGGGTTAGCAATATTTGTTGGCAATTCTCTTGTTTCTTGGAAAAGCAAGAAACAAACTGTTGTAGCAAGATCTAGTGCCGAGTCTGAGTACAGGGCTATGGCTCAAGCCAGTGCAGAAATGATGTGGGTTCAAGCAGTGCTATGTGATCTACATGTTGAGATCCCTCTACCCATGGAGTTACACTGTGATAACCAGGCTGCCCTATTTATTGCAAACAATCCAGCGTTCCATGAGAGAACAAAACATATCAAGGTGGATTGTCATTACACCAGAGACATGATTCAGAAGGGATTGATCTCTACTTCCCATGTTAGCTCTGGAGAGCAAACCGCAGACATCTTCACCAAGCCACTGTCCAGGGGATCATTCCAGAAGTGTTCATCCAAGCTGATCATAATCGATATCTATGCTCCAGCTTAAGGGGGAGTGTGAAGATATTTATGTTTTCATATTTATATATGTGCTTCTTTCTTATTTCCTTTTCCTGTTGTCTATTCTATAAAATTTACCCATAGGACTCTCTACTATATAAGAGAGCCTAGGGTTCTCAGAAATAAACAAGTGCTCTTATTTTCTCCAACATGTGGAATCATGAAGAATTCACAATTTAGTGCATTGACTCGTGCCCTACACCATTGTGAACCTTCACAGTTTCGTTGATGGATTGTGATGGGTAGTTTGCGACGAGTTTTCGTATACATGTAATAATTGATTAATTTCGCATGGCAGACATGTGTCCCAATGGGACGAGTTTTGCCTGGTAAAGGCTCGCTCCTTGTTGAGTGCGTGAGTTCACTTGCAGGGTACTTGAATACCTTTTCTTTCATTTACACTAGTGGTTAGTGCAGCACCATCACTGAGCAATTGCTCATTACGTGCACATCTTTTGTGTAGGTAGACTCAAGGTTGCAGAAGCCGATAGTTAGTACCCGATTGGCAGGGTCACTAAATAAGAATTAATCGACAATCGGAAAATTAGGTATTAGTTAATTTTCAATTTTTAGTTTATTCTAAATATATATATATCAATTTTTAATACATATACTCTCATATATGCATAGATTTAGCAAATTCCATAATTATACAAGGTTAAAAAAGAAGCAATTATAGCAAAGAAGAAAAAATGGAGCAAGTTAAGAACAAAATGTTTACCATCTAGCACAAGCTAATGCTTAAAAATAAATACATGTTAAATCAATAATAATTCAAGGAGCAAGTAACAAGTCATTAATCCTCATCAATGTCATCATCCAACTCAGGCTCTTCTTCTTCATCTTCATCATCGTCTTCTTCTTCTATGTCTTCAAGACGTAACTCCTCTTGAACCCACTCAAATGGTCCAGTGGTAGAAGCAATGGGATCCCACTCCAATTCCACAACCCCCACCCCACCTTAACTAAAAAAGTTGTAACTCTTCCTCATTTATCGGCACAACATTTGAGCTCGAAAATGAATTTCCCCTGCCATGTCACCTCATTGGCTCCTTCTCGGTTCCAAATTCTCTTCGACACCACAAGAATGTGCTACAGTACCCCAAATCAATCCAGAACTGGAAAAACCACCTCATCCTGAGCATTGATCCATTCACTCAAATGTACACGGTCACGAGACGAAAGAGGAACCTTTTCTTTCTCAACTAGATGTTCCTGGAGGATGCAATTAAAACGCATGTACACCAAATCGTTCAACGTCTTCATCTCCAACCTGTTTCTCTTCTTGGTATGGATCTGAAGACCAAAATACAAGTAAATTTGCACATTTATATCAAATAATTTTTTAATTTAGTAATCCAATTGGGTGGGTCAGTGGAGTCATTACCAAGTCAAAAGTACTCCGGATACGCTCACATCTAGAGGACGAAGATATCAAGCTCAAGATCTTGATAGCCATGACTTCAAATAAGATGTGCCACCTCCATGATTATACCACCAATTAGCTATTAAAATAGAGAATTAGTTAAGTTAATAAAATAAAAGGTTTTTCGAATGACATGAATTGAAAACAATAACCGATATACATGGATTATAATTGCCATCATTTGTCATCCTTTGTCTCGCAGCTAATGGCTTGCAAAAATCTCTGCGATCAAGTCTGTATACAGGAAGCTCGTCCTAGATGATTGCATCTTCTATATCCAAATCTGGATAAACTCTTTCTATGCAGTTCTTAAAACCTTTCCTTGTCACAATATCCAAATCACCACGAGACTTTATGTAGAAGAAGAATGTGTTCAGATAATAAGTTGTTAAATGTAATGGAGTATCGAGCCTTCCTGTGGTCTTGAAGGTAACAATGTCTACAAAAAATTATAAGATGACTCCACACTATTGAAAGATGCAATTATCTCCCGCTTGACCTCTATAAGTCCTCCGTAGACAAAGTCCATGTTTGGGCGTCGATCTATATCAACCAGAGGCAAAAAACGAAACCAAGATTTGAAAACTCGGATGGCATGTGTGGTGTGCTTCCAAAATGTAGGGCTGAAGACTATGGAACTCGATACTTCTCCCTTCTTGGTCTTATACCATTTATAGTTCCTCTACTTCTCAAAGGAAAACATCAACCCTAACTTGTCTTTTTTCTTGTTAAGGCTCTCATAAGTAAGGAAAGTGGTTGCAAATCTCGTTTGCTCTGGCCTGCTCCTTTTGTTGGAGAACATACGCATCAATCTAAGAATTTTGGTATGAGACTGTGAGTAAATCAACACTATGAGCCTCTTCACCTATGTGTTTGCACTCCCCACCTTCGTCTCTTCTCTTATCTCCTCCAAAGAAAGATCAATGGAGAGTACGGTACATGGGGTCCACTAAATCTGTAAATATTTTGTGAACATCAATCTTCCCATTGCAACATTGGTGAATGCATTATCCGCCACAATATGAACCACATTTTCCACTCTCACTTTATGCAGGCACTCCGCCAGCTTGAAGATGTATTGTGCAGTGTGAGCCTCATCTGAGGTATCTATGGACTTCAAAAATGAAATATCCAAAGTACAATTGACACAGAAGATGATGATGCTCCTTCCTCGCATATCAGTCCACGCATCACTCATCAGAGAGCATCCCATCGCCTTCCACGTATCTCGATGGCATTAAAAGTCATCATGCTTTTTCTTCACAACCTTCTTTAGAAATGGACAGCTAAGCTCGTATCTCGCGGGAGTCTTTACTCCAAGACCGTACTTCCCAATAGCCTCCACCATCTACATGAAGGATGTCATCGTCAATGCATTGAAAGGAATTGCCAATGTATATGCCCAGTTGTATAAATAGGAGGCAACCCTTTCTCGATGATCTTTGGAAAACGCATCCTCTATGGTCATCTGACGTGATGACCCTTCCACTACGATATTCTGCTCAAAGGAGTCAGATATGTGTGATCTCTTCGTCAAACTCGTGTCACCAGCGAAATCAATCGCATCTCTCATCTCCCGAACATCAACGCCTTTCTGGCTCTCCATGACAACGTCATCAACGTATGCATCATCTTCTTCTTCGTCTCCTCATCCACATTAGGAAATGCAGCCATGTTGCCTCTCCAATGTGCTAGATGTTGCTTGAACCAATAACACCTCCCTTGACAACCTTCTTACATAGCATGTAAGTACAGTATTCAAATCCGTACGGTTCAAAAGGTACCCATATTGCCATGCAAGATCACTTGATCCCGGCAGCACATAAACGACGAGTATCTACCAGAAGCAAAGTTTATCAAAGGTGTAGCCATCTACAAGCTACATAGGCACAAACTCATAAGTTAACGCACTTGAAAAAACTACATAAGCAACTTGTTGATCAAATAATGCACTAGTATACCATTTAAAATCTGTTACTATAAAATTAATTACTCAAGTAACTCAACAAGATATTATTACTTCAAATCCAATATACTTCAAATCCTATATCATTACTATAAAATAATTGACTCGATTACGTGCTGAGTCGATAAATCAAACCGACTAATCGAATTAGTCGGCCGATTTTTGCAACAATGGGTAGATTTCAAGCTTCGGACCTGTTGGTTGCACCAAATAATGTGTGTTATTCTTTCGGTAGCTCCTTGTACAATTTTACTTTTACTTTTGTTGTACTTTTGAGAGATGGTTTTTGGATACATGTATATTCTAAGCATACTTTAATATTACCTTATGCTAATATGTATCCTTTGGACATGGATATTATATATATTTATTGTGAAATAATAATAAATAAGGCATCTTTTAAGTAAATAATAAAAAAGAATGCAGCAATTATTTCTTTCCATTCCTTTCATTTGATTTATTTATGTTCGAATGTGTATTTCGTATGTGGATCTGATGTACACGAGAAGGGTTGATGAGTATCAAGATCCTACGACGATTTTGATTCGGGCGCCCCCGAGCATAAAGGGGAGGGGCACCACCGCAGAAGACAAATATGGAAGGACAGAGTAACTTTCCTTGGCATGAGGTGGCTAATTATTGTAGACCGATGCCATCTATCAATGCTTCAGGCGGCATGCTTGCTAGGTTGATTGGTGATATGGAGTTGGTAGACTTGATATGTGATACATGGATCCTATCTTCCGGAAGATAACGAAAGGTTTTCAATTGTTGATCTACACAGTTTATGGCCCCAATGGGGGCATGTGCATTGACTGATATGTGGGACGAGCTTAGATTGGTATGGGCTCATTTTCTGAATCCGGCTAGGATTATAGGCAACAACTTCAATGTCACTCTTGTTGTGCGCAGACCAATCACATGATGGGAGTGGAATGGACTCTGGCCAGCTCTCATCGATTTGCATCCTTTGTGGAACATTTGGTGACAGAGGACTTGAATGTCACGAACTTGAGATTTTCCACCAACTGCCCCATATGTTCCCAATATATCAAAAAATTGCAAAGAAACATACAACCCCACTTATTGCTTGTGTTGAAAATACAAAAAGGGTGGAAGCGAATCAAAACGAGAAATTAAACATAAGCATCTTGGTATTTTATGTGGAACCCTACTCCCTAAGGGTGTGTTTGGTATGTGGGTTAAGGTGTGTTTGGTATGTGGGTTAAGGTGGGTTAAACTGGTAGCAGGTAACCCATTTTTGTGTTTTGGTGTTTGGATAGAGGGTTAAACTGGGGGTGGGTTGGAAGTGGGTTTGTTGTGATATGATTGTATTGAAGTTTGAAAAAGTGAGTAGTTATTATGATGTGATTGTATTGAAGTTTGGAAAAGTGAGTAGAAGTGTAGTAGTTTATAATTTTTATATGATATGATGGTATAATATACTTTTTTAATGGAATTGATGATGGAGAACTGATTTATTTAATTTTTTAAAAAGAAATAAAGTGGGGCCCACATGGAGAGAGAAGATGTGGGTTAAGGGGGGTAAACTCCCCTCTTGCCGAACGGGGTCTAAGTGTGTATGGTTTGTGGGTTATCTGAGGAAGGGTAGCCCTTTTTTGTGTTTTGGTGTTTGGTTGGTGGGTTTGAAATTTGGAGGGTTTGTGTGACGTGATTGTATTGAAATTTGAGAAGTGGGTAGTTACTGCAACGTGATTGTATTGAAATTTGAAAAAGTGGGTAATTGTTGTCATGTGATTGTATTAAAGTTTGGAATAGTGAGTAGAAGTTGAATATTTTATAATTTTTAGATGATATGATGGTATAATTTATATTTTTTTTTGATGGAAAGAGAGTGGGCCCTACAAGAGGGGTAGAGAAATGGGTTTAAGGGAGTAACCCCCCAAACGAACGCCCCCCCCTAAGGAGTCAGGTCTTCTATTAGAATATCTTAATGAGTACAGGGGTGTGGGGCTCCTTATATAGCCCCACGGACAGATCAAAGTCTCATCGCTCATCTATATGTGACTAAACATGAGTATGGGTAATTAGATCTCGGAGGGATCTAATCACCCCTCTATTACATACTTGAACAGCTAGCATGCCCTCGAATTCAGCATATCATCGGCATCAATATCTTGGAAGATCAACACAACTAAACTCATCAACATGACATGACATGGCGACATGTCGTGACACTTAAATCTATAGTTATGATCGTAGTGAATGCAGGTGGGAAGGTAGGTGGGAAGGATTACATTGAGGTAGTGCGGGGTTAGGGCAAGAGAGAGGGGGTTATGTGGGAGGGGAAGGTAAGGAGGATATTGAGGTTGAGGAAGCGAGGAGGGGGATAAAGGGCGGAGCAAAGGAGGTCAAGGGATGGGGTAGTGGGGAGGAGGTCAAGAGAGAGGGATAGGTGGCAAGGCAGAGGCGTTTAAGGAGAGGGGGTGCAAAGAGGAGGCAGGGCGGAGGGGGCATTTGGAAAGGTGGCAGATAAAGGAGCATAGCGAATGATGACAAAAAATAGGGTATCACCGTACAATAAGAGGCAAGTGACGGCGAGGATTTAGAATGGCATGGGAGATTGAGGCTTGGAGAGCTAAGGTAAGGTATAACATATGAAGGAAGAAAATAATGGAGGAAGAAGAATAGATAATTATGAGTACAACTATCTTTTCTTTCCAATTATGCTTGTACTCATAAGTGAACATCAATTTGGAAGGGGAAGGGATGACAACTAATTCAAGGAATATAATTATTAATGGTGCAAAAATAAGGCTATAATTACTATTGCAAAAAAGGTATATGCATAAAAATATCTGCACAAACTTGGAAGGGTGCAAGTGTAAAAATCCCTTCACTTTATGTATTTTTATACCAACGAATGTCAAAGTTTCTCAAGACGTGTCACTTCAACACGTAATCACCATCAGTGTTCATGAAATCGGACACAAGGGCTGCATATGTGGCCGCATATGGCCGTGTGGCAAGCAGAACGAATCAATTTTATGAATTGGTACATTATGCACCATTTGCGCATATGTGGCTCGCATATGCCCCACATACTGCTCCGGCAGCTCCAACTTTTCAATCCTCTCATTCAAGTGCTTACTTTCGTAGCTCTGCCTCTTCCTCCATTCAGTTGTAAGAATATGCAATGCATTTGTATACAATTGCAATGTATTGTACCATTATGTATATGCAATGTTTTATGTTTTTTCATGGATTGTTTTCATACGTATATGCAATTTATCATCACATATTTTAATATATGTCGATTGAGGTTTTGCTTAAGTATGTGTATTGAACTTTTGTTATTATAAATCATCTAATATGTGAAGTTTTTATGGCTAAATATTTTTTGTTGATAAAATGTTAGACAATTAAAAGCATCAACTCAACCATCTAACATGAATCTTTTTTCTTAGATCTTCTTTAACTTCACCTTGATACATAAATGCAATAGTAATGGTATTTATAGATATTTATTTATTTTTAAATTAAAAATAGATACCACACAAAACCGCATATTCCCCGGCATACTGCTTATTCAGTATTCGATGACATGTTCGAATGCATATGCATACCGTTTTCCTGAAACTTGATCACCATGTAAAACCAAGGCCTTAAATGTCGGTTTCGGTTACCATTTCGGTATCGACCAAAACAGAATTTCGAAGGAATTTCGGTGGAATTTCGACCGAAATTTCGGTCATTTCGGTCATTTTTTGTACTAGGGCCCCCATATTTCGGTCATTTCGGTCATTTCGGTCGAATTTCGATTTCGACTGGATATCGATATTCGACAGAAATTCGACCGAATTTCGTTGAAATTTGAGGCCATGTGTAAAACTCCGTGAAATAAGGAGTTAACCTAGATATAGAACACCGAATGAAATGCGGATTTTAATAAATAGTGGACAGATTCTTTATTTCCATGATTTTTTTCTTCTCTACCATGTAAAGTTGTAAACTCCTTCTCAACCTCACTTCTTCTCCCTTATGCGGCTTGATGTGTATAATGTATTTCCTCCCTTATTGTGCACCTCTTCTATGTGTCCCACCCAAAACTCATGCAACCAATGTGTTACCCATTCTTCATCTTACCCCCTCTCACTTCTCTAAGCACACTTTTTTCATTTAAAAATTTTAAAATACATCAGTTAGTATTGGAACATCATATCTGTATCATTATCACAATATATCAATCAGATGTTATCCTCACCATCTACATCATTTACCCTATTTCTTATCTCTAACGCAGCTTGACATGTACTCCATTCATTATCTCATGCATTCTCTGTACATCCCCTCCAAGAACCTACACAACATGGGTGTTTTCTCGTAAACCAAATCTCTTCCCTCTAAAACTCCAATATCCCTCCTTAAGGACACACCTAAGAGCAAGATTGAAGATCATTTATCTATCAAAGAGCGAGCAGATGAAGAGTGGGCATGAGAGGGGACATGGGAGAGAGCGAGCTAGGAAACATGATAAAGGGTCACCATCAATTTACTAAAGGAGGACAAATTCTTATAGAAGGAGAAGGGTTTCGGGGAGGAAGATGTATGCCACATGGATACGGAGAAGGCAAAGTATCTTACTATTATCCTTAGCCCTTGATGGTAAAGCGAAGACGCAAAAAAAGATAGCAGACGATCATGAGATGTTTTAAGTGCGGAAAGAAGGGGCATCCGGCCCGATCGTGGAAATTTGGCATGGTGTGCTTCCAATGCAACACCTTTGATCATAGACATCGTGATTGCTCGAGGAGAGGTGTATGGCTCATCAAGAGTTTCTCGTCGGTGGCTCGTCCCGTCAATGAGTGCAGATCGGTGCTTAACGTCAGATGGATATGTTGGGAATACTATGAATGTGATTAATGACCTTTGGTTGTTGCTCGAATCGAATTTTGGAATAATGATTGTAGGGGGCTGACGATGCGGAAGGAAGAATACATGTGTAAAGAGGAAGTGGCACATTATGTCATCCATAATGTTTACCCATACTTTGAGATGGTGTTGCTCTAATGGTGGTACGGCAATTCCTCTCGCTAACAAGCATCCCATTGTGATGCCGTGGAATTGAGATGATTAGAAGTTTGATAAGGTTGTTCAGATAAATCATGTCAGTTGTCTATGATAGATTTCGACCTGTCTCTGACCTTGAGATGGTGGTAGAGCATCTAGTGCCTCGAGGCTAATACCAAACTCCTTAACGCTCCACGTGGAACATATGATCTTCTTCATCAGTCTTCCATGTGTGGTTTTGCCTCTTCAACCAGTGCCTCGAGTGGAGATGGAAGAGGAGGTGCTTGAAGAGGAGGTGAAGCATGTTCATCAGGTGGTTTGAGGGCATGGAGGAGACAACAGTGATGGTTCGTCAATAGGCAGGTATATTGGCTACGGCTATATTAGCCACTACGATGATGGATTTTGTGGAGGTGGTAGAGGTGGTTGTGGCAGTGGCGGAACCATGGGTAGTGGAGGTAGTGTCGGTAAGTGCACCAAGATCTAGGGTGGGAATCGAAGCGGGGGAGGCGATAATATCAAATTTTGTGATTGGAGTGATTCACAACACCAATTGCCCATCACTTCCATTTTAAGTGTCCTCTAGCATTTCGCATAACACTGGACCCTTAATTTAGAGGAGTACAGTCTCGAGTGGATTTCAGAATCAGGTTATGAACTCGAATTTTGTGAACAATGACACTTTAAGGGGGGAGAACCCTACTCTGGGAGGACCCTACTCTGAATCCGATAAATGTTACGGGATAAGACTATATGTATCCCAACTAGTATCTCGTGTTGGACCCAACTCTAGAAGTTTCTTCGATCGTCATTGTTGCTGGGACCTTGCTCGAGGAGCCATCGTGGGTCGTATCCCGAAAGGAGCTTTGATGCGGAGCATCTGAAGAAGATACGTGCAGTGCTAGTGATTGATGAGGCCTTTGCCTTTGAGAATATTGAGGATGAGGGGTGTGTTCAGCAACAGATGAGATGGAAGGATGGGAGAAAGGGAGTAGCATCTGGAGGGGAGCAAATTAGGGGCAAGGTAATGAAAATCTGATTAGAAGATGGTGGTGGTTTTCTCTCAGAAGAGGTGCAATTCAGTGGCATTAAGTTAAGCGTACTCGAGTCTAGAGGGGAGAATATGTGGATGCTTTGGAGGGACAACACAAGGGTGTGACTAATAAGGAGAGGAACGAGGTTATGGTCACAATGTGGATGCTTTGTGGGGCCGACCTGGGGGAGCAAGCAAATAAGATCATGGGCACGAGTATGGTGACTGAGGTTGACATGGCTTCAACCGAGGTGGGGTTATGTGTTGCAGGTGATGGTGCATGAAATGAGGCTCTTCTCTAGGAAGTGGCAAAGGGTGCAGAAGTGAACCTAGTGGGGGTGCCCCTCTTAGGGTGATTGTCCCATGGAATGTTCGAGGTTGAGACAATAATTTGATAGGAGATTATCTCCTCGGGTCTGGAATGTCCAACTCATCTTTGGGATACTAAAGAGTGTATCATTTGCTTAGAAGAGACAAAGATGGGGGTGTAGAACCACACTTCCTGGATGTCAATTTCTATGACCAAACTAATTGTGTTTCATATGGTTGCTTCAAGTGGGGCGTCCGATGGAATCTTGATGGGATGGAAAGGTGACATTTTGAAGGTGTCAAAGGCTTTAAAGGACATATCATCAAGGACATATCATCGTTGTCAATGGCATTGATGCGTAGTGCATCCCTTTGGTTCGAGGATTGCCATACCATTTTAGGATGGCATGCAAATTGCTAAGCTGAGATCCATGGAGCTCGTGTAGTTAGTAGGCGAGGATTTCAACGCCGTCGTTTCGGTTGTGGATCAAGCGAGGAGAAGGGTGGCCAGGATCACGGTTTTTTGGATTTCTCAACTCTATAGGAGGCCCATCCTTGGAAGTCTTGAATGCTTATAACTCCGAATAATCTGGCGAATCTTGTCACCGTGATCTCGTACCATCAGTTGCTGACCTCAACAGAGCTTCTAAAGACATTTCCTCTGGCTTTGATGAAGCCTTTGCCTTGATCTCATTCTGATCATACCCCTATGTGCCGAGGGGCTCGGAAATCCGTACGTTTAGGCAGTTTATTCCGCTTCGAACGCTTGTACTTGTAGTACTTGTAGGGGAGGGATTTTGAGATCACATTGTCCCCTATTAAAGGGGTATTCTCGCAACTTATGTACTTCTAGAGACATGGTAACATGTCTCCATACTCAATGCCAGATCTCGGTGGAGTTCAGAAAGGACCTCCAATAACAGTAAAGGAGGGTTGTCATGTAGGAGTCAAGATGAAGCGATCAGATTGGACCTCTAGAAGGACTGTAGGGAGTTGGTTGTGTCGACGAAATTGGCCAAAGATGAGCAATGCAAGGTTCTACTGGTGGAGAACAAGAAATGGGAGGTGGAGAGGAGGCAGCGCTCAACATATACGTGGTTAAAAGAGGGGGATGCTAATACCTTCTTTTTTCCCAGCGATGTCTGTAGATAAGAATGATTTGTTTTTTATTCATAGAGACCAAGGGTTCTCTTATATAGAAGAGAAAAACCATAATGGGTAAATGACATACTAAGGATAAATAAATAAAAGGTGAAACAATAACATAACATAAAAACTCTCAACACTCCCCCCCAAGTTGGAGCATAGATGTATATCAAGCTCAACTTGGAACATCTCTGAAAGGGTCCTCGAGCTAGAGCCTTGGTAAGCACATCCGTTGTCTGCTCGCTTGAGCTAACATGAGATGTAGAAATCAGGCCTTTTGAACCATGTCTCGAGTCGAGTGTAGTGGCGGTCTACCTCGATATGCTTGGTTCTCTCATGGAAGGTTCTATTGTTGGCTATGGACAGTGCAGCCCGGTTGTCGCATTAGAGGTCCATAAGAAGAGATACCTCAATAGTTAGGTCAGTCAAGATGGATCTGACCTATACCATATATGTGTTTCCTCGTATCATAGCTATGTATTACGATTCATCGGCACTTGATCTGGCGATAATTGTCTGCTTTTTGCTCTTCCATTATACCAGTGAATTCCCTACAAACACATCAAAATCGAAAGTAGACTTCATGTCCTTGGAACATCCTGCATAGTTTGCATATGCACAGTCTGTTACAGCAAGGGCTATGCATCTACTATATTAAAGATCAACGCCATGTGAAGTCTTCATATACCTCAAAATCATATGGATTGCATCCATATAAGCATGGTTGGGTTGCTCCATGAACTGACTCACTTTGCTCACTACAAATCTATATATCTCTTTAAAGGTGGGTTTTTAACCCATTTGTAGACACGTGGCTCTATATAAACCTTTCCTGTTTCATCTTTTTATTCTCTGCACGATTTGGAATGTTGATGTTCTCTCCTTACAGCCACGTAGCACCTCTACCTTTCCATTCCCTGGCACACTTTGGCAATTATAATTGATCACCACTCAAAAAATCATTTTTAATATACCATAATTCTCTGGATAAGGATAGCTAATAGATATATAAATTTTTATGTTATCTTATATAGGTCTATGATTATAGTAGAAATAAATATTAATGTTTCGTACCATCAATTAAATATAAGATTAATGGAGTAATAGAGTTCAATGGGGCTGCCCCTTGGGGGAGCTAACTTAGCTCCCCTCATGCCATTTTGTCTATTTTTTATTTTTATTTTTGAAAATTTCTTCTGTGAATATTCATTACTACATCCATATATTATGCTATTCAAATTTCGTGCGAAATAGAGACTCCTACAGCCTACATTCAGACATTCATTTTTTAACGGTAACAGAATTGCTAAAAAACGACCCGTCTGGATGCATGTCGTATGAGTCTATGTTTCTCAAGAAATCTTAATGACATAATATAGGGATACATTGATGAAAATCTACGGAAGAACTTTTAAAAAAAATAAAAAACCAGACAAAATGGGGTGGGGGAGCTAAGTAAGCTCCCCCGCGAGGCAGCCCCATTTTACCCGGAATAATATTATGATAAATAGTATTACTATTATTTGTAAAATAATAATAAACATATTATTATTACAAATTATAATATGTATTTATCCGTGCAAACTTTTACATATTTGAATTCCATTAGATTCTTATAGATTTCCATTGTAATCTAATTGACACTTTTGATTATTTTTGGTATTGCAATGACCATGCATGCCAATTCTTTTTTTGATTTTATTGCCTTTGGTATTGCAATGATGATGCATGCCAATTCTTTTTTTCATTTTGGAGTGTGCATAACTACATGGAAAAAATCACATCTTTATTAGATTCTTATAGGTTTCCATTGTAATCTAATTGACACTTTTGATTGTCTGCATTTTACCCAGAGTACTTATAATTTACAGTTGGTAATTTCGATACTTCATATTAATTACAACGAATAGTGATAATGGAATCAAAAATAGGCAAAGAAATGAGAAAGAAATTGGATGGTTACGAGAGATTCAATCTTCTTTTTATATCAACGATCAAAATTAGAAAAGGAACGATCAATTAAGAGTCAATTTGCAGACTTTTAAGTTTACTGTTTTGACTGAACTCTTTTTTCCCCATTTATGTATTAAAATGTGATAAGAAGTGTTAATGTCTCTAGAAGATGATGTATTTGATGCCTTCAATTTTTTTCATAATCTTTGCATGTATTCCTTTAAATTTAATGCTCTGTTTGGTTGCAGGATTGGGCAGAGTTGGGTTGGCCCAACCCGGGGTACCCCTCCTTCCAACCCTCCCAATCCTCCTCACAGTTTACTATTCACAGGGGTACCCCAACCCAACCCAACCTTTCCCAACCATGCAACCAAACGAACCCTAAGTGTTATACAATTTTACCAGTCTAAAGTTATTAGTAAAATTGCTAACAATGACCTTTGGGATTCTTACTATTACTTGCTATATTTCTTGCTTCATAATAGCTTATCAATCCACGGTTGTCGTAATAACTTGACCAACCCACAACTGTCGACTTATCTTCCTCTTCATCCTATCTTCTCCATCAGGCTTCTTTCCCAATCGTCATTCTGTCTTATCTTCCATCAGTATGTTTCTTTGTAACCATTTATTATATTTTCGATTTTATTTCAACCTATGTTGTATGTCTAGAAGGCATATTCTTTGTATGTCTAAAGTTATTAGTAAAATTGCTAACAATGACCTTTGGGATTCTTACTATTACTTGCTATATTTCTTGCTTCATAATAGCTTATCAATCCACGGTTGTCGTAATAACTTGACCAACCCAAACTGTCGACTTATCTTCCTCTTCATCCTATCTTCTCCATCAGGCTTCTTTCCCAATCGTCATTTTGTCTTATCTTCCATCAGTATGTTTCATTGTAACCATTTATTATATTTTCGATTTTATTTCAACCAATGTTGTATGTCTAGAAGGCAGATTCTTTGTGGGTCTGAATGGGATTGATATGGTGAGAACTTTTTTTCTTACTTTTCAGGTATGTGCTAAGTTCCATAGATAAAATCGTCATATGATATTAAATACTTGCCCTGTGGTCTTTGCTTTGTGTTTAGAAATTGGCATTGTGTTTATCCATTTCGAAAGTTGTCTGTGTAATTACTTCTGACTTGGGATTTTCTTAATTTATTTCTATTTCATCTTTATATGTACATGTCTGTAATTCTGAAATATGCGAATGTAACATGCACCAATTTTTTGTTCATATTCTCAATTTCTTATCAAGCATATTCGTAATCAATATCATTGAAATATTTTTGATATTTGTTGCTTCTTTCTTTGCCAATTGCTATTCTTTTTTCAAATGCATTTTCCCAATCATTATCTTCCTCCTATTGATCTGGATGCTCATTATTGTTATATGCAGTGTTGCAATAGTCGGCCGACTATCCCGAATAGTCGGTCCGACTATGCGGTGCAGGGGGGTCCCCGACTGAATAGACTCCTAGTCGGCCCGACCGAATAGTCGGCCAACTATTCGGCCGACTGGCCCGACTATTAGGCCGACTGGAGTTTGACTTTTGATATTTTTATTTTTATTATTTTCAATTTTCAATTTTTATGAGTTACATTTTACCATGGTATTGCCACAAATGTCAAATTCTATATATCTATTATATTGATTGGTACTTTTATCTTGGATTCATGTTAAATAATGACCATATATGTATAAAAATATAAGAATATATGTATTATAAATAATTTTTATATTAAAAAATACAAAACCGAATAATTCCGAATAGTCGTCCGAATACCGATTATTCTCTATTCAGTGACCCCTCCGACTGAATACCGAATACCGTCTTCTGCAACACTGGTTATATGCATCCTTTTAGACGAGCATACTTTTTATTACCAAATGATATAATGTATGCCAATCCAGCATGTTGTGGTAATTTATTGATGTTCTTGCACTGTTCTCCAATATATGTAGGATCAATTTTACTATTTTCTCCATTGTCAAAAAAATTACCCCTTATTTTTTTTCAAATCAAAGACATCTATCATTTAATGTTCCAGAATTCAGTGATATTTTTTCTCAACTCTATGATGAAATAAAATTTTAGAACTATATAATTTAAGAATTCTGATTTGTAAATTGTAGAATTTATTATTCACAAGATAAAATAACAATGCAAATGCTTATCTAGGTATTGTTCCATCAAATAAAAAATGTACGCACTTTGTATACTTGAATTTTAACTTATTTCGGCTATATATTTCTAAGGGAAAAAACTATTCACAATAATTTGACCTTCTCATTATTAATTACAACCATTTTTCCTTGTATATAATCACCAAAGTTCACTTCCGCCGCGAAGCGCAGGTATCTTCCTAGTTATATTTATGTCCTGGTGATGGTCATGTATAGAAGCTTCTCGACAAGCTCCTTTTCTCTACTTCCTCAGTGTTGTCATCATATAACTTCATGCTCAAGTCCATAGGAGTAGTGGTTGGCTTGCAATTTTTCATCCATGTCTCTGAGAGAGAAGGTCAGTCACATACTTCCTTTGGGTCATTAGAAGACTTCGCTGGTTCCTGAAAACTCCAGTCCAAGGAAGTAGCGTAAACTGTCAAGGTCCTTGGTAACAAATTGTTGTTGAAGAAAGGCATTGGCGGCTTGAATGCCATGTGCATTATCTCCTATAATAATGATATCATCAACATACACCAGTATATCAACAGTTTCCTTTTGAGACCTCTAAACAAACAAGGAGTGATCTGCAGTTATCTCGCGAACCCCTTCAATTCTATCGCATCCGAGAGCTTTTGAAACCATGCTCTTGGACTCTGCTTAAAGCTATAGATTGCTTTATGAAGTCTACACACCTTCTGATACTCCTTCTCAACAGTGAACCCAGGTGGTTAGCATGTAGACTTCCTCTTGCAGATCACCATAGAGGAATGCCTTCATCACATCTAGTTGATACATAGGCCAATCCCGTGTGACCGCAACAGATAGAAGAACCTGGAGTGTGGAGTGCTGGGCTACTGGAAGAAAGGCCCTATAAGTATGGGTGAACCCACGAGCCACAAACCTTGTTTTGTAGCAATCAATGCGGCCATCTGGTTGATGCTTAACGGTGAACATTCACTTGCATCCTACAACGAATATATCTACAGAAGCTGCAACAATGCTCCACATGCCACATGACTATAAAACGATCATCTCTGCTTCTATGGCTAGGCGGCATTGGCTCACCTTGAGAGCCTCCTGATATGTACGTGGGTATTCAATAGTAGAAAATTCCACAAGAAATTACCTGAAGCATGGTGAAAGTCACTTCAGAGACACATGGCCTGCGAGAAGGTATCATGCACAAGAACGTTTGCATTTCCGCATAGTATATAAGGCCATAACGATATCTCATGGGTCCGCCTGGAAAAGGATAGATCGGGAAATATCGCCGATATGTCGACGATATAGGTGGAAATGTTGGAAATGGCTCAAAAATGGCATTGTTATCATTTTTTCAGAAATTAAGATCATCCAAGAAATTAAAACAACAAATAACCTGCAAATACACACTTATATCACACAAATTGGTCATTTATACCCCATATATCGCATATGCCCATCATTTCGAACATATCGATATTAATGTTGATTCCTGACTTACAGATATTGGAAATGGAGTTCATCCAAGTTTTTAGAACACTAAATAACTTATAAATATACTCTTAGATCACACATATCGATCATTTATGACCCTTATATCGTACATATCGATCGTATTGAATATATCGCTGGTATTGTTAACTGTTGACCTATAGATATTGGAAATGGAGTTCGTCCAAGTTCTTAGAAAAGTAAATAACTTACAAATATACTATTAGATCACACATATCGATTATTTATGACCATTATATCGTATATATTGGTCATATCAAACATATTGTTGTTACTGTTGATTGCTAACTTGTGGATATTGAATATGTAGTCCACCCAAGTTCTTATAACACTAAATAACTTACAAATATACACTTATATCACACATATCGATCATCTATGACTCTTATATTGCACATGTCTACCATATTGAGCATATCATTCTTAATGTTGATTGTTGACTTATAGGGCTTGTTTGGTTGCAGGGTTGGCCCAACCTTGGTTACTATTCACAAGGGTACTTCCTCCTCACAGATTACTATTCACCCAGCCCAACCCAGCCCAGCCCAACCCTGCAACCAAACAGGCCCATAGATATTGGAAATGGAGTTCATCCAAGACTTATAGTGCATCATATATTATGTATAAACAAAAATGTTTGAGCTATTTTTGGAACCAAACAAATAAAGAACATAATAACATTTTTTTTAAAAGAGACATAATTCAAAATAATATTATCGAAAGGGAAGGAAGACGAATTAAAATCGATTGAACACCCCCAAGCTGAAGAACCATTGTATGCACTCCCTGTCACACCATACCCTACAAGACGGGGGTCTCGCTAGTAATATTAGGAGTAAAAAATTAGTGAAATCAAGCTTACAAGGATATTATTCATCAATATATATATATATCGATGAAATTTCGGTGATATCGGTTGATATCCGGAAATTTTTGTACTGAATCCAGCCATTTTTTACCGATATGGCGATATATCGCCAATACGTCGGTCATATACCGTCGATATCCTATTAAATAGATATGCACCCTGATATTGATATCCATTGCCTCTCTCTCAATACCGATATATCGACGATATATCGTGATATGGCCTTTCATGTGCAATAGATCATCCCAGATGACTCGCATGTGGTGGTTCTGACCCATCTTGAATATCGGCATGCCCATCATGTGATTTACCAAATACATCATGCACACTAGTAGTCCCATCAGTCGAAACCAAGTTCTCAAAATTTACCTGAGGCATGTTGGATGTTGGGGAAAGCATTGGAGCATGTAGGATGGGTTAAGGTGCATGTGTGGGTGGAGGTGGAGGAACAATTGCATCCTCAAACTCGAAGGGACTCAACTTGTCACGAACATGATTCAAGAGATGGACAAATTCCATGCAACCAAATACTTGAGGCATGAGAGAAAAAAGGTCCTCTGGAAAAGCAATGGAGAAGGGTGCCTTTTCACCCAAAATAGAAGAGGGCGTCCAATTTACAAGATAGCATGTTGTCATCACATCAACACCCTAGAATGGATGCGGAGCCTGACTATGCATGAGAAGAGCCATGGTAATATATAAAAGATGATGGTGTTTACGTTCGGCAATACTGTTCTGCTGAGAAGTATATGGACTGAAAGTCTGATAAATAATGCCTCGAGAGCTGAACAAGTGAGACGATTGTGTAGTACATTACTGAAGAGCATTATCAGAACGAATATATTTTATAGAGGCAAAGAAAATATTTTTTATTTCAACCACAAAGTTCTGAATCAACGTACTAGCCTTATACTTATGCTTTAATGAAAGGACCCAAGACAATCATGAAAAATCATCAACACAAACAAAATAATACATGTGTCCCTGAAGATTAGGTACACGATTAGGACCCTACATATCTGGATGAAATAACTCAAACAGACTCTGACTATTATGACCTTAATGAGTTGGAAAGCAGGACCGATGATGCTTTCAAATTTGACATGGTTCACAATGGAAATTGGATTTGGTAGAGATGCCACGAATGAGGCGACCATCTTTTGCAACAGTAGATAACCAAACATGAGTTGCCAAGTATAGGGAGAAATCGGCTTTGTGGAAAGAGAAGTAGCACCAATAAAAAGAGACTGGATCAACCTATACAACCCTCCATGTTCACGGCCACATCAAATCACCATGTTCATGAGTATATCCTGAAAAACAAGGGAACCGATGTCAAATATAGCACGACAATGTAAATCTTTTGCAATTTGACCGATAGATAGTAAATTCATGGAAAATGCAGGCGCATGAAGAACGTTCTGTAAACATATAAAGGGGGTTAAATGAACCTCTCCCTTCCCAGTAATAGGGGAATATGTCTCATCTGCAATCACCATTGATCTACCTTTTTGTATTGGACTATAAGTACCAAAGTACGAGCGATCAAAACCCCTCTAATGGTCTGGTGTTAGAAGCAGTGGCTCCCACTTCAAAAGGACCATAGTTCGAATCCCCCCAACCCCTCCACCCACCAATAAAAAAACTTTTTTGAGGAAAAGCCAATAAAAAAACTACAAGCAATCTCCACATAGATGATGTGAAACTCCAAAGCCTATTATCCATTCTGAAAGATCTAGTCTAGAGCGACCAGTAAATGTACGAGTAATACCTGAAGTACTAGTAGAGACAGAGGCTACAATATCTGGAGGACCAGAGCTAGAGGGCCCGACGACTGGAGGCATGATCTCTCTCAGACGATCAACGAAGACGTCGTAATGATGGTTGGCGAGATCAGGAGCAGACTGAGACTCATCTTCAATGGTGGAAAGCCGTGCTTGGAGCAACCCGTGTCCTTCGAGTGACCTGATCGGTAACAGTATAAACATGGCTGACATGGACCGCCTCTGTTGTGTGTCTCGTCCGTTGAACGAAGATGAACGGCATCTACCATGTGAAACTCCCATAGTCGAAGGTGTCTGAGAAGGCGTGGTAGAGGGGATACTCAATCGGCCCAACCTGCGGTATGCTTCCTCCATAGGAGGTATTGTAGCGTCTGTGAGAAGCTGAGAACGAGCAGAGTCATATTCTAGGTTAAGGGCAGCCAGAAACACCCCACTCATGACAAAATCTCTATACATCGTATGTTGCTCTGGTGAGGTTGTCAATGGTATGTAGCTATGGAAGTGCTCAAACATACCCCTTACAGATGTATACAGGGCGTGAAGAGGCGATCACCATGTTTGGTTGTGAAGATATCATGCTGGAGTAGCAATATCTTCGACTCATTCTTCGCTTGAGAGTATGTTCCTGTGAGAGTATCCCACATCGCCTTTGTTGTAGGTTGACTAAGGATAGCATTGGCTGTCTCAACAGAGACAGTGCCTGATAACCACACTTTGGCATATGCATCATCTACCTCCCATGAGGAGTTAGTCCCAATCTTGTCCACCGGTTTATCCTGAGTAAGAATATGATTCTTACCATGGCTCTAAAGCAGATTCATGAACTGCATCGCCTACAATTCGTAGTTTGTGTTGTCCATCTTGACAATAGGTGTTGGACCCTTGAAGGTACATGTAGATGACGTATCAACGCTGCTTTCTGACATCGTGGACAAAGAATTAGGACCATAGATGGATAGTGAGTGTCTAAACAAACATGAAAAAGAGTGATTGTGGGCGTAGACTCATTTCACAATGAACCCAACACAACCATTGTCCATGCTAGGTCTCAAAAGGTTGCACAACGGTCTGATTTCGTTATTTTCAGACCGAAATCAGACCAAAAGTATCCGAATTCAGATCAAAAACTACGAAATCAGACCCACAAATCGTCGTCGGAAAGGCTGAATCATGACGAGAAGCTGCTGGAGCGGCAAAAATGGCTGCTTGACATTGCTATCATGCTGATGGGCAGCAGCGGTGGCAGGTTGCTGCTTCTGTCGTTCTTGGCGGCGACGGCGGTTGCTTGCCACCACTGACGACGGCAGGCTGACGATGTTGTTGTTGATGGCAACGACAGCAACTGCTTGCTGTCATCAATTGTGGCGGCGCGTTGGGCTGGAAGGTGGGGTGTAGATCTTAGGGTACATGCTACGGTCTAGGACCGTTGCTCTGATACCATGTGGAGAAGAATGATTTGTTATTTATTCATAGAGCGCAAGGATTCTCTTATATATAAGAGAGAAACCCTGATGGCTAAATGATATACTAAAGATAGATAAATAAATAAATTGTGAAACAATAACATAACATAAAAACTCTCAACAATGTCCAGTGGTAGGAGGCGGTGTAATCTCATCAGCTCTATTGAGGTTGGGGTGCCCAAGTGGAGGGTGAGCAGGAGATCGTGATCGTAGTGTTGACCATTTCCATCGTGAGAGTAGGAGGGTGCGTTCTAGGGATGAGAGGCCAGTAGATAGTGATGTGCCTAAGTTGTCGGAGCTCCAGCCCTCTAAGTTGATGTGCTAGTTCACCATCCTGAAGATTCGGGAATGGTTTTTGATCTCAATGATGATGGTTCATATGGTCTGGACAATGTCCATGTCTTCTTCCATAAGTCCCGGAAGCTGGTGGAGCAGGGTGTATTGGTGGTTGGAGGAGAATTGTAGTTTTGAACAACAGAATCATTCTTTGATCTTTCAATTGCCCAAGAAATATATGAAAGGTAAGTGGAGGACTATCGCTTGATTGCCATATCCAAAGAAATCTACCTCACTGTGGCAAAATCGTTGGCCAATCATCTCGGACGAGTTCTCAATCTGTTTGTTGTTTTATTCCTTGGATACACTTAATAGATGGTGTGGTTTTGGCCTCAGAGTGGAAGAGAAGAAAAATTACAGGGCTTTTTGTTCAAGATAGACTTGTCTAATGCTTACAATTGTGTAATCTGGGTTTTTATTTTAACAGTGCCCTCTAGTCATGGCTTTCCTGACAAGTAGATACGTTGGATTAAGAGGTGTGTGACGATGATGTCGAGTTCTGTGTTGGTGAATGACCATCAGGAATGAGGTCTCTTTCAGCCAAAGCGAGAGGTAAGACAAGGGTTTCCCCTGACACGTCTACTCTTTCTCTTGGTTGCAGATGCGCTTGCTTGGATGGTCTCTCGTCCGGAAGGGGGTTATGTATTGGTTTTCATCTTGACAATCTGTCGATCCATATCTCGAAGTATGCAAATGATATAATCTTCTTTATGTAAGTGGGCGAGTGTGAGGCGAATGGGATGGTTTTAGTGATTGAACTATTTGGGATGGTCTTAGGACTCATGATCAACAGGGATAGGTCAACCTTTATTCCTTTTGATATGGACGAGGAGGTGAAGGCATGTCAAGCTTTGTTGAGATCTCTGTGAGGTTCGCTCTCTCTCTCTCTCTCTTAATTAACTCGAGTAGCCCTTGCCCCTTGGTCATTGGTCCTCTTCACCAATTAGACTGGAAGCCCTTAATGGTGAGATTGAAATACGATTTACAAACTTGCAATATAGAAGGTCGCGTGCTTATCAAGGGGTGATCACCTTGTGCTTTTAAAGGCAATATTGTCTATGATCCTGGTCGTCTTCCTCTAATCGAGGATGCTTCCTGTTGGTGTGTATGAGGCCTTAGGTCTCTAATGCGATGCTTCTTTGGACAAGCTCTAATGCAGCATAGAGCACGCAGTTGTTCAATTGGAAGACAGTGATGTTATATGAGAAAGATGGGGCATGGGGGTCTTAAGACTCAATGCTATGAATAGGGTGCTTCTTGCGAAGTAGGTGTCTCGAATTTGGAACATTCGTACCAATCTATTATGCATTAAGTTGAAGAAGATATAAAAGGTTTCGATGAGCATGTGCCGACAACCTGGGCATATTCGTGAGCCTTCGAACTTATGAAGGGAGATCTATGATTCTTCCGAGGATCTCTAGTAACATGTTGAGATTTGTGCTTGGGGATAGACGTGCCTTTAGCTTCTACCAAGATGATTAGATCAAATCATGGCCTCAAATTTCAACGAAATTCTCTAAAATTTCCATTTCTTTAGGTCACCGAAATCGAAATGCTCCCTCATTTCTTTTTCCAGGATTTCAATGAAATATCACCGAAATGTCAACGAAATTTCATCAAAATTACATATTATTTTGATGAAATAATAAAAATAAGGGAATCTACCCTTCGTTTTCATAAAATTTTGCATATATCAATGAATATTCACTTATTTATTCACTAATGTGTTGAGTTGTTAAAGTGATTTACATTGTTTAAAGAAGTTCTTTAGTTAGTTTCTATATTTTTTATCTAAGCCAAACCAAATCAGTTAGACACAAGATTTAAGAGTTAAATTAAAGTTTTAACTGAAAATATTTATATTTTTTTCTTTATTTTGATATATATGTTTTAATTAGCAGTTATCATATTCGTCACCGCACTCTTATTATAGAGGTTCTCACATGTCACCATTCTCTTCATGTTCAAGAGAAGAAACCAATGTCATCTAATTACAGCTACCAAATCTGATTCTGAATCTGAGCAGCATACTTCTGACTGTTGGGATGATTGGATGGAAATTTAATATAACATACCATATTAATATCTTAATGTTAGCAAAAAAACTAACTTTCTATCTCATTTATTGAGTTAAAGAATATTAGACATCTTTATTTTAAAAAAATGAGTTTCCAAGTAATCTCCCTAATTTACGGCCATTCCATCGAAATTCCACTGAATTTCTCTTTCCGGGCTTGTTACCGAAACGAAACTGAAATCCGACATTTAAGTCCTTTGACCAAACAAGGAACCATGGCTTCTTGTTTCCCCTGTTTTTTGCGTTAGCAGATACTATAGACTTATTGGTGAAAAGAGCCTAGCCCCTCATTTTACATTCTGAGCTATCAGATCAGCAAGTTATAAAGTTCTTGGAGTTGATTGAGTCCCTTTCTCAACTTTCGAGGCCCATATATGAGCAAGATCATTGAAGGTGTTTTAAGGGTTAGTTCACTGTGAAGAAATCCAACAAGGAGCTATGCCTCCTTTGAATAATCCAGGTACTGCCATGGTTTTGCAGAGGCGTATCTAATGTTGGAGTATCCCTCAGCAGGTCAGGGGCGTATCTAATTGGAGGGGGTGCAAAGAACATGTTTTTCAATGGGTGGATGGTTCTTTTCCGAGATGTGAAGAAGGGTCCGAGGACTTGGATCACGTCTTCTTCTCTTGTGCCGTGACAGGGGACACTTGGATGGAGGTTGCGCTTACTAGTGTAGCCAGTGAGGATGCTTGCACCTTCTAGGAGTCGCTTGGCCTGAGACCGTTGTATTTGGTGACAAAATTCAGGTAGTGGCCATTCTTTCGCATTATGGCTAGCTATAAATTGTGTTGTTTTCACATAATAGAAATTATATGCGGAAGATGGTGTGGTTCATGCTAGAATCCTTCGGGATTCTTGTTTTGATATATATGTTTTAATTAGCAGTTATCATATTCGTCACCGCACTCTTATTGAAGAGGTTCTCACATGTCACCTTTCTCTTCATGTTCAAGAGAAGAAACCAATGTCTTCTAATTACAGTTACCAAATCTGATTCTGAATCTGAGCAGCATACCTTTGACTGTTGGGATGATTGGATGGAAATTTAATATAACAAACCATATTAATATCTTAATGTTAGCAAAAAAACTAACTTTCTATCTCATTTATTGAGTTAAAGAATATTAGACATCTTTATTTAAAAAAATGAGTTTCCAAGTAATCTCCCTAATTTCAGGTCATTCCATCGAAATTCCACTGAATTTCTCTTTCCGGGCTTGTTACCGAAACGAAACTGAAATCCGACATTTAAGGCCTTGGACCAAACAAGGAACCATGGCTTCTTGTTTCCCCCGTTTTTTACGTTAGCAGATACTATAGACTTATTGGTGAGAAGAGCCTAGCCCCTCATTTTCCATTCTGAGCTATCAGATCAGCAAGTTATAAAGTTCTTGGAGTTGATTGAGTCCCTTTCTCAACTTTCGAGGCCCATATATGAGCAAGATCATTGAAGGTGTTTTAAGGGTTAGTTCACTGTGAAGAAGTCCAACAAGGAGCTATGCCTCCTTTGAATAATCCAGGTATTGCCATGGTTTTGCATAGGCGTGTCTAATGTTGGAGTATCCCTCAACAGGTCAGGGGTGTATCTAATTGGAGGGTGTGCAAAGAACCTGTTTTTCAATGGGTGGATGGTTCTTTTCCGAGATGTGAAGAAGGGTCCGAGGACTTGGATCACGTCTTCTTCTCTTGTGCCGTGACAGGGGACACTTGGATGGAGGTTGCGCTTACTAGTGTAGCCAGTGAGGATGCTTGCACCTTCTAGGAGTCGCTTGGCCTGAGACCGTTGTATTTGGTGACAAAATTCAGGTAGTGGCCATTCTTTGGCATTATGGCTAGCTATAAATTGTGTTGTTTTCACAGAATAGAAATTATATGTGGAAGATGGTGTAGTTCATGCTAGAATCCTTCGGGATTCTTGATCTTTGTAAATATATGGTTTAAACATATGATGTGATATAAAGTTTTTTGGGTGCACATCTTTACAATGTCGCACATTTTTTCCTTTTTTAAAAAATATTCCTCCTAAAAACCCGACCCTGTCACTAAGTCGCTTACATAAAAGAGAATAGCCGCTTTAATCAGTTCATGTTCCGAGTTTGATTTCCTTTTCTGGTTTTTTATATGGTGGAAACGCATGTAAAGAAAGCAAAATATGCATACATTTCATAGGCCCATCCCCATTGAATTACGAAGTCACTCTGATTATACCAAAAAAATATTACCTGTTTAGCCTTCAATGCACTGTCTAATAGGTGATGCAGGTCGTCTAGTTGACCAGCAGGAGCCCGGATAGATGATGACACAAGAACCTCCAGCACATTTGACAAGCCAGACAAGAACAGCCCAAATTTTGAGATGGAAGCCAACTGAATATCTGTATCTCCATTGACAGCATCTACTGCATTGTTAAGTCTTTCATAATGTAATCAAAGACAAACATCTAGAACTCAATGTTACCTTAAAAAAATACCGAGCAATGATATACAATAAAAACTTGTTCAACTGCATCCAGGATGCTTCTTTTTTCCTTTTTGACAAATAACAAGCCAATTTCAGTTGACCTTAAGCCTATGCATTTTTTTTACAGTTCGTATACGTTCTATCTTGTTCAATATATATAAATTTGAACCAGACCACCTCAATATCATAGAATACTCTAGAACCTATACATTTTTATTCTAAACTGTACCACATCTTCCTTGATCCAGGCCAAACTAATATTACGGGTACGGGGCACTTTAATTTCTCACATTATAAATAGGATCCAAGTGAAATGATGCTTTAGTTGTATAAAACATTTTCAAGAGATAAAACAGCAAGAATGAACTACAATTATCTTTCCCAAGATCTATTTATTATTTTTAAAAGCATTTTTGACAGATGCAGCAAGTAGCCAGGTCAATGTCAATGCAGACCTGTGACTGAGACTTGGTAGAGCATTTTCAACAAAGCATTGTTTAAGACGCCAAAGTTTCAGGCATATGATATGCAAAGTCCAAAAGAAATAGCAGATGCTGCGAATTAGGTAAAAAGGCTGTCTTGCAAAGGAGCCTTCAGGATACATATGTAGCCAAGATCAGAAATAATCATGTCAAACTTTTGTTTGCACCAATCTTTCACAACCTTTGCATCCAAAAGATATGCGACCATGGGGTCACTAGAGACTGCAGCTTCATCCATGCAAACATCTGTGACATCTGTTAGATAAGTTAAGGTACCAAAACTATAAAGCTCAATTTTGCAAAATTTGGAGGAAAATAGAGGGTATGTTAGCTATTTGTTAACTGGGGAAATTTTTTCAAAAGGATACAATGGCAAACCAAGGAAACAAGGTTGTTTTCCAAGGCAACATCAAACAGAAGATAAAGTCTTTGAATATCACCCAATAGATGTTTCCTGTCATGTTGTTTGTCGTGGAGCCTATCATCATGTCTTTTAGAAATAAGGCCAGCTTCAATGCACTTATTGTACAAGCGAAGGCGTCGTTGATCCCCTTTTCCAGCAGAAATTGAAGTTCTGCAAATTGGGCAAACATCACACCTCTGACTGCATTCGGCACATAAAGAAGCATGACGACATGAGCCTAAGACATGTTGAACGTATCGTCCACAGCTGCTCAAGTCTCTGGTTGCCCGACAATGCTCGACTTTTGCTTCATGGCACAGCTCAAAGGGATGAATTGAAGCCATGTACTCCAAAGCTTCCTAACAAATTACAAAAAGATGATAACAATACTAAGATTACAGCCAGTAGCTTTTGCTCCATATCTTTTTATACTGCTCAGTAGGTAATATAAAGTTCTCATTATTACAGATCAAACTTCCAAATGAAGCTTCAGAAGAATTTATTTGATGCAGCAATTCATTCAATGCGACAAAATGAAAATCATTCTAACAGAAAAAATGATGTTGGAAGGAACAACATTCCTGGCAGACTAACCGACAGCAAACTCATCATCTGAAGCCGCATACATAAACTGTGAAAATAAACAGCTCTGAATATCGTGTACCATAGCAATCCAAAAACTACTAAAACATTGGAGCCAGCCAGCAGCCATTGGTAGCATAGAAACACTATCAGGGTATTCAGGGACGTGAGAACTCCAGCTCATAACACAGCCAATATCCAACATCATCCACGTCTCTCCTATAACTCCAAAAACTGAACTCATCCTTGCTTTCTTAGATATACAAGTCTCAACTATTTTTCCAGACGACAAATACGAGGACGAGTTCATCAATTGTTGCTAAACCTGTGCTCTGTTCATGGGATAATGCACAGAAAGAAGGTCGAATCAGCCATTTATCTCATTATTCACCAACTCCAGGATAAACCCTTCAAGCTCTATACGCTCTCAGCCTGTTGGAAAAAAAACATGGCGCAAACTAATGGTATCTCATACTTTTTTCAACAAATTCATCCCTCTTGGCACCACCAACTTAACAAGAACTCGAAATCTATCCTGTTTATCCTCCATTCCTTTATTCTGCAACCGAACCGGTAGATGTGCGGTGCGCAGACTTAAATTCCCAGAATGTCACTCCTACAACTCGTGCGAAAGCTTAATTTACATCCCCTTTCATGGATATTTTCTCCAGAGGCACGAAAACACGCAACTAATTGCTTGCCACTCCTACCCTCCAAACACCACTACAGCTTATATTTCAACGACCATTTGCTATCAAACCTGTTGAGATAATTGCTATTTCACTATTTAGATAATTTCAAGTTTTATTTTTCCTTTATTTTTTGTAATCCTCTATTTATCCTTTCCTTTTTTTGTATTTTATCCAATGGGTTTTTCTCCTATATAAGAGAACCCTTGGATCTTTCATAATTTATCTAAGTTTATCCCTTTTACATGGTATAAGAGCCATCTTTCTATCCCTAACCCGTACCCCCACGCCTCTCGACATCGACACCTCGCACATGCGCCTCTCGCCCGCGCTCGGCGCTCCTCGCCGCGCCTGACCCCAGGCGCTCGGCGCCCCTCGCCCGAGCGCTCGGCGTCCCTCGTCGCACCTTCTGCCCCAGCGCCCCCAGCCGCCCTCGACCCCCCCCCCTCTCTAGCTCCTCGCGCGCATCGCGCCTATGCGCTTGCCGTGCCTAGCTCCTCGCGCGCATCGCGCCTATGCGCCTGTCGCGCCTGCCCTATCGCACATCGCGCTTGTGAGCCCTATCACGCGCACTCCCCGCGCCCTTGGCCATCTGCGCCTCTGTGCGCTCACGTACCCAGCGCGCACTGCGCCTCTGAACCTCTGTGCACCATCCGCACCCAGCGCACGTTACGCCTCTGCACCCAGCGCGCTCTGCGCCTCGCGTGGACGTACGTCACCTTGACGACCAGCATCCAGGACTTTGTGTGCCCAGACATCCAGACGACCAGGGCCTTGCGCTCTTGGAGCTCAGTCATCCAGGACTCTTCGCAACCAGGCTCGCTTAGTCATCACTCATCAGTCAGGCTCTCATTTCCAGAAACGCATTCTGGATAAGTATGTGATCTGATTCTACAAGAAACACGATTTTAATCAAGAAACGAGTATTATCAAGGATGACTGTATGAAGAAGATATACGTACAATCAATCTTTCGTATGATTCTGTAGACTCGATTATATCGATCTACCCCCAGTTAAAGTCTGTTATTTAGCTATTTTATCATCATGTCAGACACCAAGGGTGATATTTTCTCGTCCGGGGCCTTTAAGGGTCCGGCTTCCATCGTTAAGATGGATGGGACCAATTATGAGTTATGGTCCATGCAGTTTCTCACCATCATGCAGTGCAACAATAAGGAGCACATCTTAACAGACCCAGAACCAACAGATAAGACTGGGGCAAATTCTTCTTGAAAGCAAGATGATGCGTATGCGCGTGTATGGCTTTGTGGGACACTTACTACAGAAATAGCAAATGATATTCTAAATCAGCCCACTGCCAAGGCAATGTGGGATGCTTTGGCATCCACTTATGCACAAGCGAAGAATGAGGCCAAAATCCTTCAACTGCAGTTTGATATCTACAACACCAAGCAGAATGGTCACCATCTGCATGTCTACTATTCTTCGATGCGTGGTATGTTTGAAAAACTTCATAGTTGCATGCCTATTACGACGTCTGTTGAACAACAGAAGACATATAGGAACTCCACGATGGTTGGAGTTTTCATGGCCGGACTTGATGCAGAATATGAGGCTGCACGTACCCATCTTCTTACTGGAGCAACCATTCCTCCTATAGAGGAGGCCTATAGTCGTCTCAGCCGACTCAAAATCCCTTCGACAACTGCGTCTTCGCATTCCTCAGCGATAGACGCTTCTCGTGGTCGAGGTCGGGCGATCCAGTCCAGAGGTCGCACACCTCGAGGAAGAGGCGAAGAACGCCATCGTGGTCCCTGCACCTACTGTCGCAAGCCTGGACATGCAGAGGAGACATGCTATCAGAAGCATGGATATCCTATTTCTGGTCGAGCAGCGGAGCAGATTACGTCCTCAGAGACTTCATCTCCACAGGTTGATCCTCGACTGGATGATATTGTCTCTCGTATTCGAGAGATTATAACTCCTAGTGCTGACACCACCACAGATACCGCTGCAATATCCAGAGCCTCTTCAAGTTCCTCAGGTATCACATATGCTTTTACGGGTAGTACAAATGCAGACATTCTACTCTACGTATTCTCCTTGTTGTTGTTGTGACACGAGATTGGCCTCTTTATCAGCTCGATGTGAAAAATGCATTCCTCTATGGTGACCTACAGGAGGAAGTCTATATGCAGCAGCCACCTGGGTTCGCTGCTGAGGGGGAGTGTCATAAGGTGTGAGGGGAGTGTCATATGGTCTCGGACTTGATAGAGCAGCGGGGGTTTGTGAGATCAACTGCAGATCACTCCTTGTTTATACAGAAGACCCATAGAGGTATTACAGTCATTCTTGTTTATGTTGATGACATTATTATTACAGGGGATGACGAGCAGGGTATTCAGGATGCCAAGGACTTCCTAGGTCAGCAGTTTGTGACCAAGGGCCTTGGACATTTACGTTACTTTCTTGGAATAGAGTTTGTCAGGAATCAACAGGATCTTGTAATGACCCAAAGAAAATATGTTATAAATCTTCTCTCAGAGACAGGCATGGTAGATTGCAGATTTGCCACTATTCCGCTTGACCCAAGCATGAAGTTGTATGATGATGATACTGAGGAAGTCGACAAGAGAAGATACAGAGAGCTGGTTGGCAAGCTATTATATGTAACTAGTACCAAGCCCGACATAGCATTTGCAGTAAGTAAAGTGAGTCAATTTACGGAGCAGCCCAGACAGGCACATATGGATGCAGTCCATATGATTCTAAGATACTTGAAGACTTCACCTGGTACTGGACTTCTTTTCAGCAGAGTTACATCTCTATCAGTGACAGCATGCGCAGATGCAGATTATGCTGGGTGTCCAAAAGATAGAAAGTCTACATCTAGATTTGCCGTGTTCATAGGAAATTCTCTTGTTTTATGGAAAAGTAAGAAGCAGACGGTGGTTGCTAGATCAAGTGTTGAATCAGAATACAGGGCTATGGTGCAGGCTAGTACAGAAATGATGTGAGTCAGATCTGTTCTTACTGATCTAACTATAGAAGTACCTCTTCCCATGCATCTCCAGTGTGATAATCAAACTGTTCTCTTCATTGCAAATAACCCAGTCTTTCATGAAAGGACGAAGCACATAGAGGTGGATTGTCACTATACTCGTGACATGATACATAAGGGTTTTATCACTACTACACATGTCAGCTCTGGAGACCAGACAACAGATATACTTACAAAGGCTCTAGTAAGAGGACCTTATCAGAAATGTTGTTCCAAGCTGAGTCTTAATGATATCTACGCTCCAGCTTGAGGGGGAGTGTTGCGATAATTGCTTTTATATATTTAGATAATTTCAAGTTTTGTTTTTCCTTTATCTTTTGTAATCCTCTATTTATCCTTTCCTTTTTTTTGTATTTTATCCAATGGGTTTTTCTCCTATATAAGAGAACCCTTGGATCTTTCATAATTTATCTAAGTTTATCCCTTTTACAAAACCCCCAAAACCCACCCCCATCTACTTACAGAACGTGCTTTAAAAAAAACAGCAGATTCCAAAACCAAAAACCGCAGGAGTGATAGCACGAGCGGAGATGGGAAGGCAGATCCTCGTACCCAAACGGACGGGCTGCTGTAGTTGGGCTGCGGCAGTCGAGGGCGTCCGGAACAGCCGCGACCCCGCTCAGCGCTCGAATCGGAAGAGCTTGCGGAGTTGCCGGGGGATATCTGCTCCATCGCGAAGGGATTGAGGGATTTGATAATCGGAAGTACCTGATCGAGGGTGCGGGTGGAGGATTTTTAGGGCTTAAGCGAGAAATATTGGAGAATGGGAAGCTGTGGCCGAAGGTAGAGAGAGCGCGAAGGCGAGTGAAGGACGACGGGAATGGCGTCACGATTCCGTCGTTGGATTGGGAGATGATGGAATCTCCGCCGTTTAATGAGAAAGCCCGTAATTTAGAGGCGGCGTAGCCGCGCTCCCCTGCGTGGGGGACCGGCGGGATGCAATCCAAAGTATTTATTTAAGGAGATGGTGAATGGCAAATATGCTAAATGATTAGATCTTTTTGTTTTGGACAAGAAAGCTTTTCTCTCTCTCTTTTATTAATGGGTAGGTGGAACATGTGTTTGAGTATAAATTATAAGTTAGCTTTCTAATCCTGCAATGATATTACTTTGAGGTGTGAGTAGTGACATTATTCCAAAGTAAATGCCAAAAGAGAGAAGCAGTTATTTGAAGAAATAAGAATTGGCACAAGTTTACTTATTCATTCTCATCGACAAAAGGGAAAAAAGTAGTAGGAGGACATATCGTCAATGCATGATTTACATGTATACAGTGCAAAAGTACAAAAGGATCACAGCTCGTGATCCAATATTAAAATGTGCAAAGATAAAGCTTAGTGATATGCACTCAGAGCAAAAAAAAACAAAGAAAAAAGTTTGATTCCCAAAAATGGGAAAAAACAAAGTGTTGCAACACATGTACATATGAAAGGTTCGTCTTTTCTAGCATTATCGTTCTCTTGATATGCATGGGAATATCATCATAAGTTGCAATCTACTACTCATTTTCCTTGTCATTGGTGTCTTTCTTTGTGAAATCTTAAACCATCGGGTTTTCCTCCATGTGAACGAAAATGAATGTTCATAAAAAGAAAAAATATTTGCTTGTTATGAAATATGGCCATCTTGACAAAAGTATATTTTATATACGCAAGTCATATACATGAAAATAAGCATGCTTATTAGTTTTAAAGATATAAAATGAGAATGGGATAAAAAAATCATGTAATAAAAAATACAAATGACATGTCAATATAATGGATGCAAAATAAATCAAATGTTGTGAATTCCATAAATGATATAATCCTGATGAGATTGTATACTATGATAGATAGATGAAATATACTACCGCGATCATTATTCTTACTCATCTACTTGATTATTTATTTATTTATTTATTGAAACTTTGATAATTGAAAAAGAAAATAGTGTGTTCAAAATGTGCTTACTAAAGAAGAAAATGATTGAATTAAATTCAATCAAACAATACTCGAGATATGTAAATCTTTAATTGGCCAAGTAACAAGAAGAAGGCTATACATGTTAATCTAAACTATAAATGCCTCCATGCTTGCAAGATTTTTTAAGATGCATAATAAAACCCATAATGCAAGCTTTCATGAAATCACACGAAACCTTCGTTGATGGCTTATCGGTGGAATCCAAGAATCGTCTTTGGAGAAGATAGGTGACTATGGATAAGTTCTCCAAAACCTAAAAAAGGGGAGGTTAGGTTCTCTTGTGTCATGTTGTAGGGGGAGCGAAGAAGCCCTTTTATTGGACTTTAATACATAGCCCAACGGGATGCTTTTGTCCTTATTTTTTGTATTTTATTTATTCCCATTAGGCCATAGTTATGTAACATAAAATGAATAGCCGTAAAAGAGGGGAAAGGTGTTGCGGCTGTCAAAAAATGATGAAGGCTGAAAAAATGATGCAGCTAAAAAACTCAAAAGTTGTGATGAAAAAATGTCTATGACATAAAAAAGGCTGAATGAAAGTTACAATTGAAAAAATGAACTTTGGTGAGCTTTTGGATCAGTGACATTTGTTTCTTTTATCATTTCAGATTTTGGATTTAGTATTTTGTTAGATTCAAGAAAATGGATGAATAAAAAAATGATCTAAAAAAGAGAAAGAAGAAGATGACAATGTATAAAAACAAAAGAAGAAGAAGAAGAAGAATCTTGTTTTATCCCACTTGATCTCCTAACTTGGTCGGTTATTATCATCATTCTGGCGAGTATGGGAGAAAAGGGTAGCATTAAGTAGAGTTGTCATGCATTTATTTGATTGAGGCACTCACATGAGCAACCATTTTGACGATTTCATACAGGAGTAGCCATTTTTAGAGTTCACCAAAGAGAGACTCTTTACATGCTCCATTATCCACCGATCGTGAAGTGTAGTACGAGATCCTATGAGAGATAAGCCGCTTCGAGGTCCCTATGAGAACGAACCAATTTGTTGAGATTTGTTTATGGATATTCCCACAATCTTTATTCAACCCATTAAAGAGATGGGACCATCTTTTATCTTCCATCAAGAAGACAAGTTATGGGCCATAGTACTCCACGAGAGTGGCTTGTTGTAGTGTTGATGTCTCTGATTGATGCATATAGAGAGTACATGAGCCAGATGTTGATCCAAATTTCTCAACAAATCATCATTCATACTCCATCCATCTCGTTCCTCCTCACCAATATGATCTGAGAAGCATTGTCCCTAGTAGCAACTAGCAACAAAGTATGCATTGAGCCAAAGTTTCCTATATTATCCTATATTTAATGTGTGAGCGAGTGTTTTTTTATTTGTCTAGACTAAGTATTGCATGCTCCAAGTTAGGGGGGGTATTCAAGAATATCTCAGATGAGTAATTGAATCTTTTTAGGATTTAATCACCCATGTTGTTCACCTCTGCAGTGAATAAAAATATAAATCTTTTAAGCTTTCTCCCGTGATTTTATCACATTCCTTGGGAGTACGGTTCCATGTAAATCCATGTTTGTTCTTAATTTGGCATGTCTATTACATAAGAAAATCTTTATTTTTATTGTTCGCTATATACTGACATATCCTTGCATCAATTACCTCCTTCATTGTCATTATTCAACAGGGCACATAACTCTCATGTATTTTCCAATAGATGCCCCAAAAGAATAAGCACGCCTTGTTATACTCAATTGTCACATACTAGAGGCATGCTTTAGTAATTTTGTGAACTTGTTCAAGTAGCCATTCACGATCTTATACCCTTTCTCAAGTAAAAAACCTTGTCTGGTGATACTATATCCAATATTTTAGGTAGAAATGATCATGTAAGGTTTTACTTGACTTCTCTCATGTTATTGGAACTAGTGCATGTGCCTCCATAGAGCCTTGTCATTCTTCTACATGCCCAGTCAAATCATACATAGGAAAGGTAAACTTTTCCTCCTCTAGAAACAATGGAGTTTGGAAGACTTTCTCTACTTCTGCCTCAAGTATGATAGCATGGTATCATAATCTAGGAACCTTCTCATTGTGATATCTTAAAAAATGTCCTCTCGTTGCACGAGCAGGGGGAGAGAAGGAAGTCGAAGCATGTCTTCGCTACCCCTACTTGGGATAGATCTACCCTAAGGGCCCGTTCGGTAGGAGAATAAGCAGGAATAAGGATGGAGAATAAGGGAAATAAGGGTCTATTCTCCGTTCGGCTGGACGATAAGAATAAGGAGAATAAGGTGAAATAAAGGTAGGTAAGGTGGGATAAAGATAGGAATAAGAGTGAAATAAGATGAAATAATGGGGAATAGTCGTACCACGGGGAAGCGTGTTGGGGGCTTATTCCCCTTATTCCATTCCTCCTTATGACCCAAACGAACAGGGCCAAGATTGGGCCCTAATAAAGCGCTCCTTAAATGCAAGTTCCATTTGTTGCAGTCATGCATCATCCCCATCATCACGTCCATCCGGCATGCCATTTGATCCATACGAGGCGACATGATCTACACATAAAAAAAGGACGAATAAAAGAGAGGATCAAATAGTGAGAAGGTGCACAACTATTTGAGAAGGTAAGTTGAAGTTCAGATTCAATGCATTATGTAATTTTTTAAATCTGAGTTGGAAGATTTCTCACTAAGATGTGAAGGCTTCTATGCAATAATGCTTGTGATTGAGAAGGTAGCTTGGGTTTGATACATAATGCAATGCCTTACCTCTTCACGAGTGCACCTCGATACACATTCACGTTACTCAACAATAATTGCAAACAACCCGCACTATATACAAATCAAACAAATATGAGAAAATTTAACATTTTCCATTCAATTAAAAAGTCCCACCTTTTAAATAATAAGAGACAAACAATATTCTCTTAGTTACAATATTGAGAGCTACAAAGGACTTGAAAGGAAGAAGAACTCAACTAAAACTTAGTGGTGCTTTCAAATTGCAAACTGGACACTCGGGCCTCGATCTCCTTTTTGGATTTTTAAGAATGTAACTTACAAGTCAAAAGACCCAACACAGCATATAAATAATTATACAAAATGTGGTAAAAAAAAAGTAAATCTAGAGCTACAATAATTAGAACAACTGTAACTGATTACCACCTCAAAGAGCTAAGTTATGCACCTACAGTTATGTTCTAGACCTTTAACATATTCTAATTCATTTCACTTAATATATTTATTTTCACGTATATCACATATACTTACATTTATTTGTTAATGAACTGGTATGATTATTCATCAGCAACCTATTAATGTCTCCAATTTAATTTTACCATGAAGAGCATGTGTCACTCTTTCTCTTTGCCTATTAGCGAACAGAAAGTTAATTGCATATTCCTCATACAGTCTTCCACTTTAAAGGCATGATAATCTTTAATTTAATATGCTTACATTAAATATAAAGCAGACATTTTGAAAATTACAATGGTTTCAACGTGGTATTTCTGTTATATTTTTCTGTTAAAAAGTGAACCATCAACTTTATATTATTATCCAAAAGGGATTTTTACCCGGCAAACCTTATAATCTTTGTCAATTACTTCTACGACCTTTGAAATATCGTAATTCCTCCCTCACCCCCATAAACTTGTTAACCTTTACCCTACAGACCCTGTGGTTAACCCACGTCCATTTAACCGTTAAAACTAACCGGATTCTGTTATCTTTCTTTTATATTATACCCATTTTATTTATCAAATTTACTACAAGTGACACTCCCTCCCACCCTCAACCTCCCCCTCCCCCGGTTCGCAGCCAACCCTGCTCGGAGCTCCCCCATCCGGCCTGTCGCTCGAAGCCCGTGCCCCCACCTCCCCATGCTCGAAGCTCCCCTCCTCCCCTGCTCGACCCCCTCACTGTCGCTCGAGACGCCTCCCCTGCTCACCACACTTCTGCTCGAAGCTGCAACCTCCGCTTGAAGCCCCTCTGCTCGAAGGCCGCACCCACCACCTCCCCCGGTCGAAGATGACGCCAACCCCCTGGCCCCCCTTGCTTGACCCCGCACCGCCAGTCGAAGCCCCACAACCCTCACCCCCACGGTTCCGCTCCCCCCCAACCCAGTTCCGCCACCTCCCATGCGATTGCCCCCCACCACCCCTCGGTTCGATTGCAAAGCCCCCCCGCCTCCCATGCGATTCCCCCCCCCCCTCGGGTTTCGCCGTCGCCTCCCCTGAGAAGCCACTCCCCCGGTTCCCATGTGCGAAGCGGGTCGATTACAAAGGTCCCCCCCCCCACCCCCCCGGCTCGAATGCGAAGCCCCCTTCCACCGCCTCCCATGCGATGTCCTCCCCCCCCCCCCCCCCCCACCCCCATCGAAGAGCCCCTCCCCGCATCCTCCCCTGTTTGCAAAGCCGCCACCCCCCTGCCGGTCGAAGAGCCCCTCCCATGCCTGCAAAGCCGCTGCCACCCGCCTCCCCCTGCTCGAAGCCTTCCCCCTGGCTTCAAGCTCCTGCTCTTCTCCAACGTAGGTCGGATCGGCTCCCTCGACTCCCGCCAACCTCGTCTAGTTGAGCCCCCCACTTGGTGGTGCAGTGGGAGGGGAAGCTGTTACATAGGAGAGTATTATTTTTTCTTTTCTTGGTTAACTCTAGCCGTCCGATCATGAATTGGTTAGATTAACTCGTTTTTAACTAAGGAGGTTAACTTTAGATGTGTCAATTTAACGGTAGGGTTCGTGGGGTAAGACGGAGTAAGTTTATGGGAGTGAGGGAGGAATTACGATGTTTCAAAGGTCGTGGAGGTAATTGACAAAGATTATAGGGTCTGCCGAGTAAAAATCCCTATCCAAAATCTATCGCATCCTGGGACTACATTCAACTCAAGTGTAAAGTTCGGGAAATTTTATGTAATTTGCACAATATTTAATTGGTTTTATTTTCTTATATCGTTACTTACAACTTCAGGTAAAAATATTTATGGAAATATACTTCATGATTTCGAGCATTGAGGTTTATAACATAAACTCGATAACAAAAGACATATATAATAACGAGTATTATTTACTTATGAATGATTCATATACAAAGGCACACTATATATACATGATGTTAAACCAAAGATGATAATATTATGCAATGTCAAGATTTTCAAATAATGAGAACGATCCTTGGCCAATTTATGCATCAAATCAGTGACAGTTATTTTCAAATAATATCGGGAAGAGCCGCCGAAAATAATACTTTTTTGTGACAGTTATGATGTTAGCCGCCATAAATATTAACCCGTAATTTCGAAATATAAGGTCAAGTTATTTTCGACGGTTATGTGATCGCCGAAAATAACTCTATCGACTTGACATGTTACTAAATAAAATAAAGGAAAATACTGCAAAGAAATTTGTTAAAAAGATCAGAGTTTATCATATTTTACTCAGCAGATTTTATAATTTTTGTCAATAACCTCTACGACATTTGAAACATCGATATTCTTCCCTCGACCCCGTTAACTTGTTAACCTTTACCCTACAGACCTTGTGGTTATCCCCCATCCATTCCCCTCCCTTGCTCGACCTCCCTGCCCCCCCCCCCGGCTACCTCCCCTGCACCCATCCCCCTCCCTTGCTCGACCTCCCTGCCCCCAACCCCCCTGACCTCTCCCGCCCCTCATCAAAGGCCCCCCGACCGCCTCCACCTGCGAAGCCCCCACCGCCTCCCGACCCACCCCACCCCATGCCCCGCCCACCGCCTCCCCCTACTCGAGTCCCTCTCTAGCGCAGGCCACCTCACGAGATCTTCCCAAGAGCAAGGAGAGCTCATCAACGGAGCATCTGGTGGCCGGAGCAGTAAAAAATTAGAGATCAAAGGAGCCAAACTTTAACGTCCCGGGGTTAGGTCCCCGGTCCGTTATCGGAGCATAACTGGCCCTGACAACCTCTTGGGACCGGACCCATACGAACCCGATTAACCACCCCCAAAATGCTTAAGCCGGGTTGTCAAATAGTAATCCCCACCACTTATATACGATACCCACACTTTGTGAGTTTTCCATGTGGTACTATGTTTGGGTTAGTGTGTTACAACCTCCCCCACTTATATTCGCAACGTCCTCGTTGCGACATTGCCCATCACTTATTCCCAGTGATAGTGGCAGCTGCACGCTCCAGGTAGCCATTTCCTCCAATCTCTTTGTAGGGACGGCTCCACCTCTCGGGTTGCCCTTTCCACTATCAGAGATAATTTGGCTCTGATACCATTTATAACGTCCCGGGCTTAGGTCCCCGGTCCGTTATCGGAGCATTACTGACCCTGACAACCTCTTGGGATCGGACCCATACAGACCCGATTAATCACCCCCAAAATGCTTAAGTCGGGTTGTCAAGTAGTAATCACCACCACTTATATACCACACCCACACTTTGTGAGTTTTTCATGTGGTACTATGTTTGGGTTAGGGTGTTACACAAACTCGGGTGGAACCTGATCCCGTCCACCGCCAACCTCCTCCAGTCAAGCCTCCCCTCGGTGTTGCAGTGGGACGGGAAGTTGTTGGAGGGGGAGGGATTACTTTTTCTTTTCTTGATTAATTCTAGTCGTCTGATCATTATTGGTTAGATTAACTCGTTTTTAACTCAAGTAAGTTAACTTTAGATGTGTCAATTCAACGGTAGGGTTCATAGGGTAAGACGGGGTAAGTTTACGAGGTCGAGGGAGGAATATCGATGTTTCAAAGCTCGTAGAGGTCATTGACAAATATTATAAGGTCTGCCAGGTAAAAATCCCATAACTAATGGTCATGTTATATCATCTCCTGTTTTCTTGGAATGACATCTCCATTTCTCCATGAAGTTCTCTTTTAAACATTACTTTCTTTAATCTTTTTATCATGCATGACTTTATTTGTATGTATTCCATGAGTTTCTTACCAACTTACGTGTATTGATGAGTAATATTGTGTTAAAAATATACACATTGAGTTTGTAGTTTTTTTACATATCCATATATACATTGATTTGTTTCAATTCTATTGTCGTGTATTTATATAAAATCCCCTTTGGTTATGTTTTATAGGTAGACATGATTAGACCTGGCTAATAGGCCGAGGGCCCGCCTGTTTAACCCGCTCATGGGTCAGGATTGGGCCAAGAGATTTCATGAACGGTCTGACATGGTCTAGCCTGTTCTTTGGCATGCATGTCAACTGGATGGGTTGTGGACATGTGCCACAATATTCACACGTAGAAAAATATATATTTAAAAATTACATTTTAGATACATTTAATATAAGAGTTTAATGGGGCTGCCCCCGCATTATTTTCGGTATTTTTTTATTTTTTTTGAAAAATATCGCCATGTATATTCATCCTTATATCCCTCCTATATGTCATTCGAATTTTGAGAAACAGAGACTCCTACGGCCTCCATCGAGATGGTATCGATTTTAAAAATCCTTTTACCATAAAAAATTAATTGTCTGGATGGAAACCATAGGAGTTTCTGTTTCTGACGAAATTCGAATGACATATAGGAGGGATATAGGGATGAATATACATAGCGATATTTTTCAAAAAAAATAAAAAAAGCCGAAAACAGTGCGAGGACAGCTCCATTAAACTCTTAATATAATATACTTCAAGTTTTTATTTTACATTATCAATATTACATCATATTTTATAGTTTACATGCCAAGTAACATATATTATGGTTACTTAGATTTAGAAAGATTAGATGATGCTAAAAAAACTTAGTTATCTCCATAAATTGGATTAAAAATTAAGAAAAAATATTTTACATTTGACTCATAGGTCATCCGCATCGGCCCAGACTTGGATCAAGCTTGGACCTTGGAGTATGATCCCTGGCCTGACCCGTGCCTTGGATAGAAGATTTTATAACCCCTGCCCATTCGATCTGACCGATCACGTTGCAGTTAGTGAAATAAGGATTATGTTTGATGTCATAAAGTAAATAGGCGATTTATTTTAGGCTACTTTTTAAAAATATTTCGTTTCAGAAATCTACCCAAGTGTAATGGTAAAGTTTAATATCTTTTTCCCAAACTGTTTGACCTGATGTGTTTGCGTTTTTAAAAATTGTTTGTTTCTCCTTTCTCTTTGCGAACGATACCATGATATTGGTATATTTATGCACTTTATATATAGTCTTATATTCATATGTATTTACATAATAAATATAAACTTATTAATATAAATTCATTAAACCATCCAAAGTTGGCCAGTTCATTTCACATTCATAATTTGCAAAACCTCAAAGATTGCGATAACAGTACCGATTAAATAAAAAAGATGATGTAATAGATCATCACTTGAATTTAATTTATGAGCTAAAAAGATTGCACCCATTGTGTTGGATAATGATGTGCATTGCTTATTTCTGCATGATCCTATAGATGTCAGGCAAATTGAGAAATCTGCATTGGATTTATACCAATGCTGAATGTAATGTTTCTGGCTTAAATCATCGGTCTGTTATTGTGAAAAACTTACCTTGATAATTTATTGGGTTCAAGTTTAAATGGATCCGTTAACAACCATCCAAAATGCTTAAGTCTAGGTTATCAAGTAGTAATCTCCATCACTTATAATCCACTCTCACATTTTGTGAGTTTTTAGATGTGAAACTATTTTTGAGGCATGGGTATTACACTTGAATCTGAGAAGGTCTCTTTACGTAGTCATACCAAGTGTTAATATTTAGGGTTCGTTTGGTTGCAGGGTTGGGCATGGTTGGGTTGGTCCAACCCAGGGTATCCCTGTAAATAGTAAACTGTGAGGAGGATTGGGACGTTTGGAAGGAGGGGTACCCCGGGCTGGGCCAATCCAACCCTGCCCAACCCGGACCGAGCCTGAGCGAACATATATTTTTTAGGTTTGGTTTGTTTATTTAATCGAGCCTAAACTTGTGTTCAGGTTCGATTCGTTTATTTTCGAACCTAATCTGAATCGAACCTCTTTTTAAACGAATCGAACCTAAGCGAATATTGAACTTAAGAATTCTCCAGTAAGAGGGAGTGAAGAGAAGAAAAATGGAAATATATGTGTGTCTGCAATTAGAATAAATATTCATTTAGTTTTTTTCTTTATCTAACTCAACTTTATATTTTAAAAAATAGACTAATAAGGATTCATCTCTTTGAAAAAAATATAATTATAATATATTTTTATATATGTTCAGATGGGGATAATGAATAAAAATAATGTGGAGATATCCGGCAAGTAATGTTTATACTTGTTCTATTGATTTGAAGATAAAGAAGGGAAATGTACTAGACACATAGATGATGGATGTTATAACCACGATGTTACTATTTATTTTTGGATAGCTTTTACTGAAATAAAACATATTTATCACGTAAATATTTAGTAATCTCTAGACAAATGTCGCTTATGTTTAGACAAAATCCACTTATCTTAAAATAAGGTCCACTTCTACTGATATTTTTTTGTAAATATGTATATGTTTATGTTTATCGATCTTTAAACGAATCGAACCTGCGATTTTTAGATTCGGTTCGTTTATTTAGTCGAACCTCAACTTGTGTTCAGGTTCGGTTCGTTTATTTCCGAACCGAATCTGAATCAAACTTTGAGCGAACCGAACCCGAGCGAATATCGAACTTGAGAATTTTCTAACACCCCTAATCATGACATAAATATATAACATCTACTGTAATGATGTTATCATATTGCCGTGAGAGTAACTTTCATTTTATATGAAGAATGTGATGTAATATTTACCTGCTATCTAAGCCTTCTATTAAAAAAATATTGTTGCACTCCATCCATAATATTCAATAGTTTACTTCTTCTTGCTTTGCTTTTATAATGAGAATGTCTTCAAAATTTCGCAACAATTTTAAATGTTATTTTTACTAACCATTATCTTTCTTTTTTTATTACATGTATATCTTTCTATGACTTTCACATTTTTAAGTTGAATGCTATATGTTTTGTTGTACTTGGCAGTCTTCTTTTAATCGATTTTAAGATATTTGGTATAATCTAATTTACTTAATCATTTTTACACCTTTGTTTTCTCTCTAAATTATTTACACCCTTTTGATTAGTTCCAACTTATATGTTTTGCCTCACCTAAATATACCACATGGTAATGGTGATCACACCGGACTTTTTATATATTAAGCTATTAATTATGCAATAATAGTGCCTCTGAGCCTCAAACACTCAACATGGAAAATGAGTTTTGGTCACAAAAATATGCCTACGGATTTGGGGTTTGTGGCTACGGAATTGGCTCTGGCCACAACACTTCGTGGCATATAATCGTAGCTACAAGTTTTGTCGCGGGAGTTCTTTGATCATGAATATGTCGTGACCACTACAAGTAACCACGGAAATTTTCGTGGCCATAACCTTTGGGATGAATGTCCTTTTTCCATCTTTGAAGACTTTGGTCACGTAATTGCGGCTATATAAACTAGTGACAACAGAATTATCTTGACCACAAGTTTCCATAACCATATTCTGTGATCACAACTCATTTTTCTTACAGTGATAATATTGTTAGCATGAATTTAAAAAAATACCTACTTTCCTCTTTTCGTAGGTTTCTGACATACTGTCAAATTATTTATTCTCACCATGCAACAACACCTGCTACAAAGGAGCATGGTCAATTTATATATTTACATTTCTTTCTATTCTTCGTGTGTGTTTATTTTCTTTCATTTCTATTTTTTTGACTACCAGTTATTTATTCTTTATATTCATTCTTCATTTGTAGAATTTTACATGTAATTTATTTTTTATTATCAACTATTTCCTATTTTAATACACTCTCCAATGTTTAAATATACAATATTTTCATTTTTGAAATATTTTTTCCAATGTTCATTTCCCATGTAATATACATAGCTAAAAAAAATAAAAAGAGAGTATTGTTCAAATCTACTACACAAAGAACTACCTATATCATGCTATTTACTATAATTATAGTATATTTTTATATATGTTCAGATGGGGATAATGAATAAAAATAATGTGGAGATATCCGGCAAGTAATGTTTATACTTGTTCTATTGATTTGAAGATAAAGAAGGGAAATGTACTAGACACATAGATGATGGATGTTATAACCACGATGTTACTATTTATTTTTGGATAGCTTTTACTGAAATAAAATATATTTATCACGTAAATATTTAGTAATCTCTAGACAAATGTCGCTTATGTTTAGACAAAATCCACTTATCTTAAAATAAGGTCCACTTCTACTGATATTTTTTTGTAAATATGTATATGTTTATGTTTATCGATCTTTAAACGAATCGAACCTGTGATTTTTAGATTCGGTTCGTTTATTTAGTCGAACCTCAACTTGTGTTCAGGTTCGGTTCGTTTATTTCCGAACCGAATCTGAATCAAACTTTGAGCGAACCGAACCCGAGCGAATATCGAACTTGAGAATTTTCTAACACCCCTAATCATGACATAAATATATAACATCTACTGTAATGATGTTATCATATTGCCGTGAGAGTAACTTTCATTTTATATGAAGAATGTGATGTAATATTTACCTGCTATCTAAGCCTTCTATTAAAAAAATATTGTTGCACTCCATCCATAATATTCAATAGTTTACTTCTTCTTGCTTTGCTTTTATAATGAGAATGTCTTCAAAATTTCGCAACAATTTTAAATGTTATTTTTACTAACCATTATCTTTCTTTTTTTATTACATGTATATCTTTCTATGACTTTCACATTTTTAAGTTGAATGCTATATGTTTTGTTGTACTTGGCAGTCTTCTTTTAATCGATTTTAAGATATTTGGTATAATCTAATTTACTTAATCATTTTTACACCTTTGTTTTCTCTCTAAATTATTTACACCCTTTTGATTAGTTCCAACTTATATGTTTTGCCTCACCTAAATATACCACATGGTAATGGTGATCACACCGGACTTTTTATATATTAAGCTATTAATTATGCAATAATAGTGCCTCTGAGCCTCAAACACTCAACATGGAAAATGAGTTTTGGTCACAAAAATATGCCTACGGATTTGGGGTTTGTGGCTACGGAATTGGCTCTGGCCACAACACTTCGTGGCATATAATCGTAGCTACAAGTTTTGTCGCGGGATTTCTTTGATCATGAATATGTCGTGACCACTACAAGTAACCACGGAAATTTTCGTGGCCATAACCTTTGGGATGAATGTCCTTTTTCCATCTTTGAAGACTTTGGTCACGTAATTGCGGCTATATAAACTAGTGACAACAGAATTATCTTGACCACAAGTTTCCGTAACCATATTCTGTGATCACAACTCATTTTTCTTACAGTGATAATATTGTTAGCATGAATTTAAAAAAATACCTACTTTCCTCTTTTCGTAGGTTTCTGACATACTGTCAAATTATTTATTCTCACCATGCAACAACACCTGCTACAAAGGAGCATGGTCAATTTATATATTTACATTTCTTTCTATTCTTCGTGTGTGTTTATTTTCTTTCATTTCTATTTTTTTGACTACCAGTTATTTATTCTTTATATTCATTCTTCATTTGTAGAATTTTACATGTAATTTATTTTTTATTATCAACTATTTCCTGTTTTAATACACTCTCCAATGTTTAAATATACAATATTTTCATTTTTGAAATATTTTTTCCAATGTTCATTTCCCATGTAATATACATAGCTAAAAAAAATAAAAAGAGAGTATTGTTCAAATCTACTACACAAAGAACTACCTATATCATGCTATTTACTATAGAGATGAAAATGGATACAGATATACCGAATATCAGGTTGTAAAAAAATTATCGAATACATATATCTGTATCCGAATATTAATCGAATATGGATTGTAAAAAATTTTTGGATACGGATACATGTATGGTATTGGCTTGAATATAAGGATCCACATATCCGAATACAATATTTAATATTCACTGCAAGAAAATTGACCTAAGACAATGCATAATTTAATATTCATTGTCATATCTTCTGTAGTTAATATATAACAACGGATATTATTCGTTGCTTACTTCTTTAAATTCGCAACGAATAATGGTATTCGTTGCTATATTCCTCGCAACGAATCATATAACAACGATTATTCGTTACCGTTTTCTTCTAATCGTTGCTAAATATGTCAATGATTAACGTGAATTTTAATGAATAATTCAACGAAAAAATCGTTGTTATATGGACCTTTAACAACAAATATGATATTCATTGTTAATTACAAGTACAAAAGATCATTTGGCAACGAATAATATTTGTTGTTATATTTTTAACATTAGAAGATATAGCAACGGAAATTCAAATTATTCGTTGCCTTAGGTCCAATTTCTTGTGGTGATTGTTTTATATATTAGTTAATATAATATAATTTATGATCTTATGTTATTATATTACTATTATACATTACATGATACACTATCTTAATGATATTAATAAACTTCCATTTGTTTGAGGATGATCCGGACAAAAAGTTATGAAACTCTATCCCTTTTTGCTTGCGGTCAAGAATGTAGGTCACCTCAACGCTCCCTTTTGTCATGATGAAACTTATTTATATTTCCTTACCATTTTTTAAAATCACTATGAACTTTGATAAAAAAATTCAATTTATATTCATATGTGGTCTGTATTCAATCCGCATTCGGATGTTATGTTTATTGGATCCATATTTTAATTTCACCGGTTATTCGATTCATATTTGGGTTAGCTCTTTATTCAATATGTATTAGGGTCCGCTCTTTATTCGATATGTTTCCGGATTCGATAAATATCTGATTTGGATTCGTATCCGTATTTTTAGCGATAAAATTTCCTTAATGCATGTCCGAATCATATCTGTATCCGTATTCGATAGAGATGAAGCGAATATGGATATGAAAATAGACATATTCGATGTGTTTTCATCCCTAATTTACCAGCCTTGTGGTTTGTGATCTTTCAAGTGTTCGTGTCGGAGGTTACATCGATCTTGGTAAAGTTTTCTTAACCTAATCTTTCTTTTTAAATAAATTCCTTATCATTATGTGATTACATTATAATCCCTATGCTCTCACATGCTTTCGGTAAATCCTTATATTTTATTTATGGCTCATCAATACTGTTATTCTTATATTTAGATATCATATTACTAAGGGACAAAATAAATGTCATGTTTAAGGATTTGTTTTAAACATAATATGGTACATTATATTATAAAATAAGTGCTTAAAAAACTCCATTTCATAGCTAATTCATTCGTAACAAACAGGTAATTTGGCCAAAACACACAATAAATATCGTCGACGTAAACTTAAAATAAGCAAGCAGTCTATTATCGACTAATATAGTTAATTAACTATCTTGTGTCTTCTATTGCTTCACATAAAAAAACGTCTAACATTCTTTTAAATATAAATAACATGATGTCCTGCTTAAATATTACGAGTTATATGTTTAATTACTTCTTTCGTTTGTAGTAATTAAAGGAATTGTATATCAAATTTTTTTCTGGGTAAGATTAACCTATTGAAGTGTAGTGTAACGGCACGCAAGCTATTATTAGATAAATAATTATTGATTGAAATAAAAATAATTTAATTGATGTATAAAATAAGGGTTAGTGAGGGGTAGTTACGGAGGAACCTTTCATCTACTACAAGAAATTGGACCTAAGGTAACGAATAATTTGAATATTCGTTGCTATATCTTCCGATGTTAAAGATATAACAAGGAATATTATTCGTTGTCAAATGATCTTTTGTACTTGTAATTAACAACAAATGTCATATTCGTTGTTAAAGGTCTATATAATGACGATTTTTTCGTTGAATTATTCGTTAAAATTCACGTTAATCGTTGCCATATTAGCAATGATTAGAAGAAACATCAATGAATAATCGTTGTTATATGATTCGTTGTGAGGAATATAACAACGGATATCATTATTCGTTGTGGATTTAAAGAAGTAAGCAACGAATAATATTCGTTGTTATATATTTAACTATGAAAGATATGGCAACGAATATTAAATTATTCGTGGCCTTAGGTCAATTTTCTTGTAGTGATCACTCTTTTCCCATTCACGTGTGCTCTATTTTTGAAATGAGATATTCCACTCATTTCTTAAGATAGAGAAAGAGAAAGAAATATGTGCATGGAGACATGAGAAAAAAGGGTGAAAGAGAGTGAACATGAGACAGAGAGAAGAGATAGGGAGATTCATGTGTATGCATAGAGAGAGAGAGAGAGGAAGAAGGCGAGACTCGGTGAGTGTCGTTTTCCGATCTAGCAACGACAACCTTCTATGTCGGCATCGAATGTTGATCCGGTGAGATCTGAGGAATGTCGACGTAGAAGGTTTGGATAGGCGAAATCGAGGTGTCTTCGCGAGCAGACTTCTCATATTGTCAAGGTAACATAGGTTCTTTACGGTTTCAATCATTGTAGATGAACACATTTCATATTATGTTCGCTAGTAAGATTATTTGGCACAATCATTTCTTTACAATTATGCCTTAACAAATAGGATTCGACACTATTATGGATTCTTTAAGATATTGTGCCACTGAGATTAAATGTTGATTCTATCTTTACACGTGTAAGTATGTGTTCTTTCGTGCACTTCTCACGATTTGTTCTGTTTCTCATCTTGGATTCGTATATATATTCTACGTAAAGATCGAGGCTCTTGCTTTTCCAACCTTGGATCCCTAGATTGTTAAGATACTTATACCCATGATTGCTAATCAGTGTGATATCTCGTATGCAAATTCGATATCTTTTACTTTGGGATCCCTGATGAATTAGAGTATTTATGACATATCCGCCTACTGCTATCCGTCCATATGAATATGATATTTCTCATCACTTGTCAACAATGTTATTGTTTCTACATACATATGTTTCCTGTGAATATTTTAAATCCACAGTTGTAAGATATGAAAGATGCCAATGACCTTATGCATGATGATTAGTTTACCTTATTATATGTGTCACATTTAGAAAGTTATATTAAGAGGAGATGTTAAGTATATCACATCTAAAAAAATAATACATTAATATCCCCTTATCATTATCGTATGGTGTCCCCAATTAGCAGGCCTTATTTGTAATATGAGAAATACGATTGCCGGATTAGTCAGCTCTAACTCACCGTATCTTCCTTTCATATTTATTTTGAAGGGTAAATCTTCTTGATTATACAAGAAACGACATGCTCAATCAACTTTGAGTCATTTTTTTAGATAATACCAACAATTAGATTCCGTAAACCTTCTATACTCGCAGGAATTATGTTCTGTTTAATCCATGCACGTATGTCTCAATCCAATTCTATATGGAAATCTAATGCATGAAAATGATCAATATCAACGTATAGAAAGTGAACGTGATCATATTTAATTGACTAAATCAAGTAAACTTTCTTACACAGTTTTTTAGCATATCCACCCTACACATGGTTGCTTATGAATCAAAGTACATGGAAGAATGCGACTTTAATTTATTACAAAGAAAATAATTGTTGGAGGAAACTAGATTTGTCTCATAGCACACTTGGGATGTTGCAACCATACTTCTCTACTATGTAAAACTTTTTGGATGAATCACTTTAGTTGTCTATTCTAAATAGAAAACAAGCTGAGGAGATCACTAGCATCTTGATTTGATTATACATATGAATGAGTGGAACTTAATAACAATGGCACAATAACAGTAAGCGGAGCTAAGTGCTACGCTTTTTGGTGGAAGCCACCTTTAGAGTCCGTTTACTGAGAACCTAAAGGGCAACAGTTTGTGGGGGTGTCGGGTTTAGTAGAACCTAGTAGAAAGTTCTCCATTGACTCAACGCTGATGTCATCATGTTCTATGAAATGATTGAGTGACCGCTTATGCCGGCGGTAAAAGCCACCAAAGACACCCAACAAATTACGAGATAAGACAAATCCGTAATGAATAAGTTAAGTGTTTATGAGGAAGCCAATTGCTTAATTGAAAGTTAAGTGTACATGTGCAATTATGTGAAATGTTAAGTGTATATGTGCATTCATGTGAAATGCAAAGTGTATATGTGCAAATTATATGGAATGTTAAGTGTATATGTACATTAATGTGAAATGCTAAGTGTACATGTGCAATTTTGTGAATGTTAGGTATATGTGCAATTGTGTGAAATGCAAAATGTATATGCACAATTATGTGAAAGACTAAGTGGATATATGAAATTATGTTATTCTCATGAGAATATGCGTAATTATGTTATTGTTATGTACATCTAGGCAATTATGATTAACCTTAAGGGCATATATGAAAGTATGGTATGTAATGCACGGATACAAAAAGAACATCAAGTCCATTAAAAAATTATACGATGATATCGTTACATAGTAAGGGTGAGTAATGAAAAGTATAAGTTTTCTTGTTAGAATAATTACCCTTATACTATAGATGAAATAGTTAGTTGGGACTTGATTTTTTGCTAGCCGGTTTGTCCTTATCTCGACACACATTGAGCGTTAGACTCATACCATATATTCTTGTGTTTTATTGCAGGTCAATGTGAGAAGAAATTTAGTGTCATTGGAGACTTGTTGCGAGGTATGAAGGAAGGATATCGTTGTGTTGGTGTTGTACATGTTAGATATGTATATTTTTATGGATAGAAAAATGTACAGATGATTCCTTACTGTGAATGTGATACTTTGATGGTCAGGAGTAACACTCGGATCTGACATGACATATGGTATATTTCCGCTGGTCACCGAGGATCCGGACTGTTACATGTAGAAAGGATTATACAAGGTAACCATTAACACCAAGAAGTTTAAGGGTTACCGGACCAAAATCAAAGAGTTACAAAAATTGAAAGTTACGTATAGGATCACCAACAAGAAGGATGACTTGCGAATTAACTCAGGGATCGGGGACGACAAAAACTGGATCCGCGACTAGTTCTCCAGGCAATGAACATCATACATTGTAATACGTGCCATTATTTGTGGCATGGACGAGCATCTCGTGATCCATCTTTGATTACTTTCCTTCCAAATTTCAGAAAACAGCTGCTATGGCGGTGCAACATAGCCATCACGAGACCCCATCCGTGATGCTCGATATCCAATCCGGAGTATCAATCAACGAAATGCATGGGGGTTGTGGAAGCCCTGGGTCCGAAAGCACCAAGGCCCAGACAACGGAGGAGAAGGTGCATAGAAGAAGATATCGCTGGACTCAATCGCACCCCCGCAAAGATAAAAGGGACTAGGTTGGCCAATCTCATGCCTCGCAAGCCTATCCATGACCGGAAGACGATTAAGAGTAGCGCGGTATAAAGTACAGGAGATTGTATATCCTTTTTGTAATTACTTCTTCTCATTTTATTAATGCGATACTCCATTTGGCAATTGATTACTTTTGAAATGCAACAATTGTTTTTCATTTTTACTTCAGTTATACCTTCAAAATATCATAAATTATTTCTATTATAGTTTTCCCTTTAGGCAACTAATTACGATGAATTACTGTTAAGCTGTGTATGATCATGGTCAGAATTATTAGCCTATGGGATTCATCAGGTATACAGTGCGAGAATAATCTTACTTAGGTTGACTTCGTTGATGTTGATGAAAAGGTCAATCTTTACTTATATACACTTTGACTTGAATACCTGATTTTTGAATTTTTCTAAAGCGAAATAGTGTATAGATTATAAATCATGATATGCAATTTTTAACAACGTACAAAATGTTTTCTTTTATCTAGAGAACTGCAATCGAAGGTCCGATAAAATTAGATGATGACATTCTTTTTTATCATAGTTTGCATGAAGGAGAAGTATATACCATTACAAATTGCATGGTTTCCCCAATCAAGCCGTCTTTCATGGTTGTGCCCAATGAATTAGTTATAATCTTCATCAACACAATATATATTATTCACCATATGGAATTCGATACCACTATCCTGCGATACAAGTTTTTCTTCGTTGATTTTGAAGATGTCACATCGCCTATATTTAGCATCACATACGTCATCAATAAGTTTATTTTGTTAAAAAACATGGAAGAACCATTTATTTATAACTTATATATATATATGATTTTTATCCAATGCGCACAGGGCTCATTAGCGTTTCGATGAGCACCATTTGTAGGCCACACACGTGTATTACCAATTGAGTGGTTACCTATTTCGAATGATGCTGTTTTTGGAAGGAGATTAATATGCAAAGCGATTTAACAATAAGCGGTATTCCAATTATATCATGTCCTAAAAAATAAGAAGATCGTTTTGGAAAGAAAACATTCGAATAGATGATTTCTTACAGAAAATCGAGATCTAAATGCTCAGGTCAGTAATATATATACAATAATCAAGTAAATGGTTGTTGCGATATCAGTAATATCCAAACAACGGTCAGTAATTTACATTCATTTTATTATATGGTGTAGAATTCAGTAATATACACACAATGGTCAAGTAAGTGCCTATTGTGAAGTCAGTAAAACCTTAACAAATAGTCAGTAATTTCTATATGTGTTATTACTTTGAATAGAATTCTGTAATTTAGAGACAATACACACGTAAATGATTGATGCGAGATCAGTAATATCCAAACAAAGGTCAGTAATTTACATTCATTTTATTACATGATGCAGAATTCAGTAATATATACACAATGGACAAGTAATTGCTTGTTGTGAAGTCAGTAAGACCGTAACAAATGGTCAGTAAATTCCATATGTTTTATTACTTTGAAAAGAGTTCAATAATCTAGAGATGATATTCAAGTAATATGTATACAGTTATCAAGTAAGTTATTATTTGTGTTCAGTAATGTATATATCTATGTCTTATATCACATGTTCAGTAATATGTGTACTATTCTCAAGTAATAGCTACTATGAGATCAATAATAACAAAGTAATGGTCAGTAAGTCATGGGCATTGTTCAAGTAAGAAAGTAACTATTTGTTAATGCAATGTGCATTACATACACAATGGTATTACTAATCATTTGTTATGTTATTACTGATCTCACAACACACATTTACTTGACCATTTTATACATATTACTAAATTCTGTACAATGTAACTATTTAGATGTAAATTATTGATCATTGTCTTGATATTACCGATCTCGCAATAAGTATTTACTTGACCGAATTATATTTATTACCATCATAGAGTTTGAATCCTTAATCTCCACGTGGAATCATTTATTTGAATCGTTTCTTTCCAAAATCGTCTTCCAATTTTTAAGGACGCTATATAATAGGAATATAGGATTTTTTTAAATATATGGTAGCCTATAATTAGAAATATAGTTATTGCTAATATACGTGTATGCCCAGAATAGGTGCTCATTGAAGCATTAATGGGCACATGGCTCATTTGATAAACCCTCCTCTCTCTCTCTCTCTCTCTCTCTCTATATATATATATATATATATAGGGCTTATCCAGTGAGCCCTGTGCCCATTTGAGTTTTGATGAGCACCAAACGTGGGCGCGCCACGTGTATTTCCATATGAATGGTTGCCTATTTCGAAGGAGCACGGTTTTGGAAGGATATTAATATGTTTGAGCATTTTATATTTCCAATTATACCGAGTCATTAAAAAAAGGAAGACTGTTTTGGAAAGATAAATTCAAATTATTAATTTCGTACCGAAGAAATAGTCATTGTATATTTGATTAGTAATGTATATATTGTACTCAAGTAATTATGTGTTATGAGATCAGTAATATTGAAACATTTGTCAGTATTTTATATCTGTAATATTACATTGTACAGAGATTAGTAATTGATTCATGTTACTCAAGTAATACATATTCAGCTCTCAAGTAATTATTGTTGTGAGATCAGTAATTAAGTAGGTAAACTACTAATGTCCATACAATGATTACTGATTACAAATGTTCATTTTATTGAACTCGTTACTAATGGTATATTTACTAAATGCTTTGAGTGTTACTAACGCACCTTTTGTTTACTTGTATAATCTTTTTATTCACTTATAATGCATATGAAAATTACTGATCGTTTATTATGATTTTACTAATTTCATAACAACTACTTACATGTCCAGTGTATATATATTACTGAATTTTGAACCATATAATAAAATGAACGTAAATTACTGATCGTTGTTTGGGTATTACTAATGTCGCAACAAGCATTTACTGGACTATTGTATATATATTACTGATTCCATTTGTTTGTTTGTTGTTACTTAACTTTATATCATTTTGACTGAATCTAATTTGAAGACAACATTCTGAATATAATTGATTCAGTAATAATGATAGGAGAACAAGTAACACTTAACAAAATGCATGTAACATAGGCAAATGGCATCAGTAACTTGGTATAAATGAAAATACATGTATGCAAGTAACTTTCACGTTTGTCTCAGTAACTTTCACGTTTGTCTCAGTAAAAATACACATGTCTCATGATTCAAATCCAATTGCAGGTCATTCATCGTTGTGTCTTCTGATATGATGCTCTCACAATCCAATGTTTCATTTTTTATTTTTTTATCCACGAATGATGTTGCGAGTTGTAAAACATCAGAAGTATTCCGGCATCTGACATACCTGAAATAAAAATGAATTAGTAAACCAGTTGTTGGAAGTTATAAGAACTAAAGGGGGAGCAGTAACAATTATGTATGCAATAGTAAAATTAAAATATCATCTCAGTAAACAATGTAATAACATTAGTAACTCAGTACATTTTCAAAGTAATGCATGAAAAGTAACAATTGTGTTAACGATAGTAACATAAAATATCTTATAAGTAAATTAAGTAAATACATTAGTAATTCAGTATAAAAGATTTAGTAAGAATGACAAACTGACAAGTAATACACAGTATTTTCTTAAGATACATAAGTAACTAATGAATAAAAATGAACCAGTAAGAATAATATATAGAAAAGTAATTCATGTCATATTGTCAGTAACTTTGACAAATGCATTAAGTAACTTGATATAATTTTTTTAATAATTTGATTCAGTAACGTAATGTGATATAAGTAACTTCTAAGGGTTCAACAGTAATATAAATTGAACATGATCCTTCTGAATTAGTGTTTTCATGATACAAATCCAAATGCAAGTCATCCATCGTCGATACTTCTCATATGATATTCTGACGATCCAAATCCAATCAAGAATCATTGTTTACCATTTCTTCTGAGATATCATGATTCAAATACAATCGCAAATAATCCATCACGTTAAAAACTGAAATCGAAAACTAAAAAAAAACGACCGGATTCTACCAATAACGTGAAATAAACGTTTAATCTTCGAAAATGAAACCTTACATTGGATAAATCGATCGTCTCCGTTTACAAGATCAATCTCCTCACGTTGCAAATCGCCAGATCAATCCCTTGTCGTTGCAATACAATATGTTTCTATAAGTGCGTGCTATTTTTAGACTTCCTTATAATTTCCAATTTAGTTTTCTTCTCATTATGGCCACGGTTCCTACTATTTGGGGATTGAAAAAATCTTCTTAAAAAAGGCAATATACGTGTAATATAATGATGGTTGGATTAAGATCAAAGGGCTAAAAAGATGGGCTCACCGAAATTCAAATGGGCACAGGGCTCATTGGATAAATTCCCTATATATATATATATATATATATATGAGGAAAGGGAGCCTACTTTGTGAAGTAGGTAACCTTACCTACTTCACATCCATTTTTAGCCATTTTTTTATTTTTTAGAAAAATACCACTGTGGATTTTCATAACTATATCTCTCTAATATGTCATTCAAATTTCATTACAAACAGAGACTCTGTTAGCAATGTGAGCCCGAGACGAACCATTCCTACAATAGATGCTATTGTAATAGATGATCTATCAATAAAAGTTATTGATTATTTTTCACTCCCTTTCTGTGATTGAATGAATGAATGCACTATAAGGTCTCTCTGTACAATAAGGGTTATGTACCACGACCAACTTGATGATCATACAGCTGTTAATTCATTGATTGAATAATAGAGGCTGATGCTTGGATAGATATCTAAGGAGTTAGATAGATGACTCATCAAGCATCATCAAATGATTGTTAAGTGATGATCTCCAGCCTGAGTAGGAGATGGTAATCCTTTCTCATCTAGCTGATATCTAACTGACCTCTTGATGCAGGTCCTCTACATGAGAATAGTGATTCGGAGGTGTCAGATTAGTTGAGTCAATGGGTTGACTTAACGAGATCGAGATAACCAAAGACCTATGTTGAATACTGTCACAGCATAGGCATGCATCCTCTGACCAGAGACAGATGTGTTGCTATATGTCTGAGTGTGTACATTTGGCAGACCAATAGGTTGATGACCTAACCAAGGTCTATACGCCGGCGAGCTGGTGTGCATATAAGGACATATGAGTTATACGATCTCTCAAAGGGATCATACAGGTTCACTTGTGAACCAGAAGACATGAGCTCACTCATGAGGTATTGGGACTGATCAAATTTCATGCTTGGTCATCATGCTTTGGAAGCATGACATGAATTTGAAGGTAAGATATATGCTTTAGGAAAGCATATGATCTATACCGATTCCCGATGACCAAGATTGAGAAACTTAATGATCAAACCCTGAAGATGACAATGTAAAAGTGATCTATATCTTTAGGATGATCATAGGTCTTCCAGTATGAAGGATGTAGAGGTGTTGGGAATACCTGAGGGTGATGTGATCATAAACGATTGTATAACCATGACGCTTCCATTCCGAGAGAGTGATGAAACATGTTTGGATTTTAGTGATTCCTCTCAGTAGAGAAGTGTCCTAATCTTAGTCCATGCATTGGACATTGATCTAAATGAGATTCAGATGAAATGAGAAGATTAGGTTTACGGTCTTGATTTAATCAAGCATCTATGGGAGGTCCATGAGATATGGATTTGGGATGTGATCTCAACATCCAAGTCACTATACGTAGAACAATACAATTTCCCTGTCCTTATCTCCAAGTATCTGAGGAGAAACCGCATTATTCTTGAAAGGGTAAAAGAATAACTCAATAGATCTGAGCATTAAAGAATTGATGATTAAATATGACTTAATTATCTTGATGTGTGTGGAAATTATCCAATATAATTATGTGATTTAATTATTGTGGATAAGAATAATGTCGATAGCAATATCCAATTATTCATATATATTATAAATGTGATTTATAATGTATTAGAGAGAGCTAATTATAATTTATATTTGTTGATTAATTATTAATGTGTATTGGATACACATTGTTTATTTATTTGAAAATGTAAATTATATTTTGTTTTGGGTTGTGAATGTGATTCACAAATTTCCAATGGTAAGATTGCAATATTCTCAAAATTAATTATGAATTATTTTTGAAGAATAAATCACAACAAAAGTTGTTGGGAATAATAATGGAGATTTTCATGGAGATTTGCCATCTCATGAGATTTCATGAGATTGCCTCCACATGGAAAACTATGGACGGCTACCAAGTGCTATATGAAATTGGTGGCCGTCCACCATGTTGACATGGGAGATGTAATCTCCATGTTGATTGTCTCCTTATTTGATTGATTTAATTTAGGATTGATTTGTATTTTATTTATCAAATATATTTGATCTAAATTAAATCATAAGTTGTTGACTTTAACCAACAACATTCTTGACCATTGGATTGAACATAAATCAATCTCATCCATTGATTTTATATGTCCCATGGATTGAGATCCATGGATCCCAAAATCCTATAAATAGAGAGGCATACCATGCTCTCTAATGCTATGCTTTTGGAAGCACATCTCTCTCTCTTCTCTCACCACACGTCAACTCTCTCTCCCTCTCTCTCTCCTTGGTGGCCGTCCACCAAACCTTAGAGGAGAAAGCCGTCGACGCCTTCGCTACCGCGCCGCCGCTTCAATGTTCTTTGGTTCTCCGTCTTCTTGGAGTGTTAGGCTCGTGAAGAAGATGTTCGATCTCGTACAACGAGATCAAAAGTTCACCGTGCTTGGATCAACTCGTTGGATTGCGAGGATCACACGACTCATCCTCGAACTCGCAAGCTTCTTCTCCGACGATCGGACTTGAGACAGGAGGTCTCTTTTCGTAGGGACTCGATCAACCACACTTCAAGAGATATTCCTTTATACTTGATGTGGTTCTAGATGAAATGATCCGAGAATCGTTCTTGGATCATGTGGTTTCATCGCATGAAAATTTTTAAATTCCGCTGCATAGAACAACTAGTGCGACTAATCGTTCTACGTCATACTTGATACGACGATCACGCTTCCGTGATGCGCTTGAGGATAATACCATATCCTTCAGACTCCTACGACCTCCATCCAAACATTCATGTTTAAACTGTCATAGATTTGTTGTATTTTACCTGTTCTGGATGGAGGGCATATGAGTCTCTATTTCTCACGAATTTTGAATGATACATTAGAGGGATATAGTTATAAAAATTCACGATGATATTTTTTAAAAAATAAAAATTGCTAAAAATGGATTTAAAATAGGTAAGGTTACCTACTTCACGAAGTAGGCTCCCTTTCACGAGAGAGAGAGAGAGGGGAAAGGGAACCTACTTCGTGAAATAGGTATCCTTATCTACTTCACATCCATTTTTGGTATTTTTTTTGAAAATTGCTTCCATGGATTTTCAATACTATATTCCTCTAATATGTCATTCAAGTTTTGTCAGAAAAAGAGACTCCTACAACCTCCATCCCGATAGTCATTTTTTTAACGGCCACAGATTTGATGTATTTTACTTGTTCTTGATGAAGGTCAGGAGTCTCTTTTTCCGACGAAATTTGAATGACATATTATAGGCATATAATAATAAAATTTTATGGAAGCATTTTTCAAAAAAATAAAATTTTTTACCAAAAATAGATGTGAATTACCTACTTCATGAAGTAGGCTCCCTTTCCTCATACATACATACATATATACATAGAGAGAGAGGATGGTGAGTATGCATCCCAATGCATCTAATTTTATATGCATCGGGGCGTATATATATATATATATAGATATATATAGAGAGAGAGAGATAGAGGAGTAATCCTATGAGAGCAAAAAGTTGTGAGAGCATGAGAGGGATGATTCTGGATCACATGATTCATCTAGGAAAGAGAAGAACATGAGAGAGAAAACATAATCATGTGGTCCAGAATATATATATATAGGGAATTTATCCAGAGAGCACAGGGCCCATTTGAGTTCGGATGAGCACCCAATCCTAGCCGTCCATCGCAAAAAAATAGGAACCGATTAATCCCAAAAAATAGGAACCGATTTTGTATGGAAATAAAACAAAATCGGAAATTAGAACATTGCTAAAAATAGCATTGCATTTGTGGAAAGAGGAAGGCGCGTGCATTTGATTGGTAAAATCTATCGTCTCATTCCAACGCATGGCATTTGTTTCGTTCCAACGCAAGATGGGAGGTATGTGATTCGATTTCATAATTTAATCGCTTATTTCTATCATAATTTCGTTGTTTTAATGATTTTTTGATTTTTAGCAATGTTTGTTTTGGGATCAATACGACGAGATGATGAATACATTAATTTTTTTTATGAATACTGCATATTTTTTATCGTAAGCGATGTTTTATTCGAGAAGTATGTTTGGAATATGAGAAAGTTTTATTCATAATATCGATTTTTATTGATTTTGATACACGATTTGTATTCCTAATTGATTTTTTATCGAAGTTATTTTGATTTCATATAATAAAAAGTTACAGTAAATTTGTAACTTTATTGTTGCCTTTGAGTAACTTTATTACATGTATCAGTAAGTTTTATATATATGTTAGTAAGAAATTCCATATAACTTGTACTAGTAACTATCGTATAATGACCAGTAACAATTAATATACACTTTGGTAACATTGTAAACCACTACTAGTATTTTATTAACTTACATATATAACAAGTAATATTTACACTATCCATCAGTAACTTTTTAGCATGTAGAAGTAACTTTATAATAATAACAAGTAACTCTAGTAACATTGTAACTTCATTACTGACTGTCAGTAACTATATTAAAACAATCAGTAAGTTTATAAATACAACACATTACAAGTTACTTGTCATATAACAAACGTTACTAACAATTCATTAAAAGTTACTTGTCATTGAATGATTCTTACTGAAGCGAGTATATTGCTGAGTTACCATTCTTTTTACAATTCTTACTATTCTCGAATATAAAATAATACTGAAGAAGTATTCTCAGATATTTTATGTTACTAATGATAACGCAATTGTTACTTTTAATGTTTTACTTTGAATATATACTGAGTTACTGATATATCTTCTTAATTTACTTATAAGATATTTTATGTTACTACTACTAACAAAATTGTTACTTTTAATGTGTTACTTCGAAGATATACTGACTATAATGCTGAGTTACTAACAATTCATTACAAGTTACTTATCATATAACAAACGTTACTAACATTTCATTACAAGTTACTTGTCATGGAATGATTCTTACTGAAGCGAGTATATTGCTGAGTTACTAACAATCATTACAAGTTACTTATCATATAATAAATGTTACTAACAATTCATTACAAGTTACTTGTCATTCAATGATTCTTACTGAAGTGAGTATATTGCTGAATTACTTTTCTTTATACAATTCTTACTATTCACGGATATAAATTAACTTATTGTTTCTTGCAGAACAATGCACAATTTGGTGTCTTGAAGAAGCTGTTGTTATGCCGAGGAGCGAGAGCAAAACAACATCATCTAAATGAACTAGAAGACAGTTGACATTTGGATGTTCACCATATAACTATAATTAAGTAATTTATGTGTGACTTTCGGTAACACTTGACGTATTACAAGTAATTAAATATGCTACATAAGTAAAGAAGGTGTGATTCGATAGTAATTCAAAACAAAGAATAAAACAAGTAAGATATATAGAAGCATCAGTAACATATAATAAATTGTAGGTAAAGGAAGGTAATGGAATAAGTAAGTTGGAATAAGTATAAAAAATCATGTAACCAGTAACTTATGTATTGCTATCAGTAACACTCGATACATTATAAGTAATTAAAAATGTTATATAAGTAAATAAGAAGTGCTTCAGTAAGACTCAAAGTATTAAGTAACTATAACATTAGTAACAATCAAAATGACTTCAGTAAAATAGACATTTGTAATCAGTACTTATTCTATGGACATTAGTAATTCACATACTTAATTACTGATCCCACAACAATAGTTACTTGAGAACTGAATATGTATTACTTGAGTAACATGAATAAATTACTGATCTCTGTACAATGTAATGTTACAGATGTAAAATAGCTATAAATTCAGTAACAATCATAATGTGTTCAGTAATATGTATATTTGTAATAGGTAATTATTGTATGGACATTAGTAATTGACGTAATCAATAATTATAATTAGTAATTTATCTTTTCTAATCCAAACGTGGAATGATTATTCCATAAATAGAATATATGCCGACAATAATTTAAATGCGTATTTTTTAGCTTACTAAAACCGACCACCTATTTTTAAGGAAATGATTTAATTCGAATTCTTATTATGTTAATAATGCATGCACATTGTTATTGCCAAAACCGTCCCCTTCCAAATAGAACCGACACATACACGTGGCGAGCCCACGTTTGGTGCTCACCACGACCCAAATCGGCACAGTGCCCTCTGGATATGCCCTCAATATATATATATATATATAGGGTGCACTTGAATTGAGGTGGCACCTTTCCTTGATTATGGAAAGGTGTCATCTTAAGTCGTTGGATGATGCGTGTACGAATGAGATTGAAATCACTAGGTGATTTTCGTGCCAACTAACATTCCTATTATGGTGATGTATTAAATTATTGCTAATTTGGTAAATTGCACGTCATTGCTCATTCTATATTTAGGTATATATCGAGTGATGTACAGAATTTTCCAGAAATATCGGATGAAATAAATGTCCACATTTTGAAATAACTGTTAACAATTTACAAATGCTTATGATATTGTACAATTCTGTATTATAAATTACAAATGCGTAACCACTGGTATTCGCAAAAAGTCCAAATCTGACGAAAATTTGTTTTTTGTGTAGATGTGTTTCCTAAAATATAAGGTGCTTTTATTATGTGCTAATAAATTGATATACACGTGGAAAAAACTCCTAAAATGATGGGATTTTGTTACAACTATATTTCCTAATATACGAAGATTTTTGTGTAGATGTATTTCCTAAAATATAGGGTGCAATTAGACGTGGTGAACATTCCGTTTGTAAAGTGCATTGGATTTATTTTGAAAATAATCATCCAACATTATTTGGAAGCAATGTTTGTAAAATACAATTTTTTTTAAATTTCGTTATCTTTTTTCTAAACTGCATTTATTTATTTTGAATTTTTTTAGTCTCTTTTGAGAATATTTTGTTTGAGCAATGTTTGTAAACTGTGATACTTTTTCGTAAAATCTGTTTCTGTTTTGTAAAATTCATGTGATGTTTGTAAAATAGATTGCTTATTATTAACGTATAAATTATTTTATATGTCCATCCAACATGTTTTCCAATATCGTGGGTTCATCAAAATTCATCATCCATTGTAAATTTTGTGTATATTTTGTAAAATCCACGCTCACATTGTAAAATTGATATGTTGACCTGCAAAATAAAAAATGAATCAATAATATTCAATTAGACGCATGGAAATAATTGTAAGAAAATGTCAGACAATTGTAAAATAACTTAGTTAAATGTAAAATATACTTTACAATTGTAAAATATGTTAATGAAATGATGTAGCTATGTACCACGAGTCTTCATTTTGAGCGAGTGTTAGTCATGTATTTGAATGAACGTAAAACTTTGTAAACAGAATGTAAAATAAAGTAAATGAAAGTGAAATATGTCCTATTTATTTAACATGGATAGCACATAAACGTAAAATTTTGTGAAAAAATGTAGCAAAGATAATCCAAAAAATGTATATCAGGAACAAGTATAACAGAAATGAAAGAATTGAAGTAGCACAAATGAAACTAAAAATAATATATTTTTTAAATGAAGTACATATCTAGATATCAAATCATAGACGAAACAAAAGAATGCATTTATACTGATCTTGATATCTACATTCATTCATTAATATCTAAATACAAAAACATTACGCGACATACAACGAATGACAAAAACGAATCAGATCAACTAAAATGAATAATGACTGATTCAGAATAATTTTTTAATAAAAAAATGATAGAAACAAAAAAATATGAATGATTTCGTAAAAAATGATATGTACCTCTATAATATGAAAGATCAAGCAGAGATGTTGGACGTGTCATCGATGCTTCAGCAAAGAAACGGGAACATCTCGTCGAGGTTGATGAAATAGAGAGGGGGAGGACCCTCGTCGAGTTTTGTTTTGAAAATTCGAATAATTGATAGCCATGATGTGATAGTTGCTATATTTAGAAAATTCAATTCGAGTAATTAATAATCAACGGGATAATGATGTAACCAAATGGCATATACAAATTTTTTTTCTAAAAATGGCGATTTGAATTTTTTTGATGGTGGTTTTGGATTTAATTTAGTGGTTTTGTTAACCACCGTTGATCAAAATCGGATGGCTCTTAAGAGGTGTCGCACCATACTCATGGTAAGGTGGCACCTCAATTCAAGTTTTTCATATATATATATATATATATATATTCTAGATGTTGTTCGTTGTCTTACTTTAAAAAGACAACTTGAGGATGATTACTTTGAGGGTAGAGCCATGACAAAAAGAAACATAGCGAAAGAAACATAGCGGTAAGATACTTTCGTTAAATGTTTAGCATGTCTATATATATTTAATTTATTTTTTATTTTGATTATTTGATGATAAAATTAATTTATATCTCCCAATAATTAAAAATAAATGGTGATAAGATATTGTCCATTACATTATAGTGTAAAGTAGTTGATAGCTTTCCTAGCAAACAATTTCCGGAGAAAAGAAGAAAGCTAATTATTGTCTTCACTTGATTAAATGTGAAATATTACAATGGTATATTCATCTTACAAATCATCAAATTACAATCACTTTATAAAAAATTCAATCCAATGTTTACTTGTTTCAATTGTGTGGTAGGTCATCTTATACTATGGTCCACTGTTTCCTCAAGATTTTACATTGATATGGACAGTGTCGTCCCTGATATTTCATGGACCCTAGACAAAAGAGAAAAATGAGCCTCTACAAAAAATAATTTATTTTTTAAATTTGCAAATTTCTTATAAAAAAGTTCTTTAAATTTTACAAAGAACTATAGATGTTTATGATCAACGAGTATTAAAAAACAAGTCATGAATTAAAAATTACAAAAAATATTTCTACAATCGAATAGACATCTATGGATGTAATGCAACACAAGGAACGTAAATACAAACAAAAGGTATGACCAATAGCTATCAAACAAAATGTATGGCATGTGTTTTTTTAAGTTAGGATTTTTGATAACGTTCAAGCACAGGAGCAGATAAATTTATTAACTATAATAACACAAATATTTAAAAATTAAGAGTTTGATCTCTTAATGTCTATTTTCTATATCATATGGGCTGGGAAAATAAGGTTAGAGAATAATAATATTCAAGTAAGAAGCACTAAACAATTAATTGCAATAAAAATAATGCATGATTTAAACAAATAATAAAATAATAGTTATAAAAAATAACCAAGTTATCAGTTTTTTTATTTGACAGTGGTAATCAGGCCAAGCTGATAGTTTCTATTAACAGTCCAAGATCAAAACATATATATGTTAATAAAATAACTTTTCAACCACAACCAACATTAATCTTAAAGCCCACATTAAATAATAAAGATTTGATTTTACAAAAAAACAAAAGAAGTTACCTAAAAATATTATTTGATGGTTATTCAAAATCTATAATAAAATATTCTTACCACAAATAAAAGTTGATTATAATGACAACAAAAATTTTAAAAAATGAACCGTATGTCCTATGTTTGAGTGATGAGAGGTGTATTTTTTTTGTAAAAAATATAACAACAACTCAAGTAGTTAGGGCCAATTTCCCAATCCTCTACAATGTGCAATAATTTTGAATTTTGTAATTGCTTAGAAAAAGTAAGAGGTGATTTATACTTACATAAATATCGTGAGTAGGTGTACGGATCCCAAAAATAACCATGATTTGTGGATTTAAGGAAAAAATTACAATGTACAAATATAAAAAAATACCATTAATCGAGATCGTGATTTATTGGTGTCCAACAACAACAAGTTGCAAATTAAAAGTAGGAGAAATTGCATTAGTGGAGGAAATCGAAAATCACAAGAGGATATCAAAGTTGTCTCTGAACACATTTAAGTTCAATATAGGGACTTAAAAAAAGATATCAATGTGGCATTGGGGGAATTCAAAGAATTGTTAAGCATTTAGAAATATGAATAGTCAAATGACACATGCAAAAAAATGACACATGCAAGTGTAAATAATTAATGGACATGTGTAGCTGTTTAGACATTGGATTGTATTTGATAGGGATGAAAACAGATACGGATATACTCGAATGTTCGCTTACCATATTCGAAAAATTACCGTATAGGGATATCTGTATCCAAATATTAATTGATTACGGATCGGATATGGATATGGGTTGTAAAAATTTTCCAGATATGGATACAGATATGGTAATGGTTTAAATATTCGGATCTGGATATTCGAATACAATACTTAATATTATTTTAAATATTAATTAATATAATACAAGACACAACCCTATATTATTATATTAGTATTATATATTATATATACAATATATCAATGATATTAATAAATTTTCATTTATTTGGGGATGGGCACGAACAAAAAGTTACGAAACCGTATCCTCCTTTTTGATTCTGATTAAGAATGCGTGTCACCTCGACGACCCCCTTTGCCATGATCAACTTATTTATATTTCATTGTCATTTTTATCATTGTAAACTTTGATTAAATATCAAATCGCATTCTTATGTGGTCTTTAATAAATCCGTATTTGGATTTTATGTTTATTTGATCCATATTTGGATTCACTCTTTATTGATTCATATTTGGATAAGCTCTTTATTCAATCCATATTCCGGTCCGCTCTTTATTCGATCCATATTTGGATTCGATAAATATATGATTCGTATCCGTGACCATATTTTTAAAGATACAGTTTCCTTAATGCATATCTGAATTATAACTACATCTGTATTTGTACTCGATAAAGATGAAGTTAATATGTATATGGAAATATGCATATCTGATCCGTATCCGTTCCATTTTCATCCCTAGTATTTGACATAAAAATAATAAAAGTTAACTATATGTAATATATTTAGAGATGTGCCTCTAAAATTAATGGACCCTGAACCATTGCACCCGAGGACAGAGACGACCCTGGTGACATGGATATTCCTGAAGTTAATATCATTCCTTTAAGGTAAGGTTATCTTACATATAAAATGTAATTACTTCTGATATATCTAAGTTTGAAAATGTTTTCGTTATTAAAAATTACTATAATTCCATTTTTTTAGAATCGAACCACTGTTGTACCATCAGCATCTTAAAACGGTTCGAACTACTAGCACTAACAAAGAATCTCCTGGAAAAAAATTATCTCATATAGAGTATGAGAAACAAATACTATCTTACAGTTTCATTTATTTATTCATTTATCATTTATAATGTATGATTAATAAGTTTACTAATATCAGACCCTTTTGACTATATAAGCGACAAATGTTTTCCTGTCAACGAATCTTTAAGATGAACAATATGCTTTCTTGCATATTTACTGATATCGTCCTTTCTTTTGAAAGACAACTGATGTATTTTATTATTGCATGAACTACTTTATTATGTTATTTCAACATGTTTTCTATTTTTTTAATATTATTAAACTAAGTTTGTTTAAACAGTTTCCAAATCAACATTGTAATTCTACTTCAAAATATTATTGCCCGTCTTCTTAACTCCGTCGCGAACCGCGTGTATGCTCACTGGTTTATCTCTTATTGGAGTATTTGATTGTGCTCCATATGAGTTGTAGAATGGTAAATGGATCATTCCAGATTTATTTACTCCATCTCAGTGTTTAGTCTCACATCTACCAGTATTGGGACTTGGAGGCTCTGTGGAGAATATATAAAGAGCCACACACCTCCTGTATCCATTGAGAAAGTTGAATACAACATATGACCCTTTGAGGCCTTCTCCTGCGGTTTCATCCTGCTCTTTAGGGAGTAGGGTTTATCGTTAAAATCTCGTTGTTCATATTTCTTTATCTTTTCTCTGATTAGCTTTCGCATTCCTATATTCTAACATCTCTAAACCTACATCCAAAACCTGGAGAAATTTGGTAATCCACCAATTGCAAGGGTACCCCTCGCAATCAAACATACGATGTTGGATTGATTTCATTTTAATTCATTCAAGGGATTTTTACCCGTCAGATCCTATAATCTTTGTCAATTATCTCTACGACCTTTGAAACATCGTAATTCCTCCCTCGACCCCGTAAACTTGCTCCGTCTTACCCCACAGACCCTGCCCTCATTTTTAACTTTATTCGAGTCAATTGCTTGAGTTAGCCTTGAGTTAATCTAACTGATGGAAATTAGACGGTGGATATCATCTTCCCCTTCTTCTCCAGACACATGAAGACGGATGTTGGGGACGAAGGCCAAGGATCTCGACGGTGGAGCATGAGGAGCACGAGGAGGGGCCGTCCAGGGACAGGAAGACATCGACACATGCGTGTTTGATCTGGTCCAAGCTGAGTACGACGTCGTCCCACTCCTCAACTCCACGTGTTGTGGCTCTTCCACTGTGAACCCCAACACGGTGAGGGTCGCGAGCCCCGCATGCGATGGAATGCAGTGAGCTTCCATGACCGTGTGCCTCCACTGTCGTGCTTCAAAGCGCGCGCCTTGAACATGGTAGCAAACGTAAAGGCGATGGAACGGAGTAGTCCGAGGACGAGGAGGAGCTTAAAGGAGGCCGTGAGATGGCCCTTCCCGTGGGTCTTCTCCTGCAGGCCGCCGCTAGAGGCGAAACCAGATAAGCAAGAGGAGAAGTACGGGCCACAGAGGTTTGGGTTCCCCATGAACAATGTGGGAGTTGAAATAGCCGAACTGTCCCGTTGCTGAAACCACGCTGGAGGTGTTGTTGTATGAGAAATCCACGGGTGTGAGGCTTTGCATGGTGGAGATCTCCGACGGGATCCCGTCGGAGAGGTGGTTGCGCGACAGGTTGAGATAATTCAGTATCCGCATGACCGTGATCTCCATGGGGATCTCTCCAGAGATAGTTGTGGCTAAGATCCATGAATGTGAGTAGCTTGCACCTGCTGAGTTCCAGTGGGAGGGAACCCACAAAGCCATTTGAGCTCAGGTCCATCTTGGAGAGCTGCTGGAGCTTCCCGAGCTCTGGTGGGAGCTCTTCAGTGAAGAGGTTGCCGTCGAGGAGGAACTTCTGGACGTCGAAAAAGCTCCCGATAGATGGCGGGAGTGACTCACTGAGCTTGTTGTTGGAGAGGCTGATCTGTCCAAGCGCATTGATGGAAGCTACGACGACCACTGTGAAACCACCGTTGAGGAGCTTGTCCTGGAGTTCCACCTGCACGAGGTTGGGTAGACCAAAGAGGCCACTCGGTATTGACCCATTTAGGTAGTTCCCGCCCATTCTGACGCAGCTGACCGACGAGCACTCCCCAATGGTCTTCGGTATGGGTCCAAATAAGAAGTTGCTTAGAGCTATCAAGGTCTGGAGATTGTTTCCCTTGCAGAGATCTGATGGAAGAGGCTCCGTGAGCTTGTTTGAGTATCAAGCAGCTTGAGCCTCCCATTGCTCCCGAGCTTTGTAGGTTTCGTCGGTGAAGTTGTTCTCCCATAGTTGCAACACCTCGAGCTCCGAGAGCTCCCCAACGAACTCGGGGAAGTTACCATGGAGCTTATTACGGAAGAGGTCAAGTGGAGGCAGCGGGGAGGTCAGGGGAGGGGTGGTTGGGCGGAGGCAGCAAGGAGGTCAGGGGAGGGGAGGTCGGGCGGAGGGGAGGTCAGGAGAGGAGAGGAGGGGATGTCATGGAGGAGCCTGGAGGAGAAAGGGAGAAGGGATGGTATTTTTGTAATTTTGAGAAATAAAATATGCATTATGGAAATAGAATTCACGGAATCTGGTTAGTTTTAACAGCCAATTGGATGGGTGTTAACTGCATGGTTTATACAGTAAGAGTTAGCAAGTTTACGGGGTCGAGGGAGGAATTACGATATTTCAAAGGTCGTAGAGGTAATTGACAAAGATTATAAGGTTGCCGGGTAAAAATCCCTTCATTCAATAATATGAAATAAATAAGATATTTTTACCATATAAATCTTATAAACTTTGCAAATGACTTATATGACATTTGAAACATCGTAATTCCTCCATCGACCCTGTAAACTTACTAACCCCTACCCAACGAACCCAGTGGTTAACTACCATCAATTCACCCATTAAATGCAATCGGATTCCGTTGAAAACATGTGTAAATTACCCTCTTTGTTTAATACAATTACAAAAATGACAGTCTCCTCCACCTCCACTTCCTCCCACGCACCCCAATCTGGGAGTGACCCATCTCCAGATTCCTCCTTTACCCACCAACCACCATGCCTGCAAATTCAATCCATGGCGCCGATGCTGGTAGGAGAAAGACCAATGTGGTGTGGTTCAGGAGATATCTGAGGGTAGAGGACAACCATGCTCTCGCCGTCGAGGTCAGGTTCGACCTCGTGGTGGCCCTTTTCATATGGACATCGGAGGAGGAGGGCCACTACTACCTGGGGAGAGTTTCGCGGTGGTGGCTCAGCCAGAGTCTCCTCCACCTCGACAACTCCCTCAGGAGCATGGGGACCTCTCTACTCACCAAGAGATCACTTGATACTGTTGATATTCTTCTGGATGTTGTTCAATCCACCAGTGCCACTCAGGTCCTCTTCAACCATCTATACGATCAGCAACTCCTCTCGATTTCCTCCTTAGATTGTTTCCTTTTTTGTTGGGATTCGATTTGGCGAGATGTTTTTCCGCCTCCACCCACAGCCGTTGCCTCCTCCTCAGCCTCCGTCCCCACTAATGACCTTGCTCCTCCCCAACCGCTACCTCCTCCCCTTGCTCCACCTCCAACGACCTCCTCCTCCGCCCGTTGATCCTTCACCTCTGCCCCCAACCTCCTCCCCAGCCACTGCCTCCTCCCCTTCTCCACCCCCATCGACCTCCACCTCCGCCCCCACCAATCACCTCCTCCCCTCACCTTGCTCCTCCCCAATCGCTGACTCCTCCCTTGGCTCAGTCCCCATCGACCTCCTCCTACGCCCCTTGCTCCTCCCCAGCAGCCTCCTCATCCCCTTCCTCCGCCCAGCCGCATCCTCCTCCCCTTGATCTGGCCCAACCTGGAGAAGGAAGAAGCAGCGACATCCAACTACAGCTCCGCCTCGTGTGGAACATCAAGCAGAGCCGCTCCAACGAATCCCACATGGTCATTGAATCCATGTTTGTTGACACCCTCTTCGACCACTCCAGCGATGCCTTTAGGTGTTCGTCGATACCTTCATGAACCGAAGAACCAGACAGCATGAACCACAAGCTCCCCAGCGTACTCAATTGTACATTTGTTTAGGAATCTCAAATATTTCATCAATCATTCAAAAATTCGTTTCAAAAAATTTGAAAAAAATCATTTTCATAATCGAAAATGTATGGTTTATCCGTGAAAATAGGAAAGTTTTTGTGAGTAGGTGGATGGATGGAGATGAGATGGAGAGAGAGAGAGAAAGTAAAGAGGAGGAGGAAGGATAATATGAATGGAAGAAAAAGAAAAAGAAGGTGATGGAGATCCATCATGGAATGCTCTTCTGATTAGTTAACCCAAGGCATTCACTCAAGTAAAGCTAAATTTAGCGTCAGGATTCATGGGGTGCAAGTTTACGAGGTCGAGGAAGGAATTATAATGTTTCAAAGGTCGTAGAAGTCATTTGCAAAGTTTATATGGTTCGTGAAATAAAAATCCCATAAATTTTTTGTTTACGTTAAAACATGCAAATCAAAATCAAACCGTTTAGACTCAGGATTGAATTTTTCCAGCTTTTGTACTGATTAAAATCAATTCAATTTAGGAAATTATCGATTTTATTAGACTCAATTCAACCACTTATTTTTTTAAGTCAAAAAAGAGGAAACATGTAACGGTGTCCACCCCAACAAATTCAACAGCTTATTGCGAGTTAGAACATATCAATCATGAGACTTCACATTGGAGGAAAATCTAACAAAAAAACTTTGCATTTCTTCCAAAATAAATCATAGGGATTAATTTGGTGAATATTATTAAGGATACAGTTGGGATCAAGTCAATACTATAACAGTAACAATAACAATTACAACAACAACATGCTCAAGTATATAATAAAATCATATCCTATTTTCCATATAAAACCCCGCTAATAAACACCCCTCTTTAACCGTCATCATTATAATCTCCAGTTGGTGAAGATGCTGACAAAGGAAAGATGTCATCAAACAGAAACCTGAAATTTTAGTTATCTAGCCACCGTACTCTGGATCATGTCATTTTCTCGAGATTTTCGACTTCCGAAACCAAGTCACCGAGGGGGCGGCATAGGAGGCAGACTGGCTCGGGTAAATCTTTCATATATGCTGCAATGCTTCAAGCCAGTAATTGAGTGTTTGCTTCTCTTTTTTGTGCAGAACTAGTAGATGATATATTCCATAATACAAACCAGACTCCTTCGAGCAGGCAACCTGTCTTCCTGTCTACAACAAAGCTTCTATTGGAAGATTTTTAGCGAATATGAGCAAGCAGGATCTTCATCAAACCATAGACTAAGATGTTCTCAGATGCGCAATCGAAAAGTATGTTCCAAAAGAAGATTTCTTGTCCAAGCAGCCAGACAATGAAACATGACATAATGCGCATATCCTCGCCATAAAAACCTAGGCAAATTATAACCAATGTCAAAACTTATCACATTAGCCAACTGTCTGAAAAGTAAAATTGAAAAGCAAGGCCGCGCATTAAGAAAGATGTGTCGGGTGTGTCTTCAGATCAAGGAACGAGTAGGCCGAGTTGTCTATCGGTGTGCACATGCTTATACACCAGCCCACTGGCAATAGCCTTTTTATAATGCACACCGGATATATCATGTACCATCATGACAGAAAATATATGAAGAATTCAGAATAGTATGTTTAGAACTAGGAGCACAGAACGAAATGAAAGAATGCACAGATAGTTGTTACACGCAAAAATAAAGATCGGAGATTATTATTATTTTCAAACATGATATTGGCAGTCCATTCCACTGTCAGGATGCCTTCAAAACTAATTAAAATCTGATACCTTGGATTGCAGATGCGCAACAAGTGATTGCTGGTGAAAGTGGTGCAAGTAAAGAAAGCAAAGTAGGTCATGGACAGGAATCAGATTGGAAATTTCTCCTAATGCAGATCCTGACACATCGAGGAGGATTTCATTGTGCAGCAACTATGTGCCGCGAAGAAGGATTTCCTCGTGACTGGGATGTCTCGTGCATGCAGCTTCGGCAAATATCGTTCCAGAAGCCGCAGGAATCAGTGAATGGCACCATGGTCCATTAAATTGACTGACAACAAGGGGCTCAAGCTCTCAAGGGCAGCTCCTCCGCAGTACTGCAGAGGTCTGCTGTAAAATCATGGACCGCTCGATCTTGATTGAGCGGTTCCTATGAATTTCCATGGTAAGGGTCCACAAAAACACCGAATTTGTGTGAACCGCTCGATCACTCACGTGATCCATGGTTTTACAGCAGCCTCTACAGTATTGCAGAGGATCTGCTCGCCAAGCTCTCGCTGTTGTACTTCCATAAGCAGATGAACTGTTGGACCTATCACAGTAAGAAAAAGAATCAGGAAACAGCCTTTCCATTACTGCATGATACATTTGCATGGGCAAATGTATGGTCATGAATGAAGCCAATCAAGTACAGAACATATGAGGTATTTGGCATGCTCTTCTTTGGGAAAATTCCTGACACGAATTTGTATACATACATACATACACGAAAATCCCTAAGATATATTTTCATTTAAACAGAAATCCAAAATCCAATTTATACACTTTTTGAGAGTTTTATGCACTTCCCGAAGAAATGGCAAAAATGTACAATTTTGGTTTGTCTTGAGATATTTGTAGCTTAGGCCTTTATGTGTGGAAAGTTGTTTAGTCTCTAAGTTGTGGGATCTGGTCGAGTTGGTGGGGCTATAAATAGAGCCCCACGCCCCCAGTAATCTATTGAGAAATTCAATAGAAGCTATAGCCCTCAATGGTTTTTTACCATGGTGTCATTCCTTAGAGAGTACGTAAAAATGTAAAATCATGTTTTCACTTGTTCTTTGATTCCACATTTCTTATTATATTTTTTTCACAGTTAAAAAGTACTTCCTTTAGAGAAGAACAGCATTTTATACATTATCATCAAGCAACGCTCGCCATGATACTTCTACAGTTGAAAGTACATACAGACTCATAATATGTGCACAGAAATGTCCTGCATTTGCGTCAACGTTGTTGGAATTGCCTTGACTCCTTTATTCTATTTTAGGATTCAAATCCTATAAGGACTTAGATCCTATGTTATTGGATATGCCTTGAAACTTTCCAGCCTATGTTAGGATTGAAGTCCTATTAGGACTTAGATCCTATCATGAGATGGTTCCCATCAGAATTTGCATTTGGATCCTATTTATATTAGGATTAGGAGGTTTCTTCCATGAAGGGCACTGTATAAACTCTCCCATGGTTAGAGTTTTGTAAACAACCAAAGTAGAAGGGAGTCCATCTTCTCAAGATACACTGTGATTTCCGAGAGAGGTAGCATAGCCACCAATACTTTCTTAGGGTTCTTGTACTCTTCCCATGACAGTTGATTTGATCTCTTTGTCCACGGTTTTTCCGCACTACACCAATAGGGGTTTTCCACATAAGTTTGTGTGCCTTATCCTATTTTAGGATTGAAGTCATATTAACATTTAGATCCTATTAGGAGTTGGTTCCCATTAGGATTTGGATCCTATTTGTAATGGTATTAGGAGGTTTCTTCCATAACGGGGTGGGTACTATATAAACTCCTTATGGCTAGAGTTTTGTATCATCTCAATGTTACATTGTATTTCTGAGAGAGGTAGTATAGCCACCAATACTCTCTTAGGGTTCTTGTAAACTTCCCATCATAGAGGATGTGATCTCTTTGTTTGTGGTTTTCTACAGCAATGGGATTTTCCCATGTAAATCTATGTGCCTTACTGTGATTTTCCTATTGTGTGTTTGCTTGGATCGTTCCTGAACAAATATTACTTTAGTCAATAGTGTGTAGAAGTTTACTAGTGTGTAGAAGTGTAAACTTTGACAAACATGGCTTTTCTTGTATATTATGAACCGGTAATTAGTGACAGAAATATTTAAATTCAAATAAACACAACTGTCAACGCAGTGGATATCAACTATGCACAACCTTAAGAAAGATAATGTCAAAACGAAGGGTGCAACTTTCAGAGTTTGAACTTCAAGAAAGTATATCTTCAATAACGCAATAAAAGTGATTAGGAGAGAAAAGAACATGAAAAAAGGCTCAATTATGACATGCTATATGTTAGGCCAGATCACATTTCAAAAATGACTGATGGATGATCCGTAAATCAAACTAACCAATACCAGGTAAATACTAAAATAAAGAAACTTAAAAAAACATTGACCATATTCACTTGCAAATTAAATCTTCATTTTTCTCGGATATGGATTTCAAACCTCTTTAACTTTTGTCCAATGATGAAAGAACGAAAAGAATGATAGATGAAACAGCAAGCATAACTCTTTTCTCAAACCACAATCACTGACACTGGCAAAATATTGTAGAACAGAAACTTAAAATAGTGCAGAACTCACTTATAAAAAATCCTCATATTTCTCAAAGAGGAATTCCAAACCGCTAATTTTTGTTCGAGGATGTCCTTGAACATTGTAAGGCCCTTCATACGGCCTGGTCAGCTGTAATTTAATTTCTAAAGTAAATATTTTGTGGTGGATCCCATCTGGGGGTACCACCCTTCTTATTTTCAAAAAAAAATGTTCGAGGATAAAAGAACAAAAATAATGGCAAAAGATACAACTAGCACAACTCTTGATTTCAATGCATACGACTAAAGAAATACAGATTCAAATACAGTAATCTGCGCTTAAGAAAGAAAGTCCATAATCAAGGTTGCAGTTCAAATTCATAGATGATGAAAGAGAGAAAAACACACCCAGACTAGCTGGTCGAGAGTTTGAAGTCTATAGCAGAAGGTGAAATGAGATCAGAAAAGGAAGGCCAACAGCAGATTTCAATCATTGGTTGATGGACCAACACAAGCTATTCAGAGTCGTCCCACAGTTATAGAAACGTCATGAAGCTCCAAGTTCTGTTTGGGGGGGAAACAGGAAAATGCAATTTAATCTATAATTTAAAGATAAAGACAGTTTAGAACAATTTTTGCACTCTAGAACAATTTTCACTAGAAAACAATGAAAGAAAACCGTTTATCATTTCCAATGCCTACCAAAACTGTAAATTACTTCTACACCTCGAAAATATGGCCAGCAAAAGCACAAAAACACGCAACCTTCAGCCTAAAGCAGTTCGCTAATAATAACAATGTTTCAGAAAAAAAAAGGTATAACCTATGACTTGGTAACCTTCACTCAGGGCCAATATAAAAAAACAGATAAATGTAGCAGGACCCCATTAAATACACCAATACATGGAATTGGAGACTTAGTAAAGAGGATTTGGATTGCACCTGCAAGGTCTAAAAAATGGAGACATCGATAACAAAACCTACATGTCCATGAGAAGTGCTTGTTTAAAATATGTGATTATTCATGAACTGGCTGATGTAATGACCCCCCACCCTCCCCCCCATCTATATCATAAATGGATTCGATCCCATGTCCTGACTCATTCCCCCACCTTGGATTCCAGTCATCTAGAAGAAAGAAAGAATGACAACAAAACAAATGGAAGATACCTCATCCTTTGAAGATTACGGCATTTTCTTGGCTTATTGTGGAGCAATTCATATTTTAAAAAGTTAAAGAAACTTTGGCACCGCTGAAGTAAGGATCATCGAAGTCTTTGCCATTAAAATCTCTTCAATTTTACTCCTCTCTAGATCCATGTATATAGACTTCCTATAGCCAATAAGCAACATAAGAATATCCGCATGCTATTTCAGCATGGATCCACAACCATTTCTTCAGTTGACATCGATTTAAAAATAGTTGAGGGAAACCATAACAGTTTTCAGCCAAGGAGAGACTGCTGAATCAAAAGACCTGGAGGACTCCAGTGCATTAAATGGTATATTATGTGTCATTTATAGTATGATGATCTCAGAAAAATTTATGATTATGATAAGGCAGTCATCTTTTGCCAACTCTCGTTACACCACTTATTAGAATAGTCCCTCTTAGACAATTTACTACCATGGACAAGAAAAGAATGAATGTCACTCTTGACATCAATCCAGCTCCTGCCAGGTTTCTTCTTGGCACCCTGTTTTCTCATCATGTTTCTTATTTTTGTGGCATCATCCCATCGGCCGATCGCCTTGTAGACATTAGCAAGAAGGACATAGCTCAGATGATCATTGGGATCTAAGTCAACCATCCTCTTTGCGATGCGCTCAGCAACCTCTGCTACAGCTGAGTTTGTATATGTAGAGCAAGCACCCAGAAGGTTTGCCCAAAGAGATGAATCACCTCTGAACGGGGAACAGCTTATCAGATCCTCAGCTTCTCCAAATAGGCCTGCAAGGCCTAGAAGATTAACCAGGCAGTTGTAATGCTCAACTCCAGGCTGCATCCCATAATAGTCACTCATCATCTTAAAATACGTTTTTCCCTCGTCCAGGAGACCTGAATGGCTACAAGCAAAAAGCACACCCACAAAGCTGACATAATCAGGACTCATGCCATCCTTTAGCATAGAATCAAACACATCAACCGTTTCACGACCTCTCCCATTTTTAGCTAATCCAAAGATAATTGTGTTCCAAGTTATCAAGTTCTTGTCCCCCATCTTGATGAACACCCTGTAAGCATAATCAACTAAACCACATTTTGCATACAAATCCACTAGTGCTGATTCCACAATCACATCTCTTCTAAATCCTCTCTTCACAAATTGGCAATGCACCTGTTTTCCATGCTTCAAAGCCGCCAATCCAGCGCACGCTCGAAGCACCATCCCAAAACTGTAATTCAAGTCCTCTTTGTCCATTTCTCGAAAAATCTTGAATGTGGACTCGTAAGCACCATTTTGACAGTAGCCTCCTAGCAAAGCACACCAAGAAACTGCATTCTTGTGGGCATTCGATCAAACACCTTCTGAGAGTCCAACAAGGAGCTGCATTTAGCGTACATGTCGACAAGGCTACTTCCAACTATCACATTCCCGCATAAACCACTAGTAACGGCCACACCATGGACCGCCGTTCCTTGCATCAACATTCCCAGATTCCCAAGTATCGTTAGCAACGTCCCAATGGTGTAACTGTCAATAACAAACCCATGTTTCCGCTTCATTGCATAAAACAAGAGCAATGCTTCAGCAAATCGATCATTCCTCGCACATGAGGAGATCACCGAAGTCCAGCATACTGCATCTAAGACAACAGCGTCCTCGAACACACAAACAGAGTCATCTGGCATGCAATTTCTGCCGTACATATCAATCAGCGTGCTGGAAATTACACAACTGGACGCAAACCCGAGTCTGAAGACCATCCCGTGAAGGCACCTCCCAGCGAGCAAATAACCGCCGAGGGCACACGCCTTGATCGCCGCCGACAGAGCGAACCCGCCCAAGGGGACACCGGCTTCCCGCATCTCCCCGAACACCCTCAAAGACTCATGAGGGCTGCCGGCGCGCACGTAGCCGGATATCATGGAGGTCCAGGAGACGGCGTCCCGGTGGGGCAGTTCGTCGAACAGCTTGCGGGCGTCTGTGAGGTGGGCGTTGAGGCGGAGGTGGAGGGAGAGGAGGGAGTTGACGGCGGAGGGGAAGGAGGAGAGGGCGGTCTTGAGGAGGCGGGAGTGGATCTGGAGGCCGAGGTGGAGGAGGGAGGAGCTGACGCACGAGCGGAGGAGGGAGGAGTAGACGTTGGCATCTGGAGGGAAGGTGTGGGCGGAGTTGAGACGTTGGATTGCGCGGGAGATGTGGTGAGGGGGAGCGCCGCCGTCGGATTGCCTGATCAGATGGAGCATCCTTTTACGATTTTCCAGGACGGGGGAAGAAATTATGACAAAGAGACTTCAAGGAATTGATTTTGATGAATTTGAATATAATATATAGGGTTTTTATCAGTTGTATCTCCATGATATTGCACAAAACTATGTCATTTCAAGAATTAGGAGCATGATTTATAAAATCAGATCGGACCGACTGGTCGGATTGGTTGGACTGAGAACCGATCTCGACCTTATCGGTTCGGTCGGTTTTATGTAAGTAATTTCAAAAAAAAAAAAGAAAATAAAAATTGGGTTCGATTGGTGGTTGGATCGGGTGGTCGGACCGAGTTGATTCGAATTGACCCAGTTTTGATGGTTTGGCAAATTTTTTAAATACAAAAGTTTAAAAATGAAATAACAGGATTTTTATCACTTGTGTCATTCTTAACTTCTTCAGTATCGGTTATGTCCCTCTCTTTTTTGGAATTTAAGTTGTGCCACTACTTTCTTAAAATAATTTTCTAGAAGAAATTACAAATAAATGATTAGAATATTATATTCACATATAATGCTAGAAAATGTGGCTAACATCGTATAGTTTCTCAAAATAGAAAATCATGTTATTCTATTGAAAGATTTGATATTTTAAACGATTATTTCATTGATATATATATATATACACACACACACACGTACTTACATATATGTATCCGGTTTAATAGGTTCAAAAAGCCGGTTCGACTGGTCAGACCAGTAAGTTAAGCTGGTCCGATTTTTTCAGAGTCGATACGGATGATGTCATACTGACATCATTATTGGTTCAACCGATTTGTACCGACGATCCAACCCGGTTGGACCAAACCGGAGACTAACCGGTTCAATGTCCGGTCTGATTTTAAAAACTTGATTAGGAGTAGATAAGATTAAATACCTAGTTGGTGGAAATGATAGTCAAGAGCTGGGAAAAAAATAGTCCGCTCAACACATAGTAAATTAAAATTAGATTGGTCTACCGATGCCAAAAATAGTCAACTAAAATATCTTGTAGACATAAACTATACAAGTTCACTGATAAATAAAATAATCATCTGAGCATTTTCATTAGTTGAGTGAAAATGATTGGTCAGATATATAAAAAATAGGATTTTTACCATACAAAAAGTATGGTAAAATTGTAAAGACGTTCCCACCAAAAAATTCTGTATGTTTATCCTTTTCGCTTATTTCGTTTTTATTTGATCATATTCGTTCTATTCCACATCATGTACTAGTCCATGCTATAATATCTACTCACCTACCATGGATCCTAAAATTGTGAATACTCGAGGATTGGAGGTTGCAAATAAACAGATGAATGATAACTGCCAAGAAAACCTATGCTACCTTAGCAATTCTCATTTATCTATTTTCTAATGGGTATGTACACCCTCAGTTTGTTTATAAAAGAAGCCCACCATCTTGCTTAAACCAACATGCTCGTGTTAACGTAATTATCTATACTAGTGGCTTAAGGTATAAATTGCCATGACACGGTCATTACTTACCCGGATGATAAATTGTCAAGAATCTGATTCGATTTAACTTAAAATTCTGATAACAAAAGGAAGGATTTTGTTACCTAACATCATGGGCGGACTTACATAGATGATAAGGTGGGGCATGTGCCCTCCCTCACTTTATATTTTTAAGCTTTCTCCCCAATCGATTGTGCATTTATTATTCAATCTAAATTCGTGTGCTTCCCCTTCATCAATTAATAATGAGAGTCTTTTATGGCATCAATGAATAATCTAAATCCCTTTCCCATTTCTTTTCATTTTATTTTGTCAGTGCCCTCCCTACCTGAAATCCTAGGTTCGTCGTTGCCTTAGTCTTCGCGTGGATCCTAAACTACTTCAATTCATATTAGGCTAGGATAGTTAATAGCTCCTGAAATAATCAAGAATACATTAACATATCATGAACACAGAGAACACACAAAGATCATAAAAGAATGTACGAATAATGTAAAGAACGTAAAGATCGCAAAGAATGTGTAGAACATACAAAGAATGCCAAAACATTCGAAGAACATTAAGAACATGTGAAAGAACATGAAAACATACGAAGAACACGATGAGTAAACAAAGAATACGAAGAATGTATGAAGATGGTGAAGAGCATAAATTCACTCGCAACTTTGATAAAGTTTTCCATCATAACAAGGATATATTTCAAAGAAAATTCCAGTAGAGTTCTCTCTTATAACACATCACATTTTTGAGAAAATTTCAGCAGAATTTCTTCTTATAAAAGTGATATTAGAAATAAACATCAACACAATTTCGAAATATAGAAAAAAAGATCAATGATGAAGAATTGGCACGCCTCATATTATAAGAGGGTGAATCCAGTGAAGAATTTCATGTTCATTGATGACATAGTCGTCCTAACCCATGTAAAGTATTACTCAAGTTTCTACATTACATGTTAAGACCAGCGTTAGATTGTATTAATATACCTCATATCATAGGTTGATGAATTATGTGAAGGATGAAAATTACCTTAACCAAGTAAGGATGTTCTTAGTTTCATCGTCATATGATATTATTAATGATAATATGAAAGAAAGAATCTTGAAAAGATGGATCGAGTCAAATTTACCTACCTCCTTCCCTTAGACTACTATGATTGGCTCACACCTTGTTTCTTCCTCTTCTGGCCAACAAAAGTGGTCTTGTGATCGTGATCGGAGCTTCTATAGTTTCATTCATACTAGAAAGAGTTTACCATCTAAGTTGTTTAATTTTATTTACTTCCATATTAGATTTAGTTCTTTGCTTTCATATTGTACTTTTCTTTTAATTAAGAGACACACATGTAGTTTTTGAGTATTTTTATGTACTTCATTTGAGATATAACTATATCATGATTAATTTTAGTTATTCTTTTATATATGTCTTGTATTTGGTGTGTGTTTATTGCGACTAACTTGATGCAATTATGTTTGGTTTTGTTGAGCATCAAAGGTCTTAGTTTTTTTAATGGAAAACATATCATGTTATGCCAACCGTTGAGGAAGGATACCAAAAGTGTAGTGCCCTCCATCGTGTCTACGAACCACATGTGCATGTACTAGGGATGAAAACCGTCAGATATTGATATGAATATAGGTATAATCATGTATTTATCCATTTTAAAATATGAATACGAATGGGATACAAATATTTGACGGATGTAAAAAATGTCTTACCATATCCTTAAAAACGAATACAAATATAAACAAATATGAATTGGATACGAATAATAACATAAATTTTAATAGACTAACTAGAATATATATGTTTAGGATGGTTTACACATAAAAAAGTTTGCTATATATAGTAATTTCATATCAATTATATCAACAATGATGAATGTAATCATAAATGTTGTCGTCCACAGTTATAAATAAATATATTACTATTCATATGTACGAAAATGAATATACGAATACGAATGCAAATATTAGCGAGTGTCAAAATGATATCCATATCTGCATCCATTTTAAAACGAATACGAATACGAATGTCAAAATATGTACAAAACGAATACGATAGCGGATCGGATATGAATGTATTCGCATTCGTTTTCATCCCTAGCATGTACTAGTGCCGATAATAAACGTTTTTCCAAGTTTCATGGTATGCGGGTATTACATGCATGTTGACTTAATTTTTGAAGCTTTTACGATGTCATCATCACAAGTTGTTAAATATCGAGGACTTTTTCTATCAGAGTCTCTCATAAAAAAATAGTTTACTATTGTATTTACAACTTATTAAAATCGGTAGTACTCGGCGCCGTTCATGACATTTCGTGGGCCCTAGTCAAAAGGAAAAAGGTTCTTACAAAAACTTATTAAAAAGAGAAAATTATCCAAGAGAGTTTACCATCAAGTATAATATAAGAGATTCTATTTTTTGAAAACAATCATCCCTTATATAATCTAATTAAAATTTCGATTTTAACATTGAGTTATTCATCGAAAATTCTAATCTATAAGGGCCTAATATTCAGTGAGTCGTGTCACCGAAAATTCGATTTTATATGAGCCCACTAGGATAGACATATTTTATTCCTAAACTAAAATTCGTATCAGATATAAAATTGGGCCTTTAAAGTTAACGGACTCTGGACAATTGCACTTCAAAAGCATGCTCAAGGACGACCATGTTAGTACTGATTGTATACTAAAATTGGTATCGCTGATCATATATCACAATTATGATAGACTTAGTACTGATCGTATGCTGAAATTGGTATCGTTGATCATATATCCCCATTGTGATTGACCTTTGGCCATTTGGTGCTTGATAACATGTTTACAAGTTCTTGAATATGGATAGAATATTTGATGTTTAGATGTAGTAAATACCCTTTGATGAGCTCCTTAGAACTCCCTATCCTTCTGTAATTTTGTTGTATGATTTATTTAATCCCGTTGTTAATTTTTATCTATTTGAATTATAATTTTTCTTTAATATAAAAGCCACTTCTCCTCTCGAGGGTACTGCTTTGATAAATTTTGGATTTACCTTTTGATACTAGCGTATTTAAAGCAAAATGAGCAAGAGAAATATGTTCTATAGGTGAATTTTAAATTTATTTAAACACATCTACATACAATGTTCACCTTGTTGTTCATAGAATCAAGTTGCAAAACATGCATTGATGAAAGAATTGCAATCAACCACAAAGTTTCTTCCTTATTGCTTGGTTAGCTATAAATAACAATTCTTTATTTCAACTAAAACAATATTTATTCTTCAAATATTGAATCAAATGCCATACTTTTGTAAAGAATGAACCATATATATTTACAAAATAATTGCACTTCAATCATCATTACAACTAAAATACATATCACAATCTGTTCTAACTAATAAAATCAAGAAAAGAAAAAAGAATTGATTTCTCATTTTACATGTTTCTCTTAAAATCTATCTCCTATCGATATTTTTGCACAAAGACAAGCTCATCTTAATAAAGAAACTTGCCACTAATGACAAATATATCCGAACTACAAAATGACCATTTAAAGCAGCGGTGTATCTTCAATCCTATAAAGCATCTTCATATTCCAACAAAGCTGTCAACAAGAACTTATTTCAATTTTCTAATGGTTGAACAATATATCTTTCATAAAAAAATGATCATGATTCAAACCAAACTTATAAATCCATTCATATCCTTTGGGCCTACTATTTTTTGAAGATGAATCTTAGCTGTCGATTAAGTAAGATATGGGGTTTCAATGGTGTCGCCCCCTGCCTCATTTTTCGACATCTATTTTATTTTATTTTTCAAAAATACCGTCATGTATTTTCATCACTCCATCCATCTAATATGACATTTTAATTTCGTCAGAAACGGAGACTCTTATACCATCCATCTAAAAAATGTAATTTGAACGGTTTAAGAATTGTTGTAATTGATTTAATCTAGATGGAGGACATGAGAATATCTGTTTCTGACGAAATTGAAATAACATGCTAGAAGAATATAGTGATGAAAACATATGATAATATTTTTGAAAAAAATAAAAAAATATCGAAAATTAAGATAAGTGGATAGCCCATTCTACCCCTAGAGATAACCATTTTTCTCAAAGAGAATAATGGGGCTGCCCCCTTGGGGCAGCCAACAATGGCTGCCCCCGCGTCGTTTACGGCATTTTTTTTATTTTTTTGAAAAATATTACCATGTATATTCATCCCTATATCTCTCCTATGTGCCATTCGAATTTCGTCAGAAACAGAGAATTCTATGACCTCCATCGAGATGGTGTCGATTTAAAAAATCCTGTTACCGTTAAAAAATGACCGTTAGGATGGAGGCCGTAGGAGTCTTTGTTTCTGACGAAATTCGAATGACATATAGGAAGGATATAGGGATGAATATACTTGGCGATATTTTTTTAAAAAATAAAAAAAACACCAAAAACGACGCAGGGTAGCTATGTTGACTGCACCAAGGGGGCAGCCCCATTAAACTCTTTGTCAACATATAATCATGCAAGGAGAGACTAACTATCTCGAGAACGATCACCACAATATCTTTTTCCTTCTAAGCACTGAGAAAACTTGGTCTTCCACCTATAAACTATCAGCCTTCGGAACACGAAGCCGACGCGAGGAAGCAGATCCCCACCTGCGAAGTTCCGCTGGCTCCCCATGGCGATCCCCTGGAGGCTCTCGATGTCGGCGGTGAGCGTGGTGTGGATGGTCCTCTACGGATGGGTCGCTTCCTGCCTCGCCGTCGCCGGCGAGATTGCTCGCGCCCTCAGGGCCGGAGACATCGGCCCCTTCCCCGTCGGCTGAAAACCGGAGAAACTCGGGTTTTTTTTGGGTCCCCATCGGCCGCATGTGCCTCTCTTCCGATCTGCGTGGCGAAAGGTCCCTTTTGATACTTTTCCCTCTTTTGGAAGCAGGGTACTCGGAAAATGGTGTTTGGTTTTAGGGTTTTGGTTCTTCGGTGATGTTGATGTTGGCTTTTCTGCAAAGGTGGCATCTTGTTTATCAATTTTATGGTTCAGGGATCGCTTTCTGCTGGAAATGGACTCCAGTGTTTGCTCCCGGTGAAATCTAGGATTGTTTGGTTTTGTATTTCAATCAAATTTTGATAGGGATCCTGTGCAGAATTCGGCAGTGCCAAGAACTCGAACAATCGATATTAATGCTACTATAATATCTCCAGGAAGGAGAAACAAAATGACAGAATTGAGGAAAAATGGGAGGTGAAGTGAGAAAGAAGGACAATGATCTGAGATAACTAAAGAAAGGGTTGCAATCTGACATTCCAATATTGGCATACAATCATTAACTTTTATATAGGATAACTCAGAATAAATTGAACTTACGACTCAACCAATTTTCTAGCAAAACGGCATGTCAATAATTACTTAACAGCATCATATCTAACAGTACTCCCCTCCTTCAAATAGATCTTGTTCTCAAGGTCTGACTCACAAAAAGTCTACGTCTACACACATCTATTTAAGCCAGTGTTGTTATATAGGTAAAGAGCATGGTATTTTAGATATCATCCGATGCTACTTCTATACGCATCTAAAATAGATTCATTTTCTTTTTCTGGAACTTACTAAGCAGTGCCTGACCTTTATTACCATCTTGAACAATTCCTATATCTTTTCCATGCAGAGTTCAGATTGGCCATAGAAAGTGGGCAAGCATACATTCAGTTGTTTCTTCCAATAAAACAAAAGCTTAATTCCAAAGATCAGATTGGCACATCTGGATGTTTCAGTCAATTGATTTGCTCTCTTTCTTTTTTTTTCCAACGGCTATCAAACCAATGCTACGTTGTTTGAATTCTCTTTGTTTGCAGTACATGGCTTGAGCTTGAGATTTAACATCAAAATTTTATTGGTGGAGCTTCTAGTGGGATTTCTGGTTTGAAAACTTGGTTTGTTGCAGTTGTTAAATTCATAAAAAAGTATGACAAAGCAACTGTGGTATTTAATACCACCAGTTTGTTACATGTTGGTATCAAATCTACGTTGCCCGGTGCTATTTGACAAATGATACAAGTTCATAGGAAACTGTGGATAAGGGGACTGAGACCATCTACTGTATGAATGTATTATTAATCTTGTTTGATAACATGCTCAATATGAAAATCAAATAGCAAAGGTGCTCCAACCTTGTGTTTTGATTTATGATTTTTGTTGCCTAAATAATCCTTTGGAATTTGAAAAAATAGATTCTTCAAAACTGCACTGCATCTGACAAGAGATGTTTCTTTTGGTTGAGCATGAATAAAATCGTGAAGCACACCGCCATTGTAATTATAATGTTCATAAGGTGAATGTTGGGAATCCAGAACTAGTTTTTAGAGGAATCCAGAACTAGTTGGCCTTCAAATCCTCTAAGGAGATAAATTTAAGAAAGAGATGAATTGGATTTCTCAAGTTTCTAACAGCAGTACAAAGCCATTCCTTCAAGGCAAACTGCAACAAATCGAACGCTAATTGCATCAAACTTCAGGCCATGATGCAGAAAGTATGTTTCAGCATGATGCCTCCAACCAATAAAGACATGTATACCATTACAAGAAGGAAATCTTATGTACTTGGCCTCCACTTTTCTTGGCTGCCTAAACTTCTCTGGAAATATGACTTGAATTGCACCTGTGGTGTATTCGTCTGTCACTTACTTGAGTGTTAAAGATTTCTTACAGATCATCGTTGAAGAGGGTGCCCAGAGCTGGCTCAGACACCAATTGAAGGGAATCTTGTGCAAGTTCAGCAGCTCCAAGAACTCTGAGCAATCAATATTACATAATCAACAATATATTCATGAAGGAGAGAGAGAATGACAGAATTACCGAAGAATGGGAGGTGTAAGGGAGAGATAAGGAGTACGTGTCTGAGATAACTAGGGAAAAAGGATTACCGTATAACATGCCCTATCACTACCCTCTCATTAGCTTGTATACTGGAGGTCTCAGAAGAAAAATGCACTACAACCCAACCAACTTACTTGACAAACCAATTGAAAACAACAACCTAACAACTGCATATATTTATTCTTCTCAAAAAAATGTTTGTTTAGAATCTTGCTTCTTTTGGGCTGTTGATATTGATTTTTCTGCAAAGATGATATCCTTTTCTTGTTCCGGCATATTTGGCTGTTTCATAGTTCAAGGATTGTTTTCTGTTGAATTGGAATATACTGTTTCTTATTATACAATCTAGAATTTTCAATTTTGTATTTCTACTTGGACATGCTGTTGAGTTTTTTTGTTGCAAAGATGTTTGTGCCTGTGTATTTGGTGGTTTCATAATTTAGGAGTTGCTTTCTGTTAGAATTGGACTCTGATGTTTGCTTCCGTGCATATAGAATTTTTGATTTCATATTTTCACTGGATTTTCCCTTTTTGCTACTTATAATACAAGTATATGTTCCGATTGTTTAGCATACCTTTAGTTATTACCGCAATTGCACATTACTTGACATTCATATTCTGTTGCTTAAATTAGGCGTTAGCAAATCGGTGTTTGAATCATGGAATTTGTCGAGCCGACGTTGATAATTTGGTGCTGATGCAAACATGTGGTGATTGCAAATGTTTTATACGATTCATTTTGGAACCTGTTGGTTCGCTGCACTGTAACTGGATTCCAAGGTAGTCCTTTTGTATCTGGATGCGGATTTAGGTGCCAAAATATGAAATCTTTTTTTGAGTTTCATTCTTTCAGTTTAATGGAAACTGAACCGAATTAATGGAAGCACTGAAGTCCAATTGTTCAGAAACAGAGTCTACAGACAAGGCCTTATGTAGGCATTTGATTTTAGGTTAGTGATTGTACCGGGAAACTTATGCCTTGGAGATAGACTGAGTTTTCTGTTTTAGGGTCTTTTTATCTCCTTGAGAATGGCAATTATAATGTGTCTATATTAGAATTCGAAATCTATCTCTTCCTTGATAGAGGTTCTATGACCATTAGGTTTGAAGACACGTTGGGAACAAATGACAGAGTAAGGATTCTAAATCCAATTTCAGCCGATTAACATATAAGTAGCATCTGGATATCCAGTGACAAAAGTAGGGGCAACTTATACTTTGTTTTTTTTATGCATTTCTCATTTGCAAGCTTTACGATTCCAACTTGATAGGATGAAAATTGCACTCATTTATTTACATTAGATCCCAATGGATATTTAGTCACCGCCATCTGAGTTGAAATGAGAATCTAGAAGGATCTCCATAATGGATCTTGATATGGAGATCCACCTGAGATTGGTTTAAAGATATCACATTAGATAACAAAATAAGTATCGTGCCCAGTTATCAATAGGACTTAATTGATGCAATCATCAAAATAATATGAATAAATAAGTAATCATTATTCATTAACAAGTAAATTACTAAGATCAACTTTTTATGATAATGGCTATGAAGGTAGTTAGTTGTCTGTTAGAACTATCTGATACAAGGGCTTTCATGAACTGAACACTATAGGTTCTGTTATAACCATGAAACTTAGAATTTGATCTATTGGCAAGTGAACTCGTGTCACAACCTTTTATCAGTTCTAACTTTCTGATTGTAGATAAATGGCATGCGATCAAATGCCCATGTTTGTTTTTAAATGTCAATGTTTCCTTCGCTTTTCTTTCTTAATCTGGATGGCAATTTTCATTTTTGGATATGGCAACAATTTTCTAGTTCTTTTGGTCATTGAGTAATTATGCAAAAAAACGATAATCTATACTAACAACTAAGATTCATCTGTTTCATTACCATTTCCACGCATACAATGATCTGATTCTTTGTATTAAGGCAAAATGATCTCTAGTGGTCATCCAAAAGAACTTATTGTGTTGGGACATGCTCTTTTTGGGCCAGTTTCAGAACCTGCGGAGCAGATGACGGAGATAGGAGGTAAAAAGACAACAGTATTGAGGCAAGCCACTCCCACTTTTGTTGATGATTTGGAGAGAAAGGAACATGGTGGTCTTCGAAGATGAGGTTCTATGTGAAAAATTATGTGGTGCACAACGAGGTCATGTATGCATCGTGGGTGTTGCTGCAGTATTGTCGGGGTTGTAAAGAGTACTATGACTTGGCTGTAAGCTTGGTATATCTTCTTGTATAAAACCTGAATGCTTATGCATACTACAAATGCAACCAAGTTCCCAGTTCTGGGGAGTGGGGATAATGTATCGATGCCACAAAAATCCCGGCTCTGGGGAGTGGGGATAATGTATCGGTGTATCTCCCTGTACACCGGTACGTTGAGCTCATGAAAAGATCCTACCTTTGCCAGATACCAGTACATATGTGCCCATACTGATATAGAATGCCCACCATTTAGTACATATATTGGTATAAAATGTCTTACTGGTACAAGTGAGAAAGGAGCAACTCCAGGCTCACTACTGACTTTGACTGTAGCTGTATGCATTTTTGTGGACCGGTATGCGGTAATGTGCTTAGTGCCTGACTTAGTTATATAGGTAAATGGTAACCGCCCCTCATAAGAGTATATCAGCCCAAGAATAGTTTTTTTTTAAATCCAACGGTTCGGGGGAGACACGGCATGGTGTTCGCCCCAAAAGCTTTATTAAAATAACGGTGAACAAGAGAGAAAGAGGTACAGAGACGAAGAAAGAAGGGAGGAAAGGGGATCGAGAAGATCCCAACAAAAACAAAAGACGCGAGCTACACCAACGACCAATCACAAGTTAGCAAAGCTGCATGAGCCAAAACATTCTCCTTGTAAAATCTTTGGCCCCTAAATAATGTTGCGTTGTGCACTCTGGTCATATACTAGTATACATGTATGTATATTGGTATAAGAAGACCTGAGCTTAAGTGCCAGGAATGCTCCATGTATTGGTATACAAAATGTGTATGCCAGTACAATAGCTTCGACCAATACTAGACATTAGCAAAACATTAACGCCTGAAAAGCTCTGTTCTCACAAATTAGTCTATATAAGCAAACAACGTCCAAATGATATGAATCCGTGCAGTGTGCTAAATGAACATAATATTTACACAATCATACAAAATAATTCTACAAAATCATTGGTGAACCGAAAAAACTTAAGGAACAAAAGTCTGGAACAAACACGCGGTTCACAATTTCTGCTAGTGATTTACGGATAGAATGAAAATTTGACTTATGACTATAGCTAACTCGATTCCAATCGTCTTATTGGGAGTAGAACACACCCTAAGTATCACAATATTGAAGATGGATTCGACACTTGAGTGTTGTTTGTCCTTTTGAGTTCCAAGCTTCTTCCTCAAAAGAAGTTCCCTCAAGTCTGCGAGCAACCCATTTTATCACTGATTAGAGCTCTTCTAGGTTGTTTATGTGAATCTAACTCAAAATATGGATGTAGGGTGAAGGATATTACCTCAGGCGCTCTTGAAGAACACTCAATGGGTAGTGAAATAGTGGATTCCTATTGACTGACTCCAGATGTCTAAATTTAATTAAGCTAAATCTTAGCAAAATTTGATATCTGAAATCTATCTAAATCAAAATAACAATAAAGCATCCAAAATAGCCATAAAATCCATTGAAACCCTAATTTTATGAAATCTATAATTGATGATTTGCCTAGGTGGAGATCTTAATGGACATATGAAAAAGGACACTTCATGGTATGTTAGTGTACATGGATGCCATAACTTCGGGGATAGAAATGAAGAGGGGGAAATCATTCTGGATTTTGTAACAGTTTATGATCTTTTCATAGCAAACACTTTCTTCAAGAAGAGGGAGGAGCATTTAATTACTTATAAAAGTAGCCCAACTAGAACACAGATAGATTACTTTGCACTGAGAAGAGATTGGTTGTGTTGCAAAGATCACAAAGTAATTTCATGAGAGAGTTTGACAAACCAACATTGCTTGTTAGTCAAAGATGTGTAAATAAAAGGGCTGGTAAAGACAAGAAGGGTTTCCAATATCATTAGAACTAGATGGTAGGAATCATCATTTGAAGCAACCAAGCTTCGGGGATAATGTTTTAGAAGACTTATCTTGCGATTGTAACGGAAGTGTAAATGAGATGTGGGAGGCAGTATCATCTTGTATCCAAAGGGTAGTCAAAGAGATGCTAAGCGAGTCAACGGGAGGAGCTTGAGACTAAAAGGATTCTCGGTGGTGAAGTGGAGGGGTGCAATGGAAGCTTAAATAAAAAAAGCATGTTTTAAAGCCATGTTTAACAATAGAACAAAGGAAATTATCACAAACTACAAACCAATGAAGAAGGAAGCAAAAAAGGCTGTGAGCAAAGTTAAGCCAAAAATTTATGAAGTTTTGTACAAAAATCTCGACTCTAAGGAAGGTTAAAGGGATATATTCAGATTGGTCAAAGCAATCGAAAGAAAGATCAAAGGCCTTCTCTCAAGAGAGAAAGATCAAAGACCTTTCTCAAGTGAGATGCATTAAGGACGAGGAAGGACACGTGCTGGTTAGTCAGAAGGATATAAAGACTAGAAGGAAGCAGTATTTCCGTAAGATTTTCATTGGAGAAGAAAATAGAGAGATAAATTTGGGAGATCTAGCTAGTAGTGAAAGTTACTTGAATCGTGAAAGCTATAGACGAATACAAAGAAACGAAATAGAGGAGGCTTTGAAGGTTATGAAACCTAGGAAAGGTGTAGGACCCGATGGCATTACTATAGATGTTTGGAAAGTCCTAGGAGAGTGTGGTATGACTTGGATTACAAATTTATACAATGTTATTTGGCACAACAAAAAAAGGCCTGAAGATTGGAGGAGAAGCATCGTGGTACCTCTTTATAAGAATAAAGGAGGCTTTCAAACTTATTCGAATTGTAGAGGTATCAAGTTAATGAGTCGTACTATGAAAATTTGGGAATGCGTGATCGAAAGAAGGTTGGAGCAAGTTTTCAAAGTAAAAGAAAACCAATGCAGTTTCATGTCAGGTCGCTCAGCTATCGAAGCCATCCACTTATTGTGGAGAAAATGGATATTTATAGAGCTAAAAGGAAGAACCTCCGTATATTTTTATTGATTTCGAGAAGGCTTATGATTTTGTCCCATGTGAGATATTATGGAGAGTTTTGGAGAAGAGACAACTACCTGTGCTTTACATTAACCTCATAAAGGATATGTATGATAGGGCTTTGTCGTGGGTAAGGATTCAATCTGGGAAGACTTACTATTTTGACATCAACATTGGTCTGCTTCAAGGTTCAACTTTGAGTCCATTTCCTTTTTACTTTGATTATGAACGAGTTGACTAGTCACATTTAGGATGAGATACCTTGGTATATGTTATTCGTTGATGATATTGTGTTGATTGATGAGACTAGATAGAGATGGAGTAAATGAGAAACTTGAGGTCTGTAGACATGCATTAAAGACTAAATGATTTCATATAAGTAGGGTTAAGATTGAATATATGGAGTGCACTTTTGATGTAAGTAATGGTGAAGGAATCGAGGTGAAGATTTGTGACGATAACATTCAGAAGAAAGATTCTTTTAGATACTTGGGATCTATTTTGTAACATAATGGGGAAATTGATGGAGATGTTACTCATATAATAAATGCAGGTTGACTAAAGTGGAGAAAAGCCTCTATTGTTCTATGTGATAAGAAAATTCCTATGAAAATCAAAGCAAACTTTTACGAAGCAGCCATGATACCTGCTATGCTCTATGGATCTGAATGTTGGCATGCGAACCATAGACTGGCAGTTGCAGAAATAAAAATGTTAAAGTGGATGTGTGGACATACATATAAAGATCATATTCAGAATGATGCAAGCAGAAGGAAAGTAAGTGTTGCTCTGATCGAGGATAAGATACCGCTTAAGATGTTTTAACCATTTGCAAAGGAGGTCAGGCGATGTACCAGTTCGAAGATGCAAGTGTTGGGATGTTGAGCTGACTAAGAGAGGCTGAGGAAGACCCAAGAAGTGTTGGAATGCAACTATCCGAAGGGATATTAGTTTTTTGGATCTAAGCCTGAGAATAATCCAATATAGACCTCAATGGAGGCAAAGAATCCATGTTGCCGATCCTACTTGATGCGGGAAAAAGGCTTTGTTGTTGTTGTATAATTAGAGAATGCATCAGTATCGTTTTGCATCTAGGATCAACTTTCAATCATTCCTTTAACCTTGGTTATAGACGAATTGACAAATTACATACAAAAGGAGGCACCTTGGTGCATCTTATTTGTAAATGGATCTTCTATTTAGTAGAGGCACATCTCATGTTGTTACAACTTGTACATATGCAGATTATGCAGATGTCCCAAAGACAAGAAGTCTACATCGAACTTTACAGTATTCATAGAGAGTTCCTTGGTGTGCAAGAAGCAGGAAATAGTCGCCAGATCCAGTGCAGAATCAAAATATAGAGTCACAGCACATGTTAATATAGAGATGATGTGGGTTAGACATGTTCTTACTGACCTATCAGTTGAGGCGCCTCTTCCCATGCACTTTCAATCCAACAACTAGGTTGCGCTTTTCACTGTCGACAACCCAACCTTCCATGAGAGGACCAAGTATATTGAGGTCGACTGTTACTACACTCGAGACATGATTCAAAAGGGCCTGATCTCCGCCACTCATGTTAGCTCAAGAGATCATATAACAAACGTGCTCATCAAGGTCCTAGTCAGATGGTCTTTCCGGAGATGTTGTTCCAAACCGAGCATGTGCAGTATCTACGTTCCAACTTGAAGTGGAGTGTTGAGATATTAGTTGCTTCTTTTATGCATTCTTTATTCTTTCCATCTTCTTTATGTAATTTGCCTAACATGTTTCTCCCTTATATAAGAAAACCCTAGGGCCTCATGAGTAAACAATTCATAGTTTTCTTCCAGCAATATATATGTTACGAATAAAATACGGAGGATGAGAAGATACCATTTGAACTTAAAGGAAAAACTCTGCAATGCTTTATAATAGGGGGTGTTCGGTAGAGGATTAAGGGGAAGGGATAGGGAGGGATAAGATACTGTTTCTGTTCGGTTGGAAGGAGAGGATAAGGATGAATAAGAAGTGATAAGTGGTGGTTATTTGCTATTCTCTGATCGGTAGGAGAGAGGGGATAAGGAGGGATAATGTGATTATATAAGATAATATTGTTAGATAAGTAGTAGTTATTTGTATTTTCTTGGTAGGAGATGCATATGATGGAGGAATATTAAGAAAACCTTATTCCTCATTTTAACTGCAGGACCAAATCGTCGACCTCCTATGGTGGGAGAGGAATATCAAGGGTTATCACTCCTTATTCCTCAAACGAATAGCCCCTTAGTGTCAGTCAGCTAACCATGTACATGTGTAGAGACTGCCCATAGTCAGTGGATGTGACAAAAAATGACAGGGTTTCCAGTGAGAGTATCAAACAAAAGGTTAACATGGCACCAATTGAAGATAAAAGAAGAGAAATTTGGTTTAAGGTGGCATTAGCAGGTGCAAAGAAGGCCTCCTAGTGCTCTAGTTTGAAGATATGAGAATGGGGAAGACCTTGCAAGAGTATTCAGAGAAGGAGAATATTAAGAAGGATGCCATGAGAATGGAGAAGACCTTGCAAGAGTATTCAGAGAAGGAGAATATTAAGAAGGATGCCACTTTGTTGGATTAAGGGTATGACCCAAATTCGTTTTATTTGGAAGCGAAGAATCCGTGTCATTGACCTCACTCAAAATAGGAAAATGCTTCGTTGTTGTTGGAAAATGCTTGGTTGTTGTTGTTCAAAATCCACATACATAACACAAATGCAGAAGTTGAGTGCAGTATCAAAACACAATTTGAAATTTTGCACTACCATACAAGATAAGAGAGCATTGCTATTTCCATTGCTGCTACCCTGCTACTTATGGACACTGAGTTCTTTCACACGTCCCACAATCACCTGTCCTCATAGAAATAATTCCCATCTTGCTTACTATTGCATTTTGATCCTTCACCTCCCCACACCATCACCTACATCCAAAATGCTTACCACCTCCTGTCTCTAGCCGTTCTGCTTGAAATTCTATTGAGAACACCTGCTGGATGATCTACAGAGCACATGCCAGGCAACTTGCTCAACTTTAGGAGGAGCCGACATTGGGTAACATGGTAAAAACTTCGAGGCAAGAAGGAAGTAGACATTCTGCTTCAAAAGAATAAAGTTAAAGTAATTGCTTTTCAAAGAGTAATATCACTGAAATTGTTCTTTGTGGTTACTGCTGTCATGTTCTCTTTCGCACACGAAAGGTATCGAGTTTGGTTTGGAGGATGAGAATTTCGGTATCCGTTTTAAGCAAGGTGCAGCTGAAGGATGTATTGGTTGGGTTAAGATCTGGAAAGAAAGAATACGAATCACATGGAGAAATGGACGAGTGGAGGATACTGGTTCCTAATCCCAGCATACTCAGGGTTCTTGTTTGTGGAATATCTTCTTTTTCCTGGCATGATAATAAAAGCAGCCTGATATATTTCAAATTTAAACCGAGTTTTTTATCATTTAAAACTTAATTTGTGCAAGGAGTTTGACTTTTCTTCTCTCTTTTATGCAGTTACATGCCAGGAAATACAGTGAATGCTGGAGAAAAGACTCCAGCTATAGTTATGAACAGGCTCGACGATGCGGCCACCGATGATGCCAACTTGTTCTGTCCCCCTTCAGTTTTATATGTGCTGCATACCTCACTGAAACGTATGGTTAAAGAGGTCTGCAATTTGTAGATAACGGGTACAAACGAGTGGCTTGTGGACATTGCTGCCATTCTCAGTGTAGTTGTAGCAGTTTGATCTTCTAGAGTGAGTGGTGATTTGGTGGCTGGGCGTGTGCATGTTTTTTTCAGCCTTTTTTTTGTGAGTAAGCGGTTTTAACGTCCCGAGCTTAGGTCCCTGGTTCGTTATTGAGGAAAACTGTCCCTGATAACTTGTTGGGTTCATGCTCAATTGAATCCGTTGATAAACACCCAAAATGCTTAAGCCCAAGTTGTCAAGTAGTAATTCCCACCACTTATAAACCACACCCGCACTTCGTGAGTTTTATGTATGGCACTATGTTTGGGGTTGGGATCTTACAACGGCACTTTGGCTTGAAGTGTTTGGGAGGGTGCAACACATGCCTCCATCACGTGCAAAACATCCTTCCTGCAGAAACATGCCCAATTTGTAACACCCTATCACGCGCAGCCGCATAGGACTCTTTGCAGGGATGCATCCAACTGGTCACCCACTGATCATGGAGATTTGTCTGCCAACCGCACCAGCCAGCACATATAGGATCACTTTCTCTATGTATTCACCACACCAATCATGAGATATTTTGGAGCCATCGACTATGCAGATAGAAGATGCACATTCCTTTCTATGTCAGTAGCGTGCAGTATCAGAAAACTGTAGTCCTCAAATCGGTCTAATATAGGTTTTTTTACGCCTTCTCGACTTTGTAAACATCGTAATTATCATCTGAACTCTACAAACTGACTACGTTTTACAACACAAAACTCTACTGCCGGCTTTAACTTGGGTTAATCTTGAGTCAATCTAACAGTAGCTGGATCTCCCAACTTTTTCTCCCTCCCATTGGCCTCGGCGGCGTGCCTACTCCGACTTCTCTGCCCTCTCCTCCCTCCAAGTCCTCTCCCTGCGCTGCACTAGCTTGCCCCTGACATTTTACATGCCATTTCGCCTCCTCATTTAAGTGTCAACCACCTTTCTCATCCTCTCCTCTTCTTCGCCCTTCTAGACACCCTTCTAACGTGCTCCTCAAGTGCGTCAAGACCGGACGATTTCATGGATTGTCGATTCCGAAGGTTTGATTCTACCAACACTGATTTGGGTTCCTCGATTTTTTTGCCTCCGATGCCCATTTTCACATGGATTTTGTTTCTCTGGATTTCATGCATCATGAAAACGTTGCAGGTTTTCTTGTTGTTTGATATGCCGTAAATCTATGTGGAGCCCAACTGTTTATCTCTTGATCACTCCCACTGCTTGTATTCGTCGCAGCCTGCTTGCAACCGGAAAGTGAGGTGGGCACTACGAGCATGTTTGGTTACTGGGTTGGGCTGGGTTGGAGTATCCTCCTGTGAATAGTAGTTGTTTGGAGGGTTGGGAGGATTGGAGTGATAATTGTGATATGATTTTACGTGTTATATTAACTTTTTAATAATTATAATATATTTTTTATGTTAATAAGTCTACTTGAACATGGTTAAAAAATATTATACCAAAGAAATTGTAGGGTTAATACAAGCAATCCCAACCTAGGAATGCATGGTTGGAGCTAGGGGTATGCTAGGGTACCTTGGTGTACCCTGACAACCAAACGAGCTCTACATGTTTCGAGAGGTATGATCATATGATGCCCATCTTGGACTCTGCGTGCAATCGAGTTTTAGTTGTTTTCATTTGCATTTGATGGATTTGAAGCAGATCGGAGTATGCTGACATAATATGGGATGATCTCGGGTTCGCAAGCCAACGAATTACCAGTAAGTGACGAAGTGTTCTCATGGGGAGGAGTTCTCAGAGGGGATTTCAGTGCTTACGGAAACATCGACCTCAGCCTGTCCTTTGCGGTGATCAACTACGACTAGGTAACAATGAGCTCATGATGGAGGGAGGGGGGGTCTCGGTGGAGGCGGTACGATGAAAGGGAGGTGAAGAGGGTTGGGCAAGGGCCGGAGGGGTAAACAACAAGGGTTAGCCCTTTAATGGTCTAGTGGCAGAAGCAGTGACTCCCACACTAAAAGAATATGGTTCGAATATCCCCCACCCCAACCTCCTTCTAGTATTAAAAAAACAAAAAAACAAGGGTTTATTGCCCATTTTGACAGATTTCATCCACTTTAATGGATATATGGATGGGAACAAACGACATGGTTCGTGGTGTAAGAGTAGGCAAGTTTGCGGGTTCAAGTGATAATTACATAGCTGAAAAAAATAATTGAGAATGTTTTTAAAGCTTGTGGTGTAAAAGTCTAAAAAAAAAGTGTCACTTCTTTAGCAATGCTATTAGAAAAGCATAATGTTCCTCCTTTCTACTTCTCTACTTTGTCTACACCAACATGATCGTGTGGCCATTTCTCTCTGCTCGAGCAGGCCCTGATGCAGATCAATGGTCTACAGGACATATCTCGCTTCGTTCATTATGTACATAATTTACTTAGGGTGCGTTCGGTTCAGAAATAAGTAGGAATAAAGATGGGAAATAAGGAGAATAAGGGTCTATTCTTTGTTCGGATGGATGATAGGAATAAGGAGAATAAGGTGAAATAAAGATAGGTAAGGTGGGATAAAGATAGGAATAAGAGTGAAATAAGATGAAATAATGAGGAATAGTCGTACCACTGTGAACCGTGTCGGAAGGAGAATTAACCCCTTATTCCAGGGCCTATTCTCCAACCAAACAGGGCCTTAGAGTGGCTGATCGGTTAGACACGTTTTCGACACAGGTCATCCTGCATCCTACATTCTGGTCTCTGAATTCTTATCGCTGGTTCTTGGTGTGATGATAACAACATGCAGTTGTTTGTCACTGTTATATTTGTATTGATATTTGAAGGAGTTGTCCGTCTGTTCCTGAGAAAGAGTATTTATTCTATGCTTTTTAGTGCGTACGAATGGAATGATCAGTCTTGAGTTCAAACCGGTGCATTTGAACTATTATCATAGATTTTCCTTAATTCAAAAACAGTATTATTTTATTTTGAAAGGTTCAGTCATTCGCATTGCCATATTCAAATATTAAGAGCAGTTGGTAGCTTGGTAAAATGCAGAATCCAGTCTTAGTTGCGTGAAATTAGGTCAACTTTATCCGTATACTAAACCATAGATCTCCATATTATACAATGTTGCGAGCCGAGGTTTTTCATCTTTTGGCAATCGTGAGAAATGATCGATCGATCCATGACAAAGTTCTTGTTTGGAGAAGCTTGTATGTACTAAGCATAGTACTAATTACACCGAACGAATCGTCTCCGCAAACACGAACGTTACAAAAAAATGTGCTCAGCCATGCATTCATACATTCCACTGATCGACGCCATTTCCGACTCTATGTATGAATGTACTAAAGATGGGCAAGGAGATTGTTGCCCTCCAAATACATATCGGCCCTCATGAACATGAAATGACCATCCAATCTCTACCCATCAGACCATGTTAGTAGACTCAAACCAAATCTGAACCACTCTCTTATGCTTCTTTCCAAATCCTCCCGGTCACCCGGAGCTTCAATTCATTCCTGTCACCACCGGAGAAGAAAAGCGCCATGTTACGCTGGATGATCAGCCCATCGTAACTGTCTCTGGCCTTCTTGTGGCTATCCCTGATGCTCCGAGGGACCCCGTGCCAGATCATCTTCCTCCCATTGCCCCCCACTTCAAGAGTGTAGCCGTAGTTCTTGGCGTGTATGTCGTCTCCCATGAAACGCAAGAACACAATGTACACTGGCATTGTACCGAGTTGAAAAGCCTCGAAATGCAGGCAGAAGAACTGCCCGAAACAGCTGAAGACCTGAAGAAAAAGCAACAGAATTCGCAGCTGGTTGTGGAATTCGAGTTCTGACAAGTAAAAACTCTTCACTTAGAAGCAGGAATTACCGTAAGCATCCATGTTGCGTTCTCCACCTCATGAGGATTCGACTTCACGTATCGGTGGTTGAAGGTGCTCCCCGCGTGCATATCCACCTTGTGATCATCTTTCAGGTGGTCGACTAGATATGGAATGTCTCCCACAACCGAGCATTCGGAACCGGCGTAAGGGCAGTTGTATGGTCTGAAAGTACACTGAGATTCGTGTTTAAGCTTACAAAAGTATGGATAAATACCCATACATCCAAAGCTGTGATATTTGCAGGGCAGCTCGAGAGAAGCAGCAACTTTTTCCAGAGCAAGGCATCTTATATTTCCCAGTTCATGTCGGCATGTCGGGCAACGGTTGTGAACATGCGGTTTGCATCCAGAGCACAGTGTGTGACCATTAGAGCACTGCTTCAGCATAAAGGAAAAACAGTAATTATGTAGAGATCATTGCAAAAGCAGGGAAACCATATCTTGAAAACACATGAATCCCAAAATCCATACAGAAGAACTAGATGAACTAGAGTTAAAACATCAGCGGGCTATGTCAGACTATGATATATGGGACGTAAAATGCAAACGAAATCGAAATGTTCATCATAGAGGAACATTTGATGCATGCATCCCAAAACTACTGATCAGAATCACAACTAGGAGTGCACATGGATCGGATAAAATCCGCAATTCGATCCAATCCGTTGTCATTGGATTGGATCGGTTTGGATTTATAAGTCTAATGGATCGGATTGGATTGAGAGTTTACAAATCCGTTCATTTATGGATTGGATCGGATTATTGTCAAAATCCGATCCAATCCAATCTGTTAATCCGTTGATAAAAATAATATATAATGATTTATTTCTTATAGTTAAAGCATATTATATATTTAATTTTACTCAAATCTACGTGTAAATATCCAAGCTACTCTTTTTATTGTTTAAACCCATGCCAATTCAAGTTTACCCCTCACCACTTGTTGTAAACCCCCTTACCCCTTCTCACTTGTTGGTTTATAAAAAAAACAATACCTACCCACAACTTCCTTCAAGCCCTTCCAATTTTATAAATGAAACATCTTTCTTAAAAAAATAATACCAAAGCCTAAACCCCTTTGGGACCATTCCAAACAAAATATTCACCCGCACTGCACACATCTCCACAGGATGTCATCTTCGTCCCCAGCTGCGCGCATGCACAACCATATCTCTCTCGCACATGTGCAACCATACCTCTTCCTCGCCTCCCCTATATCTCCCTCATGAACGTGTATCCAGATCTCCTCCTCAATCAACTACCGTCTCGTCCTCAACAACGCCCTCCTTGTACCCAGTCGTGCGCACATTTAGCTAGACCTCCCTCGCACACACGCACGCATCCATGAACCTCGGATATCTCCCTCCCGCACCACGCAATCGTGCATGGTTCTTGTCCCAAACCTCCTTCGGGCACGATCCTCCTCTCGCACCACGTCACTAAGCAGGTTAGTTCTACTTCCTATTTAATATATACAAACTTGAAATTTAATCAAACTTGCTTCTATGGAATCTATAGATTACAAGCATGATATTTATATTTAGTTATACAATGATTGTTTAAACTAAATTCATTTTAAGCATATATGTATTTGCCTTCCAAAAATTATCTATCATTTTCTTTACATTTATCTACAATCACAATTTTAGAACCATGATTTGAATGTTGAGGTTTAATGTGCCACAAACTTAATCATAGATTAGACGAGTATTACAAATCCGAACCAATCCGATCCAATCTGTAATCCGGTGGATTGGATTGGATTGGATTTGCATGTTTAGGATTGGAAAAATAAAAAATCCGTTAAGTGTGGATTGGATACGGATTAAGCCAAAATCCGATCCAATCCGATCCATGTGCACCCCTAATCACAACGCCGCCATGACTTGCGAATCGCTGATAATAGATAGAACAGATGGAAGGAGGTACTGAACCTGGTGGATTGGGGGATACATGGCATTTAAACAAACAGGGCACTCCAGGAGTTCTCGAACACTGCTACTACTGACAGTCAGATTGGACTTTGGCGATTGCTGGGCATGCTCATCAATGTGCTCATTTTCCTTTGCCAAGTCATCGTCATCGCACGGATCGATAACTTCGGGACTCATTCTGACATCATCAAAGAACTTGGCACTCCCAGATGCCATAACGCGGCCCTCCTCCTAGTTATCACCTTGTTATACAAAATAAACAAGATAATGAAATTTAATTAAGATGAAATGCAAACCATAAGCGTCCCCATAACAAATACATGAAACATGAAACTACGTAACATCCACTTCTCGTAGCTAAGTGGACGAGAGCATGTATTCACTTCTCATACCAAGTGCATGACACTGTACAGATTGAATGCGATGTTATCAAATCCAAATCACAACTATTTTACACATGCCAGTGTATTTTCAAAACATTCATTAAACCTAAATGACGACGTGCGGGCGCCATTCTCTAGGAAAGCCAAAAACAATCATAGTTTTCATTTGCACATCTTAGATCTTGCAGGTCGCACGATATGCATCAGTTGGATAATTTTTTTCATTGTATGATTGGACTGAAAGCAGCAAATGCTACAGTCCAACAGCTGCGCTATATCATTTAAGCAGAAGACCGATGCACGCATTCTCACACCGATATCAGGATCATTCAGTTCATCCATGAAGAGAACAGCCCAGCAGATGATCCCAACTTTTATAAAAAAATATTTCAGACAGAAAAGAGATTAAAATAAATCCCTAAATAATTTCTCAGCACAGCCAGCTGTCTCTTTGGAATAGTCTTCTGTAGCATTCTGGTTTGTGACATATTCCTGGCCTGTGCTTTAGATTCTGCATTGGATTTAATAGGACAGATGATACATCTGTATATGTCCTGCCTACAATGATATTCTCCTTAGGTGTGAGAAAATGCCAAAGAATGGGCGCTTCCTCCTTCAACACTAGTTCCTGGTCATTGCAGCATATCTGATATTGGATCAATCTAAATTATCCTGTAGGTACTAACCTGATCCTGGAGCTTTAGAACTTTGATCACTAAGTTGTGAATTCAAAAAACATAGCAGTTCTCACTATTTTGTAGATCACTTCCCTCCCTATAGCAAGGACAGTAGACAGGATCGTAACATTAGGCTTCTAGTAACAGTTATTTTCAGGTCTAACATCAAGGATTCAATAATAGGTATCCACGGATAGTCTGATGTACTTGCTAGCTGCATTCATTGTTGCATTTGAGGCCATTCTTAACAATCTTTAGCAAAATCTAAATAAGAATATCTAAGAATCGCATCTTCCCACTTCCCAGTTATCACATTTCCTTTGCACTCGACTTAGGTATTATACTTCAATAGACATTTATAGGCCCTTATCCCAAGAAACTAGGACTAACACTGTCTTAACCACAGTTATCTGCTGCAAGATCCAATCTTCGAAGAAATCAAAGATCAGTACAGCAAATCAGAGACCGGTACAGTAGAAACAAAACAACCATGTCATTTAAAAAAAGGGAAGAAGAGCACCCAAAGCAAAAGAATGAGCAACCAACGGGCACCCACCAGAAACAACTCAAAGACCAACATCAGAAAAAGGAAAAAACCCCCAAAACAGCGACCTTTCATCATCATATCAAAACCCACAATCCAGAATCTCATCTTTCGATCTCCAAAAGTCCTGAGAGCTCAAAAAATTGCAACTGCATCCACCAGAAGTAACCGCCTTCCGTTGTTTTATTTTTTTTCCAAAACCCCACCTGGATCCCATCTCTCCATCTCCAAAAAGGTGGAGCTCGCAAAGTAAGTATGGCATTTCACAACACCGTTCATCATTATCACAAGAACCCACAATCAAAAATCTCATCTTTCCATCACCAAAAGGCACAAAAAGCTCACCGAATCAAGATTGCACTCATACCTGAGCAGCAGCCGCAGCACCACGGGGACTATGGACAGGATCTTACTTCCAACTCCCGGTCAAAGCCCCAAAAAGAAACAAAGAGCAGGGGAATGTATACACGGAGAGCGATTTTCAGATGGGCTACCATTCAAATTAAAGTCCTTGATTGAGTGGAGTGCACGCGCACCGAAAAGACGCAGCTCTCTCTGTCTCTCTCCCTCTCTCTACCACTTAACTGGGGAGTAAATGTTGTGGCATTTATTGCCGGAAGCGCGTGTTTGGAAAAGGGGACAAAACCGCGAACATGCAGAGAGAGAGGTAGAGAGATGTATTGTGGAGAGGAAGAAGATGGGTAGGAAAAGGGGCGTGGAGTGAAGTGGAAATCATGCAACTGATGCCGGTTGCTGTCGCTTTCCTTGGGATTTTGAGAGGGGGTGGGAGTTGCTGTCTAGCTTCTCATGTAAATATAAATATGAAAGAACTTAAAAGTGGGAGGATAATCTAAATATAAAATTATTTCGAAGAACCTCTTAAGAAGAGGTTAATAAATAAGGACGAATAACGGAAATGCGATGTTTATCCTTAGCGTCTGTTTGGTTGCAGGGTTGGGCAAGGTTGGCCCAACCCTGGTTACTATTCACAAGGGTACTTCCTCCTCACAGATTACTATTCACCCATCCCAACCCAGCTCAACCCAACCCAGTCCAACCCAGCAACCAAACAGACCCTTAAGGTGCGTTCGGTTCGGAAATAAGCATGAATAAGGATGGAGAATAAGAAGAATAAAGGTCTATTCTTTGTTCGGCTAGAGGATAGTAATAAGAAGAATAAGGTGAAATAAATGTAGGTAAGGTAGGATAAAGATAGGAATAAGAGTGAAATAAGATGGAATAATAAGGAATAGTCGTATCACGGGAAACTGTGTCGTGAGGAGAATAGGCCCCTTATTCCAGGGCCTATTCTCCAACCGAACATGCCCTAATTGTTTGTGGCTGGTATAAATAATTACAACACACATTCAGTAGCAACGATACAATTGTGATGTACCTTTGTTGGTGGATAGAATCTCCTTATCTTAATATAAGCGAACCTTATCCCTTATCCAAATGATGCCAAAGTATCATGGTATGAAATCTAGATAGCCTACAATCATAAACTTATAGTTGAAGAAAACATCGATGTAGGGTAGAATAAGGAATTTTATTAAGGGGGCCAAGTATATATCTATTATGTATAAGTAAAAAAATGAAAAAAAATGTATCTTCAAGTGATATTTTTAAGTACAGTGAACAATTTCAAAAGTGATTTTTAAAATTTGATAAATCTACTATTTCAATTTTATTTGAAATTTTCAATAATGTATAGACTATTTTTTCCAATGATGACTTTTTAATAGTATTACTTAAAAATTTTCATATTTAAAAGGAAATAACAAAATTTATTTCATTCACAAAGAGAATTAGAAATAATGAGAGAGATAAAGGAGCCACAATCTCATTTTATATCAAATTTATACTTAAAAGATTAATATATTAAAAGCAAGTAGAAATAATTTTTTTAACAAAAAAAGTATGAAAATAATTATTTTAAATAAAAGAAAGGTTGGAGAGAGATCAAGTGACTAGAGCTAATTTTTAAGAAAAAGTACAATGATGGGAATCGAACCCCAATTCAATTTTAGAGAACACAACGCTTTACCAGTAAGCAATTAAGCACTTACTACTGATAAATTACGTCCACTGTATTTAAACGTTGAACATGAGCCATATCAAAAATTAACAACATTATATAAGTGAAATATAATAATTAAGGAGTGATCATAGCTTCCCTTAAGTTATATACAAGTTCCGCCCCTGCGTCGATGTCAATGAGACTAAACATGCTATGTCCATTTGTAGTATATAATCATTAGAAAATAGTTATTATACTCAAAATACCTCTAAAAATATGATGATAAAGATGTCCATGTATGGCCACAGTGATTCTTGATGGATGTTGTACCTCGCATCTTCACATGATGTTGTATCCCACAATTAGGATTGGAAAAATTAAAATCCCAATATGGCGGGGTTAGATTCCATATAATCATTGGCGGAGATTTGAATAGATGGATCAAACTCACTAGAATATTGATTGATGGATGATTGATTGAGATTTGGATTGATTGAGCCATTAATTGATTGTGACAATCAATCTATGACTGTGTTTGAGATTATACAGAGAGGGTGAGTGGTGGCACAACACAATCACAATAAGAGTCACATTAAAAAGATAGACAACCGACCATCGTATTGTTCTCTTTCATAGTATTTTTCTTCTATGGTGGTTGTGA